>CM034048.1:5752261-5831716 GCA_019804595.1 Bruguiera parviflora | reverse complement strand
GGGGGGCTGTTTTGAGTTTTTTTACATCGCGTTTCATCAAATACACTTCAGTTTCGATTCCTTTTTTTTTTTTTTTTAAATAATAATAATAAATTTTAATTTTTTAAAAAAAATTTTGGAAAATGATTGAATTGTTCTGTAGTATATATATATATATATATAAATTAAACCAGACGCAATAAAATAAAAATAAAAATAAAAATAACCGGGGAACCTGACGCCCCCGGACCGACCCGACGCGACCCGGAACCGGGCTTCTCCGGAATTGCAGCTGAAACCAGCCGAACTGGTCGGGTTTCCCTTTTAAACCGCCCTCTCGAATTCCATAGCAAAAGAAAATTCACAAAATCGAAGAAGAAGAAGAAGAAGAAGAAGAAGAAGATGCAGACGACCGACGACATACGCAATCTGCCTATCGACATCACCTTTTCTCGACTTGGCGGTAAATACTGATATTTTGTAATTATTATTATTATTATTATTATTGTGTGATTGGTTCGTGTTGATTGGTTGAAGAATGGCTGGTTGATCGGAAGAGAATTCCGGCGGATTGGAGGAAGCGGATTGCGGCGATCAGAGCTCGCATTTCCAAGGACTTCCCGTCTCTCCCAAAGGACATCGATCCCTATTTCCACACCCTAGACCCCGAAGGTTTTTTTTTTTTTTTTAATATTTATTAATTTAACTCCTCATTATATTTTCTGTTTCATGTCTTTGTGACTCTCCATTTTGCGGTCAGCTTGTTGCTTTGACGATCTCAGATGCTATCATTGTGGCTGTTCTTGGATATCTAATTTTCAGTTTTGTGCGACTTTTTTTTTTTTTTTCTCTCTCGCTTTCTTTGATGAGTGACTCAAGATTATTACCAACTTGCAACTCAGCAGGATGGCCGCTTGCTCCTGTAGGCCAATATACATGTTACTGGCAAAATTACATAACCAAGCAGCAGTAATGATACAGATATTTCCAAGGAAGTTCTGAACTAAGATTATGTGCTTCTCAGAATAGTCTTCCTACGTTTATATGAGCCCAGGACCGTTAACTTTGATATAATCTTTAATCCACTTCTCTGGTATTTCTATTTTGTGTTGATTAATAGTTGGCCTTATGATCGGCTTGGCAGGGATTGGGTATTTGGAAGCCAAAAAAATTTATGATATTCTTGTGAAGGAAACTCCAGAAAGCCGGAATATATTTGGCCGGCTATCAGGTGCTGCTGTAAGACAGTCATCTCTTTCTCTCTCTCTCTCTCTCACTCTCACCCCCCCCACACACATGTGTGAGTGCACAGACACACACTAAAACAATCCTTGCAATGATTGTTAAATGCAATTAAATTTTAAAGGGTGCTTGGGAGGCCATTGTCTGTTCTTTTGAGAAGGATTATATCTACCTCGGAGAGGCTGCACAAATAATAATCCAAAATGTAAACTATGAAATGTAAGCCCACACCTTTCCTGTTCCCCATCTGGTTTTGGTGAAGAATGTTGCAAAAATTGTCACAAGAATATGGTCTAATTTTTTGCTGATCTTTTTGAACATGGTGAAGTCCTTATCAAAAGAAGCAGGTACAAAAGATTCAGCAACAACTAGCAGAGCTAGAGCGCAAGGAAGCTGATATTAAAAGAAGTGCAGCTTTGTCGGCAGCTAAATATACAGAGGCATGCCAAGAACTTGGATTGCAGGTTAGCCCCTCACACTTGACTAATGGTTGAAGAATTAAATAAATGAATTTTATCTTGTGATCAGTTTAATCTTGTGATTGGTTTCAACTTAATGGTGCTATCTTCCCCATTTAGGGAAACAATGTAAGGTTTGAACTTGTAGAGACTGCGAAATCACTTCCGAGTGCATTTAGCAAGATTCTGGAAATGATAAATGGAGATTCTATGTCACGGGCAATAGATTACTATTCCAACTTTGTCAAAGATGTTCACACAGAAAAGGATGTATGAAATTGATTTTTTCCCTCCCTCTTATTATTATTTCTATTCCAAATTCATCTGGCCCATGCATAAAATATCTTGTCACAAGCAGATTGACATTGATCATCTAATTTATATCATAGATTAATCTTGTTTGTAAACATGATTACAGAAGTCTGCATGGGCAGTCTTGTTGAACTTGAAGGATATTCGTGAAAAACCTCCTTCTTTGAATGTTTCTGTCGGATCTGAGATTCCTGATTCTGCAAATATTCAAATACATTTTGATGGATCAAAAGATGCCACAGGGGATGTGGATGTTGCTGCAGATAACATTGACTGGGATATCTCTGTAGATGGTACTCAGATTGATTGGGATATTGGTACTGTGGAGGAGTCAGATGATAATGGTAATGGTTTGGGTCCTTACGAAATAGTCAATGCCAGTGACATCTTATTGAATTCTTCATCAAATGAAGTTGGAAGATCTGATCAGACCTTGTTAAATAAAGATGAAACCATTATGCTACCAGAGGTTTCTGCATCAGAAATATCTTGGGATATTAGTGTCGAGACACCTCAGGTTGATACAATTGATGATGCCAATTCGCTGACTGTGGGAAAGAAAAATGGGACTTATGCTCTACATTCTTTAAGTGACAATGTGGGAATGAAGGGAGACAGGAGCCAACTTTTGGAGACAGAGTACAGGAATAAGATTCTTGATGATTTGTATGAGGTATAGCTTAATTATCTCTATCTTAGGGCATGGTCTTATGGTAGCAGTATGTTGTTTTGTTTCATGAATGTTCTCTGAACTTTTGCTTTCACAAGAATGTGATGAATAATCTCTGAGACAATACTCAGAACTCGCTAGCTATGTTCTGTTGTTTTGACATTAGATTGTGGAATATGTTGATCAAATGTTGACGTTTTTTGTTGATGTTTTGTAATAGATCAAAGCTTTTTTGAGTCAAAGATTGGTGGAGTTAAGGGGCAAAGAGACTTTGTCCTTGCAACATCAAGTCCAGTCCGTTGCTCCCTTGGTGCTACAACAGTATACTCCTGATACCATCGAGACAATGTTATCGGAAATTTCTTTGGCTGTTGCATTATTGACAAATAGGAAAACACGAGATATGATAATGATTCTCAACTCCAAAAGGTGTTACTAATTAATTTAATTCTATTTTATGCTTTGCCAAATGCCAACTATCATTAGCAATTTAATACTGTGTTGGTAATCAATAGACCTTGCCCCATCTTTAAAGATGAATGGCATCTGTGGCTTGAAACTGCTTTAGTGCTGATTTTTGCTTTTTAGTTAAGTCAGCCAAATAACCAGTCAATAGCAGTCTGACTTGTACACAAATAAACTCATTGTGCATATTTATGGTTCTGAAATTGCAACACTGCCCCACCACATTCAATAGAAGTTCTATGATGAACATTCACTTAGGCAAGTGTTAATTCAGGTATTTGTTTATTTTTCCTGGGGGGTTGGGTTTCAGATGTTGCTTGTGCTGGGCTTCACATATTTAGTAACTGTGCATTTCTTGACTGTATTTCCTGCCCATGTTGTATTGACATCTCCAGATACTCATTTAGAATTACTATTAACCATGGTACCAGGGATAAAAAATTCCGGGGTCACTGAATCCAATGTTTTGTCACAGGTTTCTGGACAGACTAGTGAGGACATTAGAGGAAAAGAAGAACCATGAGTTGAAACTTAAAGAGGGCTTGAAGGACTTAGCTTCAAAACGAATGGAGCTTCACAATTCTCTATCTTCTTCATGGCCGAGGCAGGTAGGATTTCCTCAGAGAAAAAGTATGACTGTACTTCCAGATAAAGATACTTGTACTGTTACATTAGAACAAGCACTCTGTTTGTTGTATTGTTGTGCCTCTGATGCATTGCATTTTGTGAATCCTTCTTTCCTTGAATTTTTTTCCATTATTACAGGGAACAATTTTAGCTGTTCCTGACAGGAGGGAAAACAATTATGTTTTAATTTGTGTTTTCAAGCTCCAACCCATGATTTTTTTCTCCGTTTTCTCTCTCTCATAAGCTGTCCTGCTCTCAGACAACCTTTTCTCTTGGTGTGGTGAGGAGGGTTGTCAAAGTTGATGTAATACTACTGCTTATCACTGCTTCCTCCAGGAAGTATCTATGTTCTATGGTGTAAGAATCCAACTGGAAAGACGGATATTTTTCAAATCAAAGTTTGAAGTTTCTTCTTCTTCCGACCGTAATGATTCCTTTGCTAGAAAACAATTCGCTTCGGATTAGTCAATGTAAAAATTTGTTGATTAGTTTATTAGACTAAACACATGCATTTACATAAACGATTAACTTCCAAGCATAGCTATTGAGTCCTCTTTACTAATTGGCAAAATAAATGGGGGTAAATATAGGTTTCTTGGACATAAGAGAGCATATGTGAGTTATAGGGATTTTGTAGGGAGAGCAGTGAAAGGCACGCTAGAATCCCCTTTTAGCAATTTTATTTTTAACTATCCTTGCCTTTGAGTTTGTGGTATATTGGGTTTGTTCATTGTTACAAGGAAAATTTTCCAGAGTTTCCTGTCTTTGATCCTTCTTGTGCAGTATTGCTTCACATTGATAGAATATCTTGAATAAGTCATTATATATATTGTTTGATGAATTGTCTTTTCCACGACTGTATTGAATATTGGAAGAGTGTGTTCGAATCAATTTATTCAGGAAATAATACTAAACAGTGGTAGTATTTTCTCCAAACAAAGAAGTATTGAGCAGTGTTGTTTTGAATTTTGCAGGAAGCAGCCCTGGCAAAAACCAGAGAGCTGAAGAAACTTTGCGAGAGTACACTTTCGTCCGTGTTTGATGGAAGGCCTGTTAATATAATTGGAGAAATCAATGCCTTATTGAGTAGTAGTGGTAGTGCTTAAGACACTTATTGAGATTTTTCTTAGGACAAGGTTATTATGGCTGTCAAGGCGAGACGCAGAAGGGAACAACAGGTTGTAACAGAAGTGCCATAATCTCGAAAACAGAATTATGCTGTCGACTTACCATCTCTCAAAAGTAGGAGACTGGCAGCTCCCGGTTCTGGGCCCCTTTTTTTTATTGGTCACGCCCCTGTATTTGGGCTCATATGTGGACTTCTTGATATGGATGGTTAAAACTTCTCAAACAGCTATATGTTTATTTTAATGAGAGAGGCTTATCTGGGAGTTTTCTCATTTTCCCTCGCTACAGTTTATCAACTGCCTAGACGCAGCAGGGCAGATGGTTCGCCCTTTATGTGTTCAAGGATTATGCCAACCCCGAGTAATTGGGCAGATAGGTGAAGACTTGGATGCCATGGCGGATCTAAAAGTTGAAAACATGATCAATTCTACTTCAAGCAATCAATTTAGAATCTGGCATAGTCACAGTGATTGCTCGCATCTTAGCTCCTCTTTCTGGCTTTGATATTATGGGTTAAGAAGATCAAGTAAATAATGTTCTGAACGCCAACAAGCAAAAAGGACACCGTTTTTGGTTGACTTCGGGCATAAATCGTTTTGACCTATGTTAATCTCATAGACCAGCCACCATGAGTTTCGGGCTATTTTTCATATTCCTTTCAATGCGGCTTCTTCAAGTTGCCATGGAGAGGCGAAGTAGATTTAACGGATGTGCAAATCTCTAGATGTTGTCTACAAATGAGTAGACACATTTGTACCTCGTAGAACATGTCAAACACCTTGCTCGATTGTCACTATCTTACAGTTTCAAACACAAGCAAGCCAGGAGTCCAGCAGTCAATATGGGTTATCACCCGACAGGATAAAGCAGAGGATTACCTGCTCAATACATTCTAAGTCATTAGTATTATCAACTTAACTACCGAAAGATTCTCAGAAGAACCCTTTAGATAATACCATTCAAAGTGACCAGTGCGTGTGCATCGCAGACGAGTCACAAGCCCTGCTGTTTCCTTGAGCCAACCTGAGCTCACTGGAGAACTGGCTGTCAAGAGGTTGTGAAATTTGACCCAAACCCAGATTAGGGCACATCTCATGTGAACTGCTACTCACTTCATTGCCCTTGAAACCCCAAGAGGGACTTGGGTACCAATTGGCAGCAGAATCATGTGGAGCTGTTGGTTGAGCCATGGGTGCCACTTTGACATCCGCCAAGTTGTTCACCTGAAGACCGGATGCTTGGTTCCTAGGGTCCCATGGTTGATTTGACAGAAGAGAGAGAGCACAGCTTGAGTCAGCAACATTGACTCCTGGGAAGCATTCTCCTGAAGGAATTCTGGAACCAGAAGAGCCAGTCCCCCCAGCTGAACCTTGAAGGTAGATGTTAGATTGCAGAGTCTGAGAGCTGTTCTGCCATGGTTGTACAAAGGAACGTCCTGTGCCGGTTGTTTCACCACCACGCACCCGCTCAGAAGATCTCTGGCTTAGCCATGCATCCCTTCCAGGAGGCCTTGGGTATGCACTGAAGTCCAGAAGAAAGCCTCCAGCTCTGTTCATGTTACCTGTCATTTCAAGAACCAAATAACAGCCCAAAATATAAATAATCTTTGTATCAGCACATCAGAAATAAATAAAAAAATGAAAGCAGGCTAATGGATTTGTTTCTGGCTGGCTCTTCAAGATACAAGAAGGCCTCGAAAGCAATGTCTTACCCAAAGTGGTTGAAGAAAATCGGCCATAGCGGGATGACAGCAATGATCCAGGTGGTGGCTTCCTCCGTCTCTCATTATGGCCAGCCAGGCGCCTGCGGCAACTTCGTTTTCCTTGGTCAAACTCAGGAAGCTGATGAAATCTGGAAACATAACAGGAAAAATGCTAAAATATATCAGTTAAAAGAATTCATCACTGCCAATTATCTCTATGACACATAAATAGATAGAGCAACAAACCAATACAGTGTCACGGTGGGATTCTGACAATCTGCAGGAATTGGGGCTAAGAGGTTTCAAAATATTTCTTTCTTTCCAGCTCACACAAATAATTGTCTTCAGTGTTTTTGCAGTAGACTAAATCTATAGCAAAAACACTATCAGCTATTGTTGTTTTCATTTTAATTGTTCAAGATATTTAGAAACAGGAATACCTTGTAAACTCATTCTCTAAGAGCTCCAGAATTTTTCATGAAAAGAGGCCAATTATCAGTCAGTCCATGAAACTGCATGCTATCCTTCCGCAGAGTACAGGGCATGGAAAATGGTAATAACATTTTATTTTGTTTCCAGGAAACTATCCAAGTTGCTAACAGACAAACAAATGCAATTCAATTTTTTCTAATCCATTAATACCATCTATACTGATGATTTTCCTCACTTTATGATCAAGATTTGTCATGCAACATGTAAGTGGCTTTATGAAGTAACAATATATCTTAGTAGCAAAGCAGCTGCCAATTTGACCTTATCATCTCCCAAACAACCATGATCTGCTTCTGTCCAAGAAACAAAATGGTTTTTTCATACATAGGAATTAAAGCTCACATATTGTGGGAAATTGAGAGAAGTGAAGTTCAAAACTTCCAACAAGCCCCAAGAGCCTTACTCTAGCAGCCAACCAGGCTTGCCTGGTTGGTTAAGAAACAACATCTCATCTCCAATAAAAGCACATGCTCCAAATCCACTTTGCTGTCCTCTTGAAGACATTGGCTTTATCTTGCATTTAGCATTTGTCAGAAACATAGAAGAAAATGATGGTTACTCATAACACTTAGCTCCAACCCCACAGCCCAATGAAGCATTTGCAATGAATATATATCAATCAGTGGATATAATTTAAAAAAAAAAATTCTTTTTCGAAGAAAAGAACACAGAGTTTCGCTAAGAACTCTAGTTCAACCAATATCTAGTTATCCACCAATTTTGATAGGCTGCCAGGTCCCATAAGGATAACTATCAAGAGACATAGTTTTATTCCTATATGATCAACTCTATTGAGTTGTGAGTTTTGTGACAGTAGAATCTCAAATTGAAACTTTCAGTAGAGTTGTCACTATAGTCATTCCATACTTAGTGAAACAACTTAATATTTTTTCAAGTTGTGATCACTTGGTCCCAATTGATTCTTTGTTGACAAAAAATACATCACATTTAAGACTCTGAGCATGAAGCAGCGAACTGCACTCTTCCATGATAAAATTTGCACATTCCATTAAGCTATCATTCCCTTATTTCTCATTTGATATTTCATTACGTGGATATCATGTAATACCAGATTTATTGGTTTCACCCTAACCAACATGGTAGTACTTTTTGTTCTTTCTGATCTATAAGGCACTCTGAACTATCTGATACCACATGCAGAAACGAAAAGAAACCTCAAACCTTTATCAAACCACCTGAATGATGGGAAGTTAGACAGCGGGACTAGACTAAAAGGAATGGTATCGTTGAGTTGAGTTAATTGTTACTGTGTTTTTTTTTTTCTATAATTTGCCTTGTTAAGAAAAAAACATTTTTGTGCAAAAATTACAAAAAGAGTTTATGTTTATTAATGGGACTTTTAAAGTAAATGATCATAATAGAAACCACAAGAATAAAATTCCTCAACCAAAATGACCCATTTTCTTTTCTTTTGATAATGATTTTTTTTTTTTAATTTTAAAATGACCAGTGTCGTAGCGTAATAAATACAAAAGCAAAATGCCGATCAAACAACTGAAACAGACACCAAAAGCCCCACCAGAGTAAGAATACAAATAAAAATAGTTACAAGCAATAACCGATTACACAAGCAACATAAAAAAAAAAAAAAAATTCCCTTCAAGCATCGTCAAGTCATCAACCCCGGACGGGAAGAAACTAAATTCTGTCTATATGGGAAAAAAGGAAAAAAAAAAGAAATCGAACACAATCGCTGCTGAACAAGCAAGCACCAACCCTGCTACCCCAATGTTAAAACAACACAAAGTCGTGCAATTTCTTCAAATAGTAAAGAAAATTCTATTTCTACCAGAAAAAGTAGCATATAACACAAAGTCAAAGTAGAGGGAGAAAAAAAAAAAAGTTACGAAAAGATTAAAAGATAAAAGAATGAAGAAACAGCCAACCTGCTACACTGCTGGCAAAATCTTTGCTCCAAACCAGCAACAATGACCTTAGGAGACTTGGAGTGCATGCCACAAACTCTGTGCCTTGAATAGTAAGGCTTGGCATCACTTAGATCCACTTTGCAACCCTCAACTTGGCAGCTGGGTGGCTGCTGCTGCTGCTGCTGCTTCCCACTCCGAGCCTTCCTGGCGAAGGGCTCTCTGGACCCCGATGAAGACGACTCGGTTCCAGACTTACCCGTATCTCCGGCGCCATTAACATTCTCAAAATAGACCTTTTTCCCAAAATTTAGCCCGTTTACTGACTCAATGGCTGGCGAGGAGGCGCTGGAGCTGCCTGACTCGGCCAAAGAGCTCGAACCCATTTCCATAAATGGTAGCTACAGTTCATTCATGGCCGATTTTGGGCCAGTGATGGGGAAGACTGCTATTTCTCCAAGTCCGTGACCCTAAAAAGGAGAAGAAAACGAAGGAAAAGAAGCGCAGAGACAGATGGGAGATATAGACAGATTGGCTGCCCCTGATTTCCTTCCCGAATATTTTAATAAGAAGGCTAAAAGCAGTGAAAAAGCTGACGCCTTACAGTGATCCAGTGGCCCATGCCAGCGAGGTCCAGTTACTTACACCAATCACTCAGTCACTAACCAGCCAGTGAGCAGAGTCCCTCTCCCTCTCTCTCTCTCTCTCTCTCTCTCTCTCTCTCTCTCTCAAAACTCATCGAGCAAAGCAAGAGAACAGGAGCGAGAAAGAGAGAGAAGGGGGGCCATTGGGCCAGGGGGCTTAGTGGAGTGCCTTTTCTCTGTTCATTTGCCTTCTTTTTCTTTTTCCCCTCCTGTCTCCCGCTGTCTCTCGGGGTTGGCGACATTGTTACATCTCGTGTTCGTTAGTTTCTATTCTTAGTTTTTGCATAATAAAACAAGATGTACATCTTGTTATTTTATATACTCGTTTAGATAGACTGATACTCCAAAATACTTTTCTTCCTATGATTAGCATACTAAATCGATGATAAGTTGTTTAAAATTCAAATTCATTATCGTGTTAACTCATTTACTTGAGTGTTTGTAGTCTTAGTCTTGCACCTTAAAGGTGAGACTTTTTGGATGTGTTGAACATGTAGCTTAAAATGGTTGTTGACAATACAGATTCTCAAAGTTTCACCCAAAAAAAAAAAAAAAAAAAACACATTGATATAAAATTGGTCTTTATATGAATTAGAAATCACTTGTTCAAAAATGTTCTTTATATGAAAAATCCTTAATCTAGAGATGCGGTGCAATATTTTCGGTCGGCAAAGTCCCCTTACCAAATTTGAATTTACGATAGATCGAAATAAATTTTCCAAATTCTAACTTAATGTTTCACGTTCAATCTTTTTTTAACGACTAGAAGACCTTTCTACATACCTTAAAAACAGAAAAATGAATTGAGAACATTAAACTTTCAATCCCTTTTCATTATATTAAGTTTTGTGAGAATTAAAAATAATAATAATAAAAGAGTGAGCATATGTAATTAAGTTGTCGTAAAAAAATAATAAAAAAAAGAGGTTGAGAATTTTTGTACGTTTTATTGTTTTTTTTTTCAGTTAAAAAGTTTAATAATAAAATTTTAAATTTTTTTAAAGATTTAAATTTTTATAAATTATCATATTTTATTTTTTAAATTATATTTATTATCACATACAATACAAAATGTTTATTTATTTTGTAATTAAATATTTTTATACATATTTATTTACAAAATTACACTTATTATTAATAATAAATTTTATTTTATTTATTTATTTCATAATTTATAAATATGTGTTTTTGTAACTCAATTTATTCAAATCTTGAGTATCTTTTAAGACCAACAGGCATGATAACTAGAAGTACGTAAGTACATGGCGTGGGATGGGATGGAAATAAAGGAGTGGCTGGCGCCCATGTCAATGGAGATGTTTGGGAAAGGTCACGGTTATAAAACTTTTTTTTTTTTTATTTATAAATAAAATTTCTGACTGATTTTCAATAAACTGAGAAATAAAAGTAGTTTTCAGATGATTTTTATTTTAAAAGAAAGAAGAAACAAAAGATTTTGTTGTACGGTGCTCTTGATTTGGAAATTTGATGATTGGAATCTTTCTACAGTTTCCTTCCTGCTTTTCCTTCCTGCAATAATTGGGCAGGCTGTATAAAAAGTAGAACTGAACAAGGCAATTACTCTCTGCATTTTTTTTTTATTTTTATTTTTTATTTTTTGTGAAAAGAAAAGCTATATGCATGTATTTGAATTGAGTTAATTTGTATTTGAATTGAGTTAATTTGCATCTGTTGCAATTATTATCATTTGAAAAACAACCTCACTTATTAGAACTGTTTGTTTAGCTGCTCGGGCTTTTTGTTGTTAGTTTTTATTGTATGTTATCTGTTTTTGTTGTTATGACCCTTTTTTTCAATAATGTTTTAGTAATTACTTTTAATAAGCAAAAGTCATAGATAAAATAGCATACAGAGAGAGCGTAGAGAAAGAATTCTGAAGATAATGTAAAAGAGGAAAAAGATTTTGCAGGGCAAAAAAAAAAAGAATAATAAATGAAGAGGTTGAAAAGATAACATGCGGCGAAAGTGTCGAGAGAAAAAAAAAAAAAAACAGTGCATAAAAAGGGATAGGAAGGTGGCTTGATGGGTGTTAAAAAAAAGAATTTAGCCAGAGAGAAAAATGAGAAGTGAACTAATATATAAATTTTATATATTAAAAATAATTTTTTAGTCTTAATTTTTTTAATTAAAAAATATAATTTTAAATAATAATAATAATAATAATTTTTATTTTATAAAACTTGCATGCCAATTTATTCTAATTTTTTTATACTTTCTTTTTGTGTCCACTAACTTTTTTTTATAAGAGATAAAAGAATTGAGAGAGAGAGAGAGAGAGAGAGAGGGAGAACTAAAAAGAAAGAAAAGAGCAAAGATGGAAAGGAGAGATAAATTGAAGGTACATAGAAAATATAAACAAAATTGTTTATATTTAACATGGAAGTTCCCATTAAATTAGTGTGGATGGCACACTGATGGGGACTAGTGGTTTGTTCCCATTAAATTAGTTGATTCCAAAAGCCTTTTCAGACTTCAAAGATGGTGGGGGACATTGTTCACCTTTTCTCATTACTGGCATCACATTCCTGGTGAGAAAGTGACTGGTTTAGTCCTCTGAATTTGCTTCTTTTCCTTTCTACTTTTGGAGGAGCTAGTGGCTTCCACTGTTGGAAGAACAGAGACCTGTTGACCTATATCTAAAACCCCAAAAAAGTTGCGAAAAGGGGGCCAGGCTTCCGTTATGTTAGTTATATTTGGAAACTTCAGATACGACCTAATTGGATATCAGTTGAATAGGCTGTTTCGACCAATCAAGTTTAATCGTGTAATTTAATGGCAGAACCTTTTTTAGTCTCCGATTCAAACCCTTGGAACGAAAGAGAATGATCAGCAGGCACCGAGATGTTTGATGCGTACGCATGTAGAGGGAGAACAATTGTTATGTGAATCCATTGGCCTACGCGAGGTTCCTTGTGGAAAACCTTGCGGGAATCTTCTGGTTGTTGCTGTTGTTGTTTTTTTTTTTTTTTTTTTTTTTAATTTTTATTTCCAATCCATGCATGCGTAGGCGTTGGCAGTGGAACCACTCATTGGTGTACTCTGTAACTGTTATTTATTTATTTCTTTTGTAAAAAATCGTAATTAATTTTCGTATGGCTATATTTTATGCTTGCTTGGTTGGTTTCAGTGCACTCTCAATTTAGTCCTGTTGAAAGAGACGGAGCTGGAGCAAAAGCGAAATATCTGCTGGGATTTTTTTTTTTTTTTAAAGTTGAAATTCCAATGTGGCTTGTTCTGTCACAATGAACTATTAAAGTGAGATTAAGGTGCGGTTGTCAAGAGTCTAGTTTTTCTTTTTTGCTTTAGTATGCATTTGATATAACAAGTGGAGATTCCATGGTTTGAATATATTTTTTTTATTACTAGAAAAGATAATTTGATTAACAGTTTAATGCATTTTTTTTTCTTATATTGGATTAATTTTGAGTTTTTTTTTTTTTTACTGATGTATATATTAAAAATGTATATTAAAATATAAAAATAAAAATAAAGTTTATTAATATTAAAATTAAATATAGATAAAATTTATTTAAATTTAATAATACTCACATAATAAAATTTTTATAAAAAATTAAATAAAAATATTAACAAGTAACTTATAATTTCAATTAACATATATGCGATGATAATTGATACATTATTTTTTTTTTATATATAAAAAGGATATATCTTTATTTTCTTTACAAGGTCTAACTTGGGGGTGGCTTCTCTTTTTGCAAGCAAATAACAAAAGGAAGAGTGGTTCGTCCAAAGTTTTTTTGGGATGTTATTTTATCTTTTATTGTTTTCTTTTGATGCATATAGAACTCTAGCTGGTTGCCGTGATTTTCTATATAGGAAACCATAAATTAACCCGCCAAGATGGCTTAGATCTTTACAATTGTCTTGCATTGATTGCCGCGAAAGACCCCCCCCAAAAAAAAAAAAACAGAAAGAAAGAAAAAAGAAAAAGGGTGGAGAAGGTGAAGATTAACAGCACTGTGAAATTGTTGCTTCTCTCGTGGACAAGTTTTTAAATGACAATACAGCATGCACGATTTAACATGTTTTGGTACCTAAATGTTGCATTCATTAACGACAAGGGACCCCCTACTTGCACTTTCCTCTTCGACCAAAATCTCGGTGCCCTACCAGTAACCCTCTTAAAGTCGCACTCCTAAAAGAAGAAAAGATTGAAGGATGAAAAGAAAAAATTAGTAAAATTTTTCACATAGGATATATCTTTTATAAATCCTACATTTATATATATATATATATTTTTTGGCGAATTCATTAATAGTTTCATTTGAGTTGGAAAATGGAATTTTATTTGATGGCCAGAAGCCAGAAAGGCCTCTGAACCAAAAATATCAAAGACCAAAGGAAATTGGAGATGAGAGGATTGTGTACTAAGCCCATCAGCTTTCTGCCAAAACAGGGTCTAATTTGTTCGCATGCAAAGCGAACATCTCCATTTAAGCTTCAAAGAAGCCCAAAACCCAACTGGCCAATTGGTGCTTTTCTAAGTTTCCAACTTTAAACCACCAAAAGGGTTCTCGGGTTGAAAAGCAAAGAAGTGACCGAGCATCACGATATGTCTTCAAGTTTGGATTTTCAGAGTGAATACGTTGCTTGATCATCGACTTCTTTGGCAACTTGAATTAATGAATTGTGATTTGATCATTCACTGCAAAAGCCTAGCTTGGCTAAAATCCACTTTAGATTGTTGCTTCCTTGCATCATCGCAATCTCATTCTTGTCCGTGGGCCCTTCTGGCATTTGTTGATCCAACGTCTTCGCAGTTTCTACACCGCAGGGGCAGAGACCATAATGAGTCCATGTACAACAGGCGTATTTTAGTCAAAGTTAAGTTTGTTCTTCAAATCCTGCCAAATTCCCGGGCCACTAGGATGACTGTTTACATATCGGCTAACAAAGATCTTGTCTGAGCAAGCAAGAATAGTGCTCAAGGAAAGCACTGGGGCCGCTTTTCCTTGATCTATCAGAAAATTATATATAGCAAACCTAAGCTTGATTGTACCAATGTTACAGCAAAGATATGCTGGAAATTTAACCAGAGATGATATGGGGTAACCCAAGTCATTCAAAAGAAAATTAATCTTCATTTCAATAACATGCTTCTTCTGCTGAATAATTTGAGGCCGTGTTTTTATCATCTCACAAACTTCTTTCTCGTTCAAACCAGCTTTAACAATGCAATCGAATCGTTCCTGGAACTCTGTTCCTCTGCCCCGGAAAAGCTTGAGTTCCTTTTCAATGTCGTCCAGGTTCTCTACAAATCCCAAGTCCAATAGGAACTTGGTCTTGGACTCTTTTGAAACTAGTTCCTCTCCAGAGTTTGGTAGCGGTTCAACTCTTGATCCTACAACCCATTTCTTGATTTCTTGCGGGTTTTGCTGGATGAGTTTGCACAGTCGCTTCTTTCCCACGCTCAAGAGAGTAAGCAAGCTGCTTGTTTTCTTCAATTTACACGAACCCAACAATAATGGATGAGAACAAACAATTTTCCCAATCTCATGTAGCTCCATCTCAATCTCATTCAGGAACTTGAAGCATTGGCTCAAATTTGAAACAAATTTGTGAACTTCCATTTTTGGAAATTGTAGAAACATGGAATGTATCTGACGCATTGTGCAACCCAATTTGAAGAGGAATCCAATCAGAGCAAGCGTCTGATTCCCTGAGCCCTCAAACAGTATCCCAGGATGCTGGCTAATAAGCCCAGCTAACTGCTCCTGAGTGCATCCTATAATCTCAAACAAGTTTAAAAGCACAAGCAACCTATTCCAGTGGTAAGAACTCTTCTCTGACAAATGTTCCTCAATGCAACTCAACTTAATACCTTTTCTCTCCAGTACCTCCAACACCTTTGTAAAATATTCATTCACATCTCCAATCAAAAGACAAGGAGAAGCAACAATCACCTTAGAAACAAAAGACTTGCTAAGCCCCAGTTCTTCATAAGCCTGAATTTTCATTGCCAGCTCCCCATTATCATACCGAAAAACATCTAAGGCTTCCTTGTGAATCTTTCCTATCACGTTTCTTGCAATTCCAAAGTTACACAAAACATGATAATTCTCCAGCAGCAAATTATCATCACTCAAAAACATTAAGCCACGCGGAAGAAAAGGACCATACTCGCAAGGTTTTAAACCTAAACTCTCAAAGAAAGGCTCAAACTCATTAATGGGATGAAATCTCAAGAGACGAGCCACGGAACGCCCGATATTTCCCTTGCCATCAACTTTTTCTAACAGCTTTCCAAGAAAATAAGGGGAGTTTTTGCTGATGTGCTCTGCATCCAAAAACTGCAAGTTCCTAGTGGAATGCAAATAATCTAACAATGCTGCCTGGGCTGCCTTTATGGTCTCCAGAGAGAATTTATCCAAATTGCCAAAATCATCGGTTCCAACCATTCTTTTTGTCCTGTAGAACCTGGGGTTATCTGCTATGGAGAACAAACCCATTGGCCATAACAAGGCCTTACGGTTATCAACCAAACGTGAGGAAACCCACCTCAGAATAGATAAAGACCTAAGCTTTGGCGAACGAGTCATGTGCAGATTGCTCTCAGAGATGAAGTACTAGAGTGATGGGCAGAAACCACACGGCAAAGGCAAGATCTTTGATAAGGTTCATAGAAAAGGATATGGATATGGAGGGCTCTGATAGAATGTCTTACCTTTAATAGTGAAGTTGTTTCATTCAGTGGCTGGTTCTAGAAATTTGGAGATTCAGCTACAAAATCTCTTTTCATCTCCGCCGGGTTTGGCTGAGTCAAAGTAGCATGTTCGTGTCCTCAGCCTTTGGCCTTCGCTCGCAATTACAGGGCGGCAGCGCTACCCTAGGCGGCTAATAGGCCAAAAGTGACCAGTAAGATGAGAGTTGGTGGGGCATTTTGGTCATTTCATCTTTAGGCGCTGCTTACATTCATTCTTGTGAACTTTCAGATCCAACTCAAACAGAATTTGCACGTTTGCATGGTTTTGACGCTCGAGCCTTCTCGTGGACTTTGCGTATCTTCGGTTTTGGATCCAGCATGAAAAGACCATTGGAGAGAAGAAAATGAAATCATCCCAGATAGAGAGAGAGAGAGAGAGAGAGACAGGAAGAGTGTGTGTGTGTGTGTGAAACTTGCCATGTTAAGTAAGGGAACAACCGCGGAAATTGCAGACTACTCAATAAATGATACCCAAATGCTCAAGCCCAAAGTTGGTTGGTCCATATTTATGTTTCCTTTTTGGCCACTCAGAGTGGGAAGAAAATACCAATGTAGATTACCGTGGCATGGATTAACCATCAGTGTACCCCCGAGTAGTGGGCAAAAATAAACTACAAAGAAAGACCAATGAAGCGTATTAAATCGTTAGAATTTAGAAGATAGGGGAAAAATATGGCGACCCTTAAGAGCATCAAATCTTGTTTTTCTGCCATTCCAATTCCAAACATCTGAGCCAAGTCTCCACATATAAAACACAAAACTTTCCGCACCCCCATGTGTTTGCTTGTGATTTTACCCAACTTTTCTACAGCTGGTATGTAACATTACTGAAGTTTGTACATCCACAATGCACCATAGAAAAAGGGGCACATGTTTGAATATAACAAGAGCACCACTGCACTGTCAAACTTATTGGGAGCACATGATAACTCCATGAGAACATCGAAGTAATTTTTTTATTTTCAGTATTATTGATTTATAACGGTAAGAAAGATATGATTGGTCAAAAGTTTTTATACCTACCATATATTCCATAAGTGAGTTCAACTAGCTTTTCCCACATAACAATGGAATTTGTTGGAGATTGGGATGTTACTTCCTTCAAAATAAGTTCAGGTTCTGCCCATTCCCACAGCTGATTGATGAAATTCAGTCCTTGTAGCTACCAGTCAAAGGAAGATTCCCATTAATACAATATGTAGAGCAGGTTCTGGGCAGTATTTGGGTAAGAAACTGTAATGACCACACAAACTGAGGATGGCAAGGCAAGAGTGTAGCAATAGGGGTAGCAGTACCAAAAGCATTTCCAAATATCAAATACAAAGTTCCACTGTAAATGAACTGTATCGCTACTATTCTCCCTTGCAAGTGTAGGCAAGGTTTACAGATCTAAAAAACATCTTTGACAACGTTGAAAGCATGCTTCAATGATGTCACAAATAACATCCATATTAACCAAGTCATCTTAGCATCTTACACAACATTTGCAAGAAAAGTAAACTAGAATAAACCATTCATTGAGAACTCAAAGTTCCCTGAACATTGCATAGGACAAGAGATGCAGTTAATAAACCAACGATTACCAGGTCTTTACTCTAAAAGATTTCATACACTTGATCATGAATGTGTTAGCTAACTTAGCAAAATTGGCTTCAACATACAAATATGAACAGAATTCTCTCTCTAAAACTTTCCCACACTGTCAGAAGCAAAGGCATTAAAATCTCCAAACAAATCTAATGTGTTGAACAGGGACCATACTTGAAAACAAAGTAACAGACAGCCTTCACTTAGAATAAAAACTTTGTTGCATGTTCTGCCAAACTTCATGGCCTCTAGGATGATGCCTTACAAATTTCTTGATGAATAATTTATCTGAGCAGATAACTACAGTGCTCAAGGAGTGGGGATATATTGCTCCTTGATTCTTGAGCCAACTATACATTTCCCACCTGAGCTTGACTCTCCGTATTGTGTATGAAAGATAAGATGGGAATATTACCAAAGTTGATACAGGATAACCCAGATGGCGTACAAGAAAACTGACCTTCATTTCAATTACATATTTAGTCTGGTTAAGAATTTGAGGATATATTTTAACCATTTGGCAAACATCTTTCCTATCCAAACCAGCTTTCACAAGACAATCAAATCTCTCTTGTAGCTCCTCTGCTTTGCCACGGAACAGCTTTAGTGCTGTTTTCATTTCCTTTGAGTCCTCTAGAAATCCCAAACTCAACAGGAAGTTAGTCTTCAGAATCCTTGACCTTATTGCCCTTCCTAAAACCTCTATCCGTTCAATTTTCTTTCCCCACACCCACTTTTTCAGTACTTGTGGATTCTCCCGGATGAGACTACAAAGTTGCTTCTTCCCAACATTCAGACTACTAAGCAAGGTGTTACATTTCTTCAATCTACATGAACCCAGTAACAATGGATGCGAGCGGAATATGTTCCCAATACAATCTACCTCCATTTCAATCTCATTAAAGAACAAGAAGCAGCGCCTCACATTAGAAATAAATTCTCCAACCGGCATTGGAGGAAACTCCAGAAATATGGAGAATATGTGGTTTATTGTGGACCCAAATTTGAGCAGGAAACCAATTAGAGTTAGTGTCCCGTCTCCCGACCCCTCAAATAGAATTCCTGCACGCTTGCTTATCAGGTCACCTAACTGCTCCTTACTATAGCCTGACTCTCTAAATAAATTAAGAAGGGTTAGCAATTGGCTCCAGTTACAAGAATTCTTCTCAGACAGACATTCCTCAATCTGACTGAACTGTATTCCCCCTTCCTTTAGGACCTCCAACACCTTAATAAAATCCTGATTCACATCCTGAATCAAAAGATAAGGACTAGAAACAACCACTTTGGCAACAAAAGACTGGCTGAGTCCCAATTGTTCATAAGCCTGAAGTTTCAATGCCAAGATGCCAGAACCATATCGAAAAACTTCAGGCACCTCCTTGAAAATTTTTCCTATGTTATTTCTTGCAATACCATAGTCACACAAAGCATGATAATTTTCAAGAAGAACATTATCATCACTGAGGAACATTAAATCACATGACAAAATAGGCTCATACTCGTAAGCTTTCAATCCCAAACTCTCGAAAAAAGGCTCAAATTCGTTAATGGGGTGATAACGCAAGAACCGGGAAATAGACTGCCCAACATCTCCCTCTATTTCAACCACTTGCAAAAGCTTTTCGAGGAAATGGGGTGAATTTTTACTCATATACTCTGCATCCGTAAACAGCAAGCTCCTAGTACAATACAAGTAATCTAACAACGCAGACTCTGCCCCTTTTCTAGTTGCTTTTCTAATTGCCAGTGAGATTCGACGAATACCCTTTTTATTATCCGCTTCAGCTACCCTTTTTGTTCCATAAAACCTAGGGTTCTTCGCAGTATAAAATGATGAACCGCTCGGACAACTCCATGTATTCTGGCTATCAACAAGAAATGAAGAAACCCATTTGAGAATAGATGGAGTTCTAAGTTTCTGAAAATGGGTCATGGCTAGATTGATGTGATACTGATTAGATTCAAATAAAAGGACAAAATTTCTTAAGCGAAGAACCGAATTGAATGTGAAAATTCACACACAGTAGCAGGTTATTACCTGTGTCTTTTGAAGTAGGTATGTTAAGTTTAGTATCTCTTAACAGAGAGAACCCGGACATTTAGATACTGGTTTCCTCAGTATGTCTGCTGATTCGGCGTTATTTCAAAGTTTTCAGAGAGCTTTTGAGGAGGAGACATCAGGTGCGAAAGGGTTTTGAAAGAAAATTTTTTGGGAAGGGCACCATTGTATTCTGGGCTCACCACCCTCCTTACATTTAATTATTTATTTTCATTTTTACATATCGTGATTTAAGCATCACCTATGGGCTCTAATTTCCTTATTTTGAACTTTAATGCCCCTTTGTTTCTGCTTACAACCGTATGGTCATCAGAATGCATTATTAATTAATCTTTTTAGTATTTCGAATTCAAGCTGTTGCATTAGTTGGAGATAGAAAAGAAAAAGAAATAAATACATAATTTGGTTATTGGGGGCATAAAGCTTTTTCACTTTTCGGAAACAATTCTATTTCTAATCACAGTTTAGTCCTTTTCCACTATATTTTCACCACTGATTGTCGAAATCCACTTTGAAAAGCGAACAACTTGAGTAAGTTAACTGTAGCTTGTAACATCATCGGCGGTTATGGGTTCAGGCAGTGCAGGAGGTAAAGATGACATCCAACTTCACCTTCCACCACCGTAAGTTTGGCGGAGGTCTTCGTTATCACCGTACAAAGACATTTACCTCCCAAATAGCTTGTTTGTTAGTTGGAGAGCCAGTACATTTCATCAGGCAGCAGATTGAGGCTCAAGGACTTCATTCAGCTTCCAACAAGTAAACATGCTGCAACTAGCCAACTACAAGTATATATGGTACATCCACTAGACAAATCCGACTATGTTGACTAAAACAAGAAGAAACTTGACCATTGAAATGAAAGCATAAAAGAAGATGAAGACCCATGTTCAGCAAGAAGAATTTTAAGCTTCTTTGCCATTCTAAGCATCCATTCTCTGCCACATTATCCACTAGCCCACTTGATGGTATCGTATGAGCAAGCTGGAATGGCATGAGCTGGACCTTCGTCTAGATTCCACCGAGAGAAGTCATTGTTTAGGAAGGTAATATGGGTACCCGCCCATACCCACAGGTGTTGGTGGTGAGAGTCCCGGGGAGTCTTTCTTCACAGCAGCTGGTCCGTACGGAACTTGAGATTGTGCCGTATATTGGGCATGTTGTGTTGGATATGGAGCAGGTGCTGTGGGAGGACTTGGGAAAGAATAAGCAGGGTATGATGCCACATTCTGAGGATATGTATAACCAATAGGGGCAGTCACAGGATGACCTTTGCCAGGCTGCGCGTATGCAGCTGTTGCTGGCAAGGGTACTGCGACCATAGGTGCAGGTAACTGCGTCTGCATTGTTTTGCCCTTGTGTGTATCAGCAAACTTCACAATGATGGTTCTCCCCTGTGAAACACCACCGAAAAGAAGGGAGAAAAGGAGAGGTGATCATGTATACTTAAACTAACAGTCATTCAAACTCCAGTTAAGTTGCATCCATATAAATTCCTTTAAAAAACATGTGCAGGAAAATTTTCAAATGAGAAAAGAACTACTAATTAAAAATTTGGAAGATTCTCCTCTCAGAAGCAAGAAATAGAAACCCCAGAAAGCATGCTAATCAAAACCACTCATATGAAAATATAAAGCCTAATATCAACTCACCCCAAGGAACTTCTGTGGATCATCTATAGCCTTCTTTGCAGCTTCTGCTGTCTTGTATGTGACAAAACCAAATCCACTGAATGTGCAGGGGAAAGGAAAATGAAGTCACTTAGTTTCAGTTGCATATCATGGAATGGAACTGGATAAAAGTTTGCAATAGAATTTCTCCACACCTGCACACACACAAAGCAAGGGGTATCATACCGTGATTCATTAGTATCTTTGTCATAGGCAACTGAACCTTCTTCAATTTCTCCATGCCTGCTGAAAACCCTTAGCAGCACTTCACTTGTGATTTCCGGTGACAAGCCCCCAATGTAGAGTTTCCTCTGGGCTAGATCAGGTGTAGTACTTGCCCCAACTAATCCTTCACAAGCTAGATTGCAGACAGCCATCCGGCCCTGGAATTACATTTTTCAATGAAAAACGAAGATAATAATAAACAGGGTGCTCACTAATGCATATCCAACAAGAAGATAGACTATCCCTAATTACAAAATAATGCGAGTAACCTCATTGGAAAATTTTATGAAAAAAATCAATAATAAAAAAGCAAGCACGTGAGCAAGTAAATGCTCTGACAGTTGCAAATTTTTAAATTATGCCAGATACGTCAAAAAAGTGATATCTACAGTTCAACAGGCAAATGCTTACATCAATCATTTTGCCAGGTGCTGCCAGTGCACTTCGTGCTGATTCCATATGCTTGTAAGTGATGAAACCATAGCCACGTGACTTTCCAGTTGCCTTGTCATAGATGACAGCACCTTCTTCTATTTCACCGTGCATTTGAAATGCCTGGTTAACAAGAACACATTCCTTAAGTCTCTTAAAGACACTAGAGAGGTAATACATCAAAACAAAAAGAAGAGTGCATAACAGATTGATCTTTATGCAAACGGATAACTTCATGCGGAACTTTGATAATAAGGAAAATCATCATGGCATACAACAACACATTCAGCAATCAACACTGCACTCACAGCACACAAGGTTTCTGAAGTGGTATTCCAGGCCAAGCCACGAACAAAAAGCTTTCGATGGACTGGATCTGCACTGGCAAGACTTTTAATTTCTTCTGCAATTGAAGGATATTGGGACCCTCTTTATACCTCAACATGCAAACAAACACACATGCACAGCGTCAATCACACAGTCATACAATTGGAGCAGCAATCATATGATGGCATCCATTGCATAGGCACACAAGCAGAGCATTCTGACAATCACACCAAATGAAGTAGTGCCCATACATGCAAAGTGACAAACAGAAAAAGGACCCAATGTCATGAAAGAAATTTTAAACTTAGGATGAAATAACCCCAATATTTTGTCAATAAAATAGCATTTTATAATCACAGCAATTGAATGGAAACCAAGTAGTCAATGACATCCACAGGACCATATTAAACATAAATCCCAAATCAGAGAACACGATAGAGAAGGCTAATGAATCAAAATCCAAAAAGAAAACAAAAATTCAAGTAGAAACATTGGCTTTGAGTTCTCTACAAAATTGTTCCAAACACCTAACTGCATCCAACAAATACAAAAATCTATGCTCTCCCCTGGGATAATAATGGACAAATTTTGGTTCCTGAAAGTGGAGAATTCAATTTAAATTCTCAAACTCCAGCAACTATAATAGGATTGTAGCAAAAGACAACAGCTAATCAAAGATTATATGCTCAAGTATCCATCGAACTCAAATCTAAAGCGACTACTTGTCAGAACAAACCCAACAAAAAGAAAAAAAAAAGGGCTTGTTTTACTATTACCGTTTGAATTTCTCATAAACCAAACAGTAGAACTACATAACAGGAGGGGGAACACCTAAGAATGAAAAACCGAGAAACGAAACAAACCCAGAAGAAAACCGGCCCCGAAAAAAAAAAAAAGAAAAGGGGAAAAGAGAGAGAGAGAGAGAGAGAGAGAGAGAGAGGGGACGAACAATCTGGAGAGAAGATCGACGAGCTGGGATTTGTTGAGAGGTTCGAGGAGAGAGCGAAGGTGCTCCTGAATCGCCGCCACAGACAATTCACCGCCGCCACTTCCTCCTCCGTTGGTCGCCTCATCCATCTTTCTCTTCTTCATGTCCTCCATTTCTTGCCTTCTTCTCCTTGCTAACTTTGATTTTTTCTTTCTTTTCTTAATAAAATTGTTTAGAAGCCCTCGCTCTTACGCAATCGTCTCTCTGGCTCCGTCGGAAAAAACGACAGTCGTTTAATGTTGTACTAAGCACGGAGGACCAGGCTTTTCTCGTAGGGTTGCGCCGCCGCCTCGCTAGTCATTGTGTTGTGCCGTCGAGTTATGCGTGAAGAAGACCTGCCGTTCAACGGGTCGGATTAGCCGGGATAGTATTCGGATTCGGGTCCTAATAGGATAATTATGGGATAAGCTTACCTTTGCCTCGTTAAATTTCTAATTACTTACTTGTGAATCTGTAATTTTAAAATTATCTGTTTAAAAAATAAAATTATTATAAAAATTCTATTAATAAATACTGCACATTAGTGTCTTTTTTATAAAATATCTTTGAATGTGATATTTATGTAATGTCAAACATAATTAATAATATTAAATTAAATTATAAATAAAAATATATCACGTACGTGATATTTGCTTTTTTTTTTTAATTTCTCTCTCATTCTCTTCTCTTTTTACTTTTTTCTTCTTCATATAATTTTTATTAACATTTTTTTATTTTTAAAGTTTAAAGTTAAATCACTAATTATTGTATAAATTTATAATTAATGTAGTAATTTATATTTTAATTTATATTTATATTAATAACTAATTTTATTTACTAATTTAAAAATAAAAAATATAAAAATTTAACAACATAATTTTTATTTATAAACACAAACAAATAATATTATTTTACAATTAATATTATTATGTATACAGAGCATTTTAAGTATCTAAAAAAATATTATATTTAATATTTTTTATAATTATATAAACACTTAATTTTTATAAAAAAACAAAAGATTTTTTTTTATTTTTTTGAAAAAAAGACACCATATACTTGGAGAGGCATGCTGTTCTTTTGTAAGACATATAATGTCTTTTTTTAATTTTTTTCTTTTTTTTAATAAAAATAGTTATTTATATAGTGGTAAAAAAATATTAGATATAATACTTTTTTGAGACAATTAATTTACATGAACTATATAATATATTTGGTATAATTGAAGTATTGTTATTTTTATTTATGAATAAATGATAGATGAAAATTATATAATTAAAAAATTTTTATTTTAAAATCAATAAATAAAATTAATATTACTAATTTAAATACAAATTGAGATGTAAATTACTGTTTCAATTATAAATTTATATAATAATTAGTGATTTAATTTTAAAACTAAAAAAGAGAGAAAATAAAAAAAGTTAGTAAGAATTATTTAGAGAGAAAAAGTAAGAAGAGAAGAAGAAGAGAAAAAGAGAAAAAAAAATAAAAAAGAGTTTTAATGAACATCATACACGAGAGAAAAAAAATTATTTTATGTGGTGTATTTTTTTATTCAATTTAATGTTATTGATTATATTAGATATTATATAGATTCTATGTTATGATTTAATAATCACTTTTTAAAAATTAACATTCATGGTCTATTAACAAATATTTTGTAATAATTTTATTTTTGAATAAAAATTTTTTAAATTATAAATTATATAATATAATAATTATTTTTATTTTTATAAATGTTATATTATTTTTTAAATTTAAATTAAAAAATCTAGTAATAAAAATTTAAATTTTTATTTTTTTTTTGTTTTGTTTTGTGTGATTCTCTCCGGCGTTCCCTGCGGATCCGAATTGCATGAAGTTGCTTGTCACACTTGCCACAACGGCAATTTTTTGGGCGCCGGGGTGAATGCTGAATAAAATAAAAAAAAATTATATTGATACAATGATTAAATATAAAAGTTAAATGTAAGTTCATAATATTGAATTTTAATTATTAATTATAGTTTGTATATATTTTAATGGATTGTGAATCAGCCGTAATTAAAAAGTAATATTCAACGATATGAATTTTTATCTAATTTCTGTGTCCAATTGTTATATTGTTATAATAGATACATCCATAAATAGAGAGCATTTCTTTCCAGCGTTGCCTTAGGTGAATATTGTGGCCTTATAACTGGAAATTGTTTTGAGTGTGTGGAGCAAAAACCCTCCTAGATTTAACAATTTCCTATAATTTATGCGGAGGTCTTTTCAAAATAATTTGTTGGAATGTCTTTTATATTAGCATAATGGAAAAGATAGAAAGTAACTGTGTTGTTTATAAACGTTGTATCATTATGTTTACAACGTTATATTTGACTTTATTTGCTTAGAAGAATCGGTACATAGCTTACCTCTCCTATGCTTTCTATATGAAAAATTTATAATAATTGTGCTATTTTTGGGGTTCAAATTCAATTATATGAGGTCACAAAAAGAATAATTTCTTGCAAATCTTTTTGTCCCACTGTAGATGACCTTACTTTTTGATAAAATCGAAAAGATGAGGTATTTGTTATTTTCATTTATTTTTTAAAGTATAATTTATTATCAATTTTATGTTATAAAATTTATTTTATTAATTTTTATTTAGTATGTAATTTAAAATTATATTAATAAAAAAAATTAAAATATAAGTCTCCAGAATGGATCAAGCTACATGCGACCTGACACCAGAATATACTAAAATAAAGAGAAATGTAAGATTTGGACGTGTAGATGCAATCTTCAATAGTTGCATGTACATTGGCATGAGAAATTGTGGGAACTTCTGTGCAAGCAAAAGCACCAACTATTTGAACTTCCAACAATTTTGGTTGTATTCGGTATCTGAGATTGAGTATGTTCTGGAATTTTGACCTTGTCCATGTGTAGAAGCCGGTCTGTCTTTTTCTGAATCTGAAGGGTAATTTATGCGTTGAACGCTAAACTCAATTAAATTAGAAATCAAATTGTGACGGTACGGTCACTGCTTCAACTTTGAAGATTCTGGTTGCTGTTTTGGTCTGTTCACCGCGAGTTTGTTCATCCTTACAGCATCAAGTAGGACCATTGGATGCACCTGCAATGGGTCATCCACAATATATGCTGATGCATACATAATCATTCTAAGCACAGATTCATGTCGATGAAACCACCAAATCCATGGAGGAAAACGATTTGCGATTTGGGTTATATCACTCTAGATCTACCCCATGTGCAAATGATTGTTGAGAGTGAAGTCACAAGAGGGATTCTATCTTTCTTTCAGCAACATTTCCAAACGCTTGAAAAAGGGCCATTATCTTATGTAATAGATTTGCAATCGTCGAAGAGGCCTCAACCAAAGGCTGAGATTCATAGTTTTATGTTAACCAGATACAATTGGCAACCATATTCCTTTTTTTACATTCATTCAGTTTTAAGATTCAACTCGGTGTGAAGTGAAATTATCCCGCGATCATGTGGTTAACCGAATTCTTTTGGATTTGAAGGCAAGGTCACTAGAAGATATGGGTCAAAGTAGTCGACACGATCCTTTTGCCAACTTTTCCCTTTTTCATGCGTAGGTGGAATAAATGAAATGGTAACTTTTGTTAGGCCGAGTTACAAGGGCTAACCTATAGTTTCGAATAGCTGGGAAACTTTGACAAAAGATATGGAATATGTGACAGTAAAAAGAGGAAACCACATAACCACTGGGCCACCTTTAATGGGGGTAGAGTACAAAAAAGAGTTTCCGTTGTCATTGAGGTGTATCTTTCAAATTTGATGACTCTCATGTTGATTGCTGGAAGACCAAAATCTGACGCACCTCTATGAATTAACCAAATTGTCGTGGTTGGTGATGTTAAACTTAGAGTTCAATTAGTTTTAATATGATTTACACTCATTAAAATACATAAATTCATTTTTATATAATAACAAATTTTTAATTTTACACGACTACTGAATTGTATTAAACTAAATTCAATTAGTCTACCTTCTATACAAATACTAAACACTGTTAAATCTAAATTAACTTCAACAGGTGACATTTAAGGGAAATAATGGAGGGGATTCAGCAAGCAATCTGTTGTAGGATTGCCAGGAAAATTCAAAGGTTTGCTAGGGAGATTTAAGCATACGGATGAGTCCGAGTCAGATTTAATCATGCAAGATTGCTGTATGTTTAGGTTTGCGTTGCAGAATATTTGGATAATTGCAGCAATATTGCCATTAGAGCATACACTTTTGAAAGTGCATTATACCATTGGCTTGTTGTCACCTTCTCCTGTACTTAGTAAGGTTCTGTTTCTGAACCATACCTCAAATATTCTCACCAAGTGGTTATATTTAGAAACTTACAAATGGTTCTGTCTGGGCTAAGACATAATGGGGTGTGGTAGCTTTAGGTGAAATGTACTAGGAAGGAGGAGTATATAAATTTCTCTCAACTAGCAGAAGAAAATCAAACTAGAACAGAATTCAAAACTGCCGTGATCATAGAAAGCTGAAATGTTGAATTGCGTGGACCTTTCTCTGATGGTGACAAGTGGTTCTCAAAGGAATATATTAAAGGAAAGGGTGATGTATTCCAATCTTCATAGTGTGATGTATTGCATCTTTTGTAGCAGGTTAAAGTTAGCTTGGGAAGTTTCCCCTCTCCTCCGCTTTATTTCTTTACTCTAGATTCTCTTCCCACCTACTAAAACCAGGAGAAACACACGACAACCTTATTTTTATAACAAAACTGTTTCTGTAACTTAAACCTGTAATTCCTATAATTTCTATATTATAAGTAATTTTATCAGTACACCGAGACTTGTCCCTCTTTAATACTAATCCTCGGCAGAGGTGATCCATGCAATTCAACATAAAAAGGGAAGCTAGTAGGCAACGCCTCTTTACGACATCATCAAATGATGATTACAAGACAATCACTTTCCGCCCCCATTATACGGACGAGGATCACTTTGATTAGCCAGAGATTACCCAAGAAGATTGAAGTCAACTTGGTAGTACAAAAAAATGGGCCGAGGGGTGCAAGTCGCTTAGATGTCTGTATTGCAAGCACTTTAATAAGGACAAAGCCACCGAAAGGTAGAATCAGACCAGTAAATCTCATAGAAATAACTGAGTAAGCGTTCGGTGAGTAGTATTGGTTGTTGGAAAATGCAATCCCAATATGAAACTTCACCGTTTGCTGGGGTTAATTATGAAAATTTTCAGTTGTTATAACCTTGATTCTTGTTTTATGTAGTCATTTTTTTTTTTAAATTTTAACGAAGTCTACAAGAAATACCAATCTAGCACTTGGACATATATAAAAAATTGTTGTAAATAGACTAACTCAGATTCATTTTCCTTTCATTGCCGTATCGACAAACGTTTATCAAGCTATGTATAGCTCAAGCGGTTGTAGCTTCATCTAGGTCCACTAGTCATATGCTTTATTACAGAAGTCCACCACCAGCTCTAACCTATTTCTCTAGATCATACCTGATCCTGCACTTTGGTTCTGTTTTCATCATCTTTCTGATGACTTGGGGGAGGATTGAAGTTGGTTGATATATAAGATAGTGTACTATCATGAAACCTGTAATGACACTGGCAATGGATATGTGACATGCATTTTGTGAACACTAACTGTGTGAGGTGATACCACGAGAAAACTATTATTTCAATGCTAATTAAGTTGAAGTAAAGTTCACAAAGCTGCTTTAATCTCAGAGAACTACAATGCCGTGCTCTTGAATATATCTTTTTGAACCATTCCACTTCAGAGTAATAAATTAGACACTTAAACCATGAAGAAATAACACTTACATCATGCCCCAAATGGGCTGAAGCAGCTCGTGGTTTAGCTTATTTGGAGGAATATACTTTAGCTGCAAAAACATTGGCTGGAAAGTTACACTAATTTCTTGGGGTGGCAAATTCAGCGAAGATTAAGCCATAATGGCCGTTCTGCGAGTTACTCAATCAGCTTAGGCCATAGTGAGGCCTAGAGTGAGGCCTAGATAGACTACCCTGAATGCCTGATACACTTTCCAATTAATATATATATATATATATTTCAAATCTAATTGGGTCTTTTGCTATGCTATAGAAACTTATTTGAGATCGTTGTCGATTGCATCTCCAACAACAAAAGCAGAAAAGGACATACACACAAAATCTGCAAAGTAGACTGACCTGCAGTCTCCTTTAAATAACCCGAGAGTCTAGTGGCAAATTGGTAATCAAGACCCTTTATAAACACATTTGAATAAGGCCTAAACCAACCACCCGACCACACACACACACCGACAAAAGGAAATATGGTGACTCTATCCTACCCAAAAATCCTGCACCCTCTTCAAGTTTTCTCCACAAAGTCACCATCTTCTACCTCAAGCTCCATGAAGACCAAAACCCTAGTTCATGCCCTCATATTGTCGCACGCATCAAGAATTTTTCGTGCTCTCTCCAAAGCAAAATCCTTTCTAATTGAGATTCTCAAAGAAAACCAACCTACACACTTGTTCATTTATCCTACGAAGACCATAAAAAAAAAGAAGCAAAAGGATTATCGAAAAAAAATATTCTTTGGCTCATTTAGGCTACACTATAACTGGTGCTCTCCACACGTGCTACCACTGCGAGAACCTGTTCTTGAGGGCTTCTCTACACCCCATTTGTACTATGATTCGTCGGGGAATTCAATTATCGCAACCGAGCAATTTGAGGATAAAGCTGACAGTCGGCTCTCCGGGTACCTTCATTGGCTAGAGCACAAGGTTCATGAGAATGCAAATGGTGATCATCAAGGACATGTCAATGAAATCGATAAGCTAGCGGATATGTTTATTGCAAGCTGCCATGAAAAGTTTAGATTGGAGAAGCAAGAGTCCTATAGGAGATTTCAAGAAATGATGGCTAGAAGCAGGTGAATGTGAGGGCGTCTATTTGAATATTTTGATGAATTTCTTGTCCTTTCTGCTTTCCCATTCTTCTATGTATGTTTGTTACAATGATGGGGTGAGGAAAGTACAAATATAGTCGTATTTTCCTCCCTTGGTCTCACTCTTCTTTGTTCCTTCGTCTTGATCTTTTGCTTTATTTTGAAAGGATGGGGACTAAAGAATTGTACGTGATGGGAGGTCCTCGTGGGTAACCGCGCAATTCTTCTCTTGATAATTCGTAATGCTTGCTAAATAGGAAGATGCTAGGGTGGTGGAACTATAGATGTGCTTGCAAATAGTGATTATTGCGTGGGATTGGGGAGACCCCATGAGACGATAAATTAAGGCGTGGTAATGTTAGGTGTGGGGTACTATATATATATATATATATATATATATATCTGGTACGAGCAAATTGTTGCGCTCCGCAGCATCCTTGTTTTTGTAATATTGTCATTTAATGTATTGGTAGATTATAAAAGGGTGTCGCAAATGAAGTAACGTCTGTTACTAAAAAAATCAAAAAAGTTTATAACTACGTGGAGAAATCTGAAAACTACGCCGTTTTCAAATTGAGAATGCATAGTTAAGGCGTCAATGATGCCCTTTTTCTCAATCTTTATTCCAAAACCCCACATGTCCTGCTTTTACATGTGACCTAGAGAGAGAGAGAGAGAGAGAGAGAGCTCTAGGCAAAGCTTTAAGATTTGGCAGCGCCAATTTTGGTTCCTTAATTTGGTCTCTTTGTTTCCTTGTTTGCAGAGTGACTTTTAAAAAAAAAAAAAAGATTATTTGAGGTATTATTTACATTCTGACTTTACAAGAAAGAGGGTGAATCCCCCCGGAAATTGTTGGGATTCCAATTTACTTAGGATAAGATAGGGAAGTATGCATGTATTTTCAGCTGCTCATCACTTGAATATTACACAGTGTAGATTGAGTTAGTGGTTTCAAAAACGTAATTTAATTCCTTCCAATCAATTAGACCACAAAATACACTAGAAAAAACTCCACAACATTTCCCTAATCAGTCAGTAGCTAAAGTATCTCATTGGAACCGTCCGCTTTGAAACATTTTCATCCAAACCTTGAAATATCTTACATGTCCATATGCAGCTAATGGTCATTCCCTCCAATTTCTTCTTCTTCTTATTTTATTATTATTATTTTGTTAGATAGAAGATCAAAATTTCCAATAATAATAATAAAAGTTCATGTTAAAGTCATTTACTCAGTCAAAATAATTAAAATTACTATAAAAATTCTAAACGAATTGTAACCTACTCTTAAATCAATAAATTAATTTTTTATTTTGTTTTTAGATCAAATAACTTTATATTCTTTTTTGTTTGTTTTTTTATGTAAAAAAAGTATTTATATATTGATTATTATATTTATGAATTAAAATTGAGAGTTATTTGTTGGTATTTTTATTTAATTTTTGTATAAAAAATTATTTTTTAAAACATTATTAGATTGAAATTAATTTTTTTAAAATTTAATTTTGATATTAATAAATTTTAAATATAATGTTATGTATTCACTATAAATTTTTATTTTATATTTGAGATAAATAATAATAAAAATTTTAAATTTAAATATATAAATATATATATATATATATAATTAATTACATTATTATTTAAATTAGAAGTAATTTTATATTTTACTTAAAGGCTTCGTGTCCAATCGTATTGAAGTTACGATGAGGGAGAGGATTTATATCATATAATAATGGTATAGTTCTATTGAGATTTCCAATAAACCAAGAAAAATAAAGAGAGACTTTTTGGATTTTATAAACCTTTCCATGAGGCAATAAACTTACAAAATTTAAATGCCATTGTCTCAGAAGAAAAAAAAGGTTATTCTACTGTACACCCAAAATAAATATAATTGTCGTCTCATTGAAGGTAAATATGACATTTGATTTGACATTACCAAACCAATTAATTATTATGAAAAAATAAAAAGAGAGAGAGAGAGAGAAGAAGTTAATTAATTTCTACTTTTCTATTTTGTTTGTTAGGCTTCTAATTACTACTTTACTCTGCCCATGGTCCTCTGCTCGAGATTGCCTGCCCGAGCTCTGGGTCTATGAATTACTGACCTTTTGGTTGGGTGGCATGTTGACCAGCCCACCCACATAAAATAGACATGAGTTCCACTGAAGCCCGAGCCCCTCAAGTACCGTAGTATTAAATTAAAAACAAGTAAATTAATAGTTCATTCATGGTTAAAAAAAAAAAAATTCATTTGATATCTAAGTTGTCTATTACTATTAGTCTAATTCTGACATAATAATTTGTTATTTTTTTAATTTTATTATATTTATTTAAAATGATTTTTTATTTTGATTTAATTTTATTAAGAAATCAATGTTTGTATAATAATTTAATTTTTTAAAAAAAAATCATTATATCTAATTGTTAGGGAAACAAGAAGGAGAAAATAATCAATTAGACAATCAAATCTCGGACGACAATAATTTAAGATTAAACCCCAACTTGCACAAACATGGATTTATGTTTTGCCCCCTTGAAGCACGAGAGACAGGTGGGGTAAGCCAAGAAATTGGATTAAACTAACATTTTGAAAGCAAAAGGTCCATGTGTCTGCGATTGCTATCGCTATTCACTGCCTTGATTGGGAAGTCCATTGGCCCGGTACAACGGGCCAATTACGGGAATCTCTTTCTTTCCAGTTGCAGGAAAACAATGCTGCGAGCCAGTGAGTGACAACATGCCGAAGCAGTTCAGTATTTCCTATTCCCAGGTTGCACGCCCGATCCAACATACAGCAACCTGTGTACGCACTGCAAAAGTGAAGCATGGATTACTTATTTTTCGTAACTGTGGGTTCTGGTGTCTTTGGCCCCGTAGTCCTTTAAACCGTCTCGTCCACCCGCATCACGTAAAACTCTAGTTTTAGGGCTGGCGGTGGCCGTGACCCTTAGGCCAATTCGAGATGTTGCGGTTTTGAACCCAAACCTCTCAAAGTGTAACTCACGTCCTTCGCACTTAGAACAACCATCGTATATAAATGTGCCGTTTGACTTCTTGATCAAATTACGATCGAGTGCTCCTTTTATGACGTTGTGGATTCAAAAAACAACTATGAGAATAATTCGTTTAAAGCGCAATGTAAGATTTATGTTTGACTGCTAAGAAAATGGTATAGAAAAGAAAGAAAATCTGAAATCTCAGCGATTGATCACCATTTATCCCTTTGAAGCCGTTTTATCTCTTACTTAAGCCCCAACTTGTGAATTCCGAGTTTGTTTCACGAGTTATGGTCTGTACTTTACAAGAAGTTCAGTGAGAGTGTGGAGAGACAATGGAAAAAAAAAAGAGAGAGATAAAAGAGAGAATCAATTCACAGGATATGCACAATTTTTTTTTTTTAGTTGCTTCTAGTATCATCAATAAAAACATAAAGCGAATGAGCAATTAATTTAGAAAGACGATAACTGCTACCGCTGTCTAAGTCTGCCTTTCATCTACAGCTCTTTGTACCGTCTACATGCTCCTGATTTGTTTCCCAAAACGCAGAATTGACACTTAAAAACATATCAAAAACGAGAGTTAACATGGACCAACACCACACTGTTAGAAAAGTTACGAAGGACAAAAAGTTGGAACTAGCTAAAAGAATTCTTTTGTGCCTTTGCCAAGATCCATCTTTCCTTCATGTCATCCTGAACTTGAAGTAGTTCTACTTATTCAGCATAGGATTAAAGACGCTCGGTAGTGCTTTCCTAAGGCTTTGCTCCGAAGCTTTCTTGGCCCATTGCACTATTCTATTTAACTTGCTGTGCCCTGCAAACATGGATGGCAATGTCGCAGAAATTAGTGGCCTTCTTGATAATCTTCTCCTACTAGAAAGACCCTCTTCATGGCATAGACACGGTGAGGAGCTCACAAAAATTTGAATTAGAATCAAGGCCAAGAGAGCAGCCATTGTTCTGCAGTTGATCTTCATAGAAGGTGAGTATAATGAAAATGACCAGGTGATTCGAGCGCATTTAAAAGGGAGTAGGCGTTAGTCCCTTGAGTTTGTTGGTACGAAAGGGGCAAATAATTAGTGACACTTTAAACAATTTTTTGTATGAAATTTGAGTGTGGGCGTTCAAACAAAGGATTGACAAAATAATTTAATGTGCATGACAGCCAGCTAAGGGAGGTTAAGGTGTTAACATTATGTGAGAAAAAAATTGGTTTACTAATATTACATGACAGCGTGTGTGCTGGATTATAAGATAATAAATCAAATATATTAGTATTTTCTCATATTAAATAATACAATTTCTTAATATTCTTTAAGAGGCAATGCATATTGAAAGGTCATTGACATGTGTGTAAATGTGATGACTTAAGCATATTAGTGTTTCTTTCCACAAAAGGTTAAATTTTTTAATACTTTTTTAGGGATAACATGTCTTGTATCAAAATTAACTGATGTTGTAATATGGCCCAAAGTTCAAGCTCATGTTTTGAGGGTTTGTTACGAGTAACTAAAATGTACTTCAAGTAAGACAAAGGTTTAAAATGTAAACCAAATCAATGTGTGTTTCGAGTATAACGATAATTGGGAGAACATAAATTCTACCTTAAGAATATGAGAACATATGGCTAATGTAACAACCAAATTAGAATATTATTTGAAATGAGTTTTTTAAGAGTAAGGGAATATGGATTGTTGAAGTAAATGTGTTGACCAAAATCCAATAAAGCGTTAAATTTTGCTTCAAGGTAAATGCATGGATGATGTTTTGGCCAAATTGGTGGAGAAGTGTTCCTAAAAGTAGGAGATTCTTTCTATTCCTAATTAATTTGACAATTAAGTTATGTATATTCTTGAATAATTAAAAGTACCAACTATTAACTATTTATATTTATATAGTGACAAATAAAATTTAATAAAAAAATACTTATACAAATTTTGTAATAAATTTTTTATATTTTATGGTTGAAAATGATAAAAAATGAAAAATAATTTTTATATGTATTATTTCTCTTATAAAATTATGTTATTGAAGTTTTTTGTGTGTGTGTGTGTGTGTGTGTAATTTTAGTGTACTTGAATTAGTTAAAATTAATTGTATGACAGCCGTGCACCTATGTGTGCAGTCTTTTTGGCAAACGGTGACTATCTAGTTAGACATATAGACTTGGAACTACAAATATATTAATATTGAAATTTTATTATTTATGTGCCTCCGTATCTTGAATTTTCAACAAGTGTGAAAAGACTTATGAGAGTAGTTTATGCTTTAAACCCCAATTAAAAGTTTTTTTTTTTATTTTTATATATACTCGAAATCATAATCTCATTATTTGAACCAGCTAGCTGGCTTGTCAAATTAAGAAGCAAGTTAATATACAGTGAATCCTCCAAGAAAGGGACCCAGCAGGTGAAACAGCAGCTGTTGACATGCATTTGGAGGTTCGCCGGCCTCTTGATCCACTCAGACCTAAACCTGCACAACTGGAACCCGCTCTCTGTCTCTCTCTCTCTCTCTCACTCTCTCTGGTTGCGACCTGCCTGTGTCTCCGGCTACGTAGACGAGTCGATCCATTGCTCCTCCAGCGTTTCATCTGGGATCGCTAGGCTTGTTTTTGGGGCTTGGCTCAAAGTGGGTAGTAATGATTTCTTCGATTTATCTTTTTCTTTTTGTTTTTTTTTTTTTTTTTTTTTTGGGAAATTCTGAGACTCAAGAAAAATTTTTCCCTGATTACTTCTTGAAATTCTAAACGGGATGCTATCGGAAGAATAATCTGAAAGATAAACTGGGTATGAAGAAAGATGTGCACTTGTTATTCAGGAAAAAAATAAAAAAGAAAAGAAGAAATTGCAAAAGTTGTGATGATGATAAGAATCGTTATAAAAAGATAGAGGCTTTAATCGGCGGTTGGGAATGGTGGCGATTTGGCCAAACACATTGATTGGCCTGTGGCTTGTGTGTTAAGAGTTAAGAGCGAAGTGGTCCAGAATATAGGGAGCGATAGAGTGGAGTGGAGCTTCTAATGATCAACTAATGACTTGGGTTGAACTGGATGTTTCAATTTTGTGAAGATTAGCTGATTTGAGATATTGGTGGCCAAAATTTACAAACTCATCCGCGTGTAAGATGGACCGATTACTAGCATTATCCTTGTAGAAATTCTATTATTTATCCTTAGAGATAACACTGTTTGTTCTAATAACCTTGGATAAAGAGGTGCGTGAATATATTCCAATGTTTTTAATGCTAATGAAAATTTGTATACAAATTAGTTATTGCCAAATGATATAGGACAGAATGTTATATACCAAAGTCTTGATCTTTAAGTGGCTTTTTATTGGTTAATTACTATCCATATAGTTTATATACTTCAGATTTGTCAATGACAGGTTTTTTGGATTTGTCTGATGGAAGCTGGGTTGGAAATAGAACAGGTTAGCAAAAACTCATCTTGTACAAAGTCTGTTTTACAGTGGAGCCAGTGGCAACTACTTGATTCTATTCTCCCTACTGGCGGTTTTGCTCACTCTTTTGGTCTTGAGGCTGCAATTCAAGCTCGCATAATCTTGGGTGCTGAAGATCTTCGAACTCACATTATCCATGTTTTGGAAAATACTGGAAGCTTGCTTCTTCCTTTTGTATACTCTGCAACCGTCTGTCCAAATTTGGATAACTGGCAGATGCTTGACAAGATGCTTGATGCAATGTTAACAAATGAAGTAAGTCGAAAAGCATCTATTGCACAAGGATCAGCACTTATGAGGGTGGCTGCAGCTGTCTATACTGAGGTACCATCTCTCAAAACCATAAGGTTGACGGCTCTCAGTTCTGGGGCTGTTTTTTTTCATCATGCCCCTGTATTCGGGCTCATATGTGGACTTCTTGGTATGGATAGTGAAACTTCTCAAAGAGCTTATATGTTTATTACAATGAGAGATGTCGTTTCTGCTGCAACAAGGCTGAATTTGATAGGACCATTGGGTGCAGCTATTTTGCAGCATGAGGTGGTTGTTGTTGCTGAAACTATACTGAAAAGGTGGATGGACCATACAATTGAGGAAGCTTGCCAAACTGCTCCTTTGCTTGATACTTTACAGGGCTGCCACAGTTATTTGTTTTCTAGATTGTTCTGCTCTTGATGCATGAGGTAAATGCATCATCCTTGTTTATAATTGATTTATTTATTTTATTTTTTTTTATCCTTTCATTTCTTCATCTTACAAGTCTATAACAATACTTACATGTCTAGCCATGAGAGAGGCCTTGGGGTTTTTTCTTTTTGTTGTTGTCTTTTCTAAGTCTTTATGTCAAAAAATGTTTCCCACGTAATAAGCACAAAATATGAAGTTGTGCCAACAAGTCAAGAACTTTAATAGTTTAAAGGTTATTTGCAAATTTGCACCAGGAGAGTTGGTATTGGAGTCCTCAACCTCAACAAAATATTATTGGAGCTAGACCAACTCTGTTTGGAGCTAACACCAGTACAGTTTCATTACATGTGCTGGAAAGTGTGTGTGAGAGAGCTCTTGGGGCCACGTTGCCAAGAATGTTCCATTCCACTTCTATTTTGATTTTCTTTATTCGCGGTGTAACAGTTACTTTTGAAAATGAAATGCTATCCAAATTTTGACCCTTTTACTGTTTGCATCTGGAGAAAATTTCTCTTTTGTCATCATATTTTCTTCATTTCACTAACATGATGCATTGCTAACAACTAGATTTTCCAAGATTATCTAAAAGTATTTAGGTCTTGTCTACAATTGTGTTAGGTGCTCTTTAATGCATACAAAAACAAAAAACCAAAAAAAAAAAAAAAAAACTTTGAGCTAATTAAGCATTTAAGAAACATGGAGAGAGTTGGTTCAAGGTAGGTCTGCAACATTATCGGTTTCTCCATCTTGTTGCAAAGAACTTCTTGCATAACCCCTTAACCATGGCCAGTATTCAAGAAAGCTTTTTGCTGAGAGATTCTGAGTTGTTTTTAGGGGGCACCCTTGCTTGCTAGTTACCTTCATTATTTTGGCTCATATAAATCTCTCTTAGTTAACTTCATCCTGTCATCTAGATTCTGGAATGCGGTGGCTGTGACAAGGCAGGCAAATTGATGTCTCAACAATGATCTAATGTCACATAGTGGCTTTCATTTGGGTTTTTCTATCTAACGTTATTTGGGCCCGGTGTTTCTACATTATTCAAGGTTACCTCTTAATGACCACAGACAATGTGGTTTAGGTTTCTGAAACAACACACGTGAGGGCATTGATACCCTTCCCATTGATATTGGTGTCGATTACTTGTTCAGTTGTAAACTGTGCATTTTCATCCTTTAATTTTTTTTGTGTTGTCGAAGCCTTCTTATTCTGTGCAGTTATAGCCTAGGCCTTCACTGTGGATTTTATTCGGCAGTTTAATTGGTGGAAAGCCAACACTCCTGCTGGATTGATTTGGCCAGACAAGTTCCAAGCGATTATTACTCGTCACAACGAAGCATTCAATTTGGCAAAGGAAATTGCAAGCCAATGTCAGCAAATTTATCGGTTGTCGAGAACTTAATGTTCTTTTCATCTTCCATGCTCCTCCCCCACCCTTTCGAGGCCATCCCACAGCACTGTTGTAAAACACTAGTGGTCTGGCAAAATGTTGTATTCTAGTAGAAAGTGTTGTCGAAGCAGCTAGAGATGAAGTAAATACAGCTAGAAGCCTCGGTTGTGTTCTTATTTCATTGGTGCAAGGAAAGAGAATATGGACAAATGAGATTACAATTGCGGTTATAAGTCAATTACTAGACTAAATAATACTGCTGGCTCAATTGGTGCCTGCATTCAGTAATTCTGATGCTCTTTTTATTTATTTATAACCTGTTCCTGTTCTTCGCCATTTTTTTTAATTATTTTTTTAATGTAAAGAAGAAAAATGAAAATGGCAACTTGTTTTCAAGCATTATCTTAAAAAAGCCTTGCTTCCGGAAGCAAACTTCTTGAATGGGCAGGTATAGCCTTCTGAAAGCAATTATTTGTACTTGTTTTGCAGGCTAAATCCTTCAATTCAATTTGACAAAACCCCCAGTATATTTTCCGATTGAATCTGAACATTTTGCTATCTGTTTTGTAAAATGGACATTTTGCACTCAACAAAACCACCAATATGAGCACAAATCTTTAGTGAATGATTATGAAGTGTGTGTGTGTGTGTGTTTCCAATATTTTTTTGAACCCATATAACTCTAATTAAACTCTAATTAACTATGCATCGAATAAACGCCATTTCTCTGTTTTATGCGAGCTTTTCTTTTTCAGTATTCAAAAGGACTTCTTGCACCATAGACTTAGAACACGAGTGCTAATATAAATTAATAACTAACATAAAACAAAAAGATTCATTTAATTAAACCAAAACCAACAAAACGGCAGCCGCCTGCCTGACTAGACAAACATTTTGCATTTTAAAAATATAACACGAAAAAGGAAAAAAAAAGGGGGGGGGGGAAAGAATAATTAAAAAAAAGAAGCAACATTTACATACTATCTGCAGCGGTTTCAATTAGTTCAAATTCCGCCGCCGCCACCGGCGGCCCCGTTCAGTGCTTTGTTAGACTGCTCGTTCACATCTCCCGCATCAGTCATTTTCTTGTCCTTGCTTCTCCGTTCAACTTTTTCCCCGTATTTTCCAGAACTCCAGTCCACCGCCGGCGACGTTAGCTTGCTTGCGCCGATCTCTCGCCTCAGATCATCCACGGCTCTCTTCAACAGCCCATTCTCTGCTTGCAAGACCTCCAGCTGCCGCTTCACCGTCAAACAAGCATCCGCCACGTCGGCATTTCCAGAATCTGGGCCCACCTTATTGGCTGACATCGTCGTCCCTATCGACTTCGAATCGTCGCCGTACATGTGTTCGATCCCGATCTTTTTCATCACCAAAAAAGGGATCTTCTTAAAATTAATCCCAGCCGTCGCATCGCCACCGCTCTTAGCACTCTCCGTCGGAACCCTAACTCCCCAGCGGAAATTCATTACAGCATGACTCCTCATCGGCAGCTTCGTCGTCGCCGCCACTTCCGCGCCGGAGAAAGCTTTCACGATTCCGCTAAACGTAGGCTGTGGCAAAACCACACTTCTCTTCCCGCAGAAGCCCTCATCCCGTCCCTCGCCATCAAGCACCGGAGCCTCCACCACCTCAATCGACGAGTCATCATCCGGAGAAACGCCGCCGTTCTGGAAACACCTGACGCTCTTCTCGAAAGGCGAAGAAGACTGAGACTTCTTGATATAGAAGTCCCCAAACCGAGGCTTGAAATGGAGCATGAAGCTAGGGTTTCCCCGGCCGAGCAAGCTGAACTCGGCGCTCATCAGCATGGAGCTGGAGATCGGGGAACCGTAGGGTCCGGTTCCGGTTCTGACCACAAGGGAGAAGGGGTTCCCGGCATCGTTGGGGCGGTAGGCGATCTTGATGGACGGCCCCGATTCGAAGAAGGTAGCGAGATTGAGAGAGAGCTCTCTGGACTCGCCGGCCACAATCCCTGACTGGAACGGCAAGCCGACGATGCTCAACGGCACTTTGGCTCTAAGCAGTGGCTTTTGGTCTTCACGGAACTTTAACGACGCTTTCATTTTCAATCAAACACCAGAGGTGCGGCCTTTTGGTGCGCGGACTTCAGAGAAGTAGATTTTATATACCGCCGGAGGGCGATGCACGGGAGATTTCCGGAGAGCTCCTTGTAAAAGAAACTGTCTAGTAAAAAAATGTCAAAATAATAATAATTGGATTTGGCATTTGAATTTTGAAATGCTCGGTGGACTTCTCGTAACGTTGCGTCGACTTAATGCTAGAAATTAGGGTATCAATCATTCATTTTGAAATCAAATTATAAATAGTTAATTGGGTTGCTCTGTTTTTCTTTTCTTTGCTTTCTCTTCTTCTTCTTCTTCTTCTTTTTTTTTTGTCGAATTTTTAATTTTTATGAATGAATCTCGATCTTTAATTCCAATATCAACGGTATGGATGGCACAATATTATATAAATAGGGCCAATATTATATAAATGAAAGATGGTTCTTCGGCTGCCATCGTCAGCCATGCCTACTTTATCCCGTGCATACATGTTAGTGCAAATTGCAACTCTTAAATTGGATCCAAGTTTGACCCATTGATGCCACAATTTAGCTAATGGACAGTAAGATACTCCCTTCCCTTCTTCTTCTTCTTCTTCTTCTTCCTTTTTCTAAAATAATTACATATTACAATATATACATTACCAAAATCAAACGAATTACTTATATAATTATATTTTTTTAATTTTAATTAATTTTTTAAATATATAATTTTAATTTAATATTTCAACAAAATTAATATTTTAATATATATATATATTATTTACTTAATTTATTTAATTATGAATTAACATGCATTATAACTTATCTAATTTATATTAATAATTTTTTATATAGATTAAAATTTTTTTAATATAAATACTTATAATTAAAAAATAAAAAATAATTTCTAGATGAAATTTTAAATTCCAGGTAAGAAAAATACGCATCTAGCAATTAGTATCTCAATTTCTGTGTTCCACTAAGAGAGCTCGATTGTTTTTTCTTCTATCACGAGAGATTTTTTCGCTCGAGTAATTAATCACTCTGTGTGTAATTAGTCAGTTTCTTCTGAATTTGACTTTTTGTTTTTTTTGTTTTTTAAAAAAAAAAGAATGCTGAAATGGTACTTGTTCCTATTCACAGCCGAAATGATTCACATGCTAAGAGAGATGTGTAATTAATCTTCTTCGAGGTAAAGATTCTGACTGTTTGAGGGTTAAAAGAACTTGTAAGTTAATTAACTCCAGCTATAAAAACCCATTTTTGGCTAATTTTGCTTCTCCTCTCCTTTTATGCACAAACAAGCAATTCCCAGCTGCCTGGACCTGTTGTACTCTCTGCCTGGAGCTGGGCTACAGCAGTTGAATCCAGATAACAGGGCGTACCTTCTTTCCCAAAAGCCTCGGCTTTTTCTTCCTCCATGGCATCGTGGACGAAGTAAAAAATTTCCTTTTTATTTTTTATTTTTTCGGGTTTCTTTCTTGAGATCAGGACGATGTTTGTTACGTTTTGCTTTGTTTTCTTCTAGTTTCCTCGAGAAAATCTAAAATGCCAGGGCATCTCAATGTAAGATACTGTATTTTGGATGAATTTCCAGGGAACTCGTACACATTTTGTGTTTGATACGTTCTCGATGTTCTTCTGATTAGATGGTCTAGCAAACAAGTTCTTTGATTTGCATTTTCTTTTCTTTTCTTTTCTTTTAAAAAAAAAATTCATTAGATATTTTCTTCTAAAATAATGATATGTAGTCCAACTAAGTTAACTGAAATTTTCATTAAAATGCTTGATAAAATTAAATATGTCTTATTTTATATAATTTTGAGAATAATTAATAACTCTTTTAAATATTATAGAGATTGTTGAATTTAGTGTAACAATTCAGCTTATTGGATAATGTAAAATCAGGATTATTCTTGTAACGAAACTATAACATATCACCCTTACTTTCTCATTTTACTCGAAAAGCGAAAAGTGTTATGATATTCGAAGCCCATATTCTTTTTTTTTTTTTTTTCTCTTTTCGAACATATTCTGTTTTTCTTGTTGTGTACAAGCTTAGAATATTTTTGGGCCAGCTGATGTGTCGAGACAAAGTACAACTATTGGTCTATATATTTGTGAATTACGTTTTAAATAATTGCATAAAATTCGAATCGTGTAACATTTAATTTCAGAGAGAAAAACTAAGTCCACTGGTAAACGCATTTTTTTCCTCCTCTGATCTGTGAAAGTAAATAAAAGTTGAGACCCACGTTCCTATTTAATTAAAAACAGTACATGGAACAAAATATAATGAAAGATGGTTGCTTCTGTTTAATAGACTCTAGCAGTTGGTGCGACAACAATTAAAATTAATTTTAATTAATTTAATAGGTGAGAGTCTAGAATTTAATAATCTCAAATTTCTAATTGAATCGAGTGGATAAGTCCTCCTTAATTAATTTTATTTGAAGATGAAAGTCAAACCCAAAATATGGGGGCCACAAGAGACGGACGGGGAGAGACGGACCAGGCACTGCGGCTTCTGGTTGCCACACATCTTGCTAGGAACCAGCCACGTCCACGGACCAGGCTTGCAAGTTTGGAACTGGCTCTCAACTGCCAAAAACAACGAGAAGTGTTCTTTCTTGTCCAAATGCCAGGTGGCATTTTCTGGTTAGTAGCACAATCAAACAGCCTTTATTTGCAGCACACGTGTTCAATGGGTTCCACGTGTCAAAGAAACCAGAAACTGCGTTTGTCAATATAATGAAAAGGAAATTGCCCGAAAATGACCATCGTTCTTAGTATCTATCAACTTACGTGAAGATTAAGTGTTTTTGTTTTGGAACTGAAAAAGAACAGAGAGAGGGAAAATGCAGAACATGAAGGAAACCGCGTCCAACATGGCCGCCTCTACCAAGGCTGGCTTGGAGAAGACCAAAGCCAACATGCAAGAGAAGGTGATTTTTTTATTTTTTATTTTTTCACCCTTTATTCATTCAATTGTTTCTCTTCTTTCTTGCGGGCTTTCTGTTCTTTTTCTTTTTTTTTTTCCCCTTAATTTTTCTTTTGAACTTTTTATGGATTGTTGATGTGCAATGACAAGTGGTGCTTAAAAGAAATTTCAAATGGGGTTGGGGTCATTGCATCCTTTATACGATATAAGCACTTGTGGGCTTTAGAGGTTAGGGTTGGCTAACGGATCCTTGCTGTTGATCATTGGCATAATAAACTAATAATTTGGATTGTATAAATGCAACTGATTAATTGGAACAACAAATTAAAGAACGAATGGACCACTCAAACTCCCCCACAGTATTATAAACTAACGCGTCTAAAATGTCATGCATGTGGCCCTAGCGTTTGCAATGCCTCTTTAGATTCTGAACCTCGCTGCTGATCATTGGCACAAGTAACTAACAGTTTGGAATGCATAAATGCAATTGGTTATTTGGAACAACAAATTAAAGAACGAATGGACCACTCAACCTATCCCACATGTTTATTACCTAACACGTCTAAAATGAAATATGCATGCATGTGGCCTCGTGCTTGCATTGGCTTTTTTCCATTCTGCTTTGTCTTTGCCAACGTTTATGATTGTGGTTGAAATATGTTGTGTAAACGGTCTTTTACTGTGAAAATTTTTATGAGCGGAGGTTGACCAAAATGCATTACGATTGTATAGGTGGAGAGGATGTCAGCACACGACCCAGAAGAGAAAGAAAGGGCAACCCAGAAGAAGGAAGAGAGGAAAGCCAGAGCAGAAAGGGACAAACAGGAAGCGCATGACCACAATGCGGGGGCGAGACAGGCTGCATCCGCCACTGGCGGCCAGGGGCGATATACCACAGGTGGGTCATATGGGGCAGGTGGGGCCACGGCTGGCGGGGCTTGTGGGAGTACGGGCATTGCCAGTGGCATGGAGACCCACAGCCACTCCTCGACTGGGGTCCCCGGCCAGCCCATGGGGACTCATCAGATGTCTGCCATGCAGGGCCATGGAACCGGGCAGCCATACGGTGGGCTGGTGGAAGAGGGCATGGTTCGGACCCGCTCAACAGGGATGCCGGGAGAGACCACGGGACACAATACTCGTGTTGAAGGAACTGGATATGGCCTTGATAGCGCTGGGACTCGCAACGATGCACCTGGGTCTGGCTATGGGACTCGTGGCGGCTATTAGTTTAAGATTAAAAAAAAAAAAAAAGAATTCCTTGTAGGAGGTCCGCCGCACTGTTTTCCCTTTCTGTCATAAGGTTATTGTTTTTGCCGTGTGACCTCGAATTTCATGTTTTGGTGGGGTGGACTTTTGCAATGTTTCGTTTTAGAAATCCTTACTAAATAATAGAAATCATATTATTAGTAAAGAGAAGTATTCTTTTTTCTCCCCCCATTTTATCTTTTTCGCTGGGTGATTGTAGTCTTAGACAACCAAATATGGGGAATTGGTTAAGCATATGGTAATGTAATGTCTCAATGGGGTTAGATTGGAATAAATAAATATAAAATAGAATAACATCACTTTTTTTTGTTTTGAATAATGATATTCTTTTTGATTGACTGTCATGATGATTATTTCTAATTTTCACAGTTATACTGATGTAGATAAATTTAAAAGGATATATTTTGAAATAATATTTAACAAAATAAATAATCTTATTGATCCAAATTATATATATATATATATATATAGTAATTTTGTGTTACTCAATGAAAAAATTCTTCCTAAATGAGCGTTACGATCCTTCTCTGCTCTATAGTCACATGGTAATGTGGGTAAATTTAAAGAAATAAATATTGAAATAGTATTTGATAAAATAAATAGTAATATTTGTCCTTATCATTTAGTAATTTCGTATTACTACTAGGAAAATTTTACTGTAAAAAATAACATCACTCTGCTCTTTATTTTAGATAATGATTTCTAAAGTGTAACCCTTCTTCTCAACTTTTATAATTATGCCGATGCGGATGAAGTTAAAGAAATAAATATTAAAATAATATTTAATAAAATATATACTTTATTTACTCTATTTAATAATTTCATATTATTACTCAGTCAAAGAATTGCGTCACAAGAAATAACATCACTCTTTTGTTTTGAGTAATATTATTCTTTTCGAGTAAGTACCCCGATTCTTCCTAACTTTAATAACTATGCCGACGGGTATGAATTTAAAGGGATAAATGCTAAAATAATATTTAATAAAATATATAATCTTGTCAATATTCATCACCGTTTCAGTAATTTTTTGGACTCAGTTGGAACATTTTATCGTGAGAAATAGCATCACTCTTTTGGTTTGAATAATTATATTTTCCTAAAATGAGTGTAACAATGTTTCTCAACTCACATTATCTGTTTGATAATTTTGTGTTAGTTGAGAGTTTTTGTCGTTAAAAATAACATAACACTTGGACCAGCCCTAAGCACACATTGTTGGACCTTTTTCTTTTTCTTAAAAAATAAAAAAAATTTTAAAAAAATCATCCTCTCGAATGTTTAATTCTTAAATTATAATTGTATCCCTAACATAGTGATAATTAATGTTCAGTCCTCCTAGTGATAATGAAGGTAAATGGTAACAATATTAATTTTTGCGATGACTGGAATTATGAACCTAAACATCTCAATAGTTAAGACTTAGGAGGGCTCAAACATTTGTTTTATAAACCTTATTCTGGAATGTCTATTAGAGTTTGTGAGATTTGTAAGGAAGGGAGCCGAATTAATTTGAGACAAGAGCCTTAAAACTCACCGTTTTTAGGGTCTAAAACTTATGGTAAATTTCACAACTCGGGATTAAGAAGAATCTCTTCAAATCGTATAAATTGTAAAAATAAAGCGTAAATTAAGCTTCTATCCGGCTCGTTATATGATTTTATTTTATTTTATTTATTTATTTTATATGTATCCATTTTATGTTTTTTATTTTTTCCTTTATTTGAAATTAACTCTCAAAATGACTTTCTTTCGTTAATAAAAATCGATCCGAGGGCCATCCCGCGGAAAATTTTTTTTCCTGAAGTCTGTGCACGCGACCGGTTCAGACTTCAGATCGGTCTTTTCCCAACGGGGTGCCTAAACCAACGCCAACGCGCTGCGCACTCTGTCACTCACAGGCACAGTCCCAGACTAATCATGAACTTCGATTGAACAGGGGAAGTGGGGAATACTGCTACTTTCTTGGCCTCTTGAGCAATCACCGGCGCTGTTGTTTGTGTTGACAATGGTCTGAATGCAACTGGGGGGTGGGGGTGGGGGTTGACAGCCCAATACTTGTCGACCTTGATATTCCAAAAGATAACTAAAGCCTGAGGTAGAAATTGCAACATTCCTTGCTAGTTTGACCTGTTAATTAGTTACATTTGCCGAAAATAGAGTTGTTTCCTCTTTTTGATGCTGCTAACAGAATTATAAAAATTGCTGATTTAGTCCCATCCTGATTGGATGATGATTTATATCTTTTTGATTGGACTTAAAACTCTTCCCATGGACACTATATGGTAAATCAAAGGCAGCATTGCTGGTGTCTGGTGATAATTCTCTCTTATCTCCCTTTAACAATCTCCTAAATAAGCTCTTTAGGCAATTCATTTTGTGGCTGATACCTTTAACCAAGGTCTGAACGCGGCTAGGATATTCTTTATGTCCAAGGTTTTCACTTTCTTAAAACTGACCTATGGATGGTCAAGAGCCATCCAGCTTCCTGTTGTACTTTTCTCCTCGGATAGATCAGCCACATCCCACCTCTCTAATGAGCTGCGGGAGCAAATGTCTTTCAAAAATATGCGACATTATGCTGAACCCCTTGCTTGAAAAATCACCACATGGGAGATTAGGATCCCCAGTTGCAGAGACTTACGGTGCTTGTCCTTTTGGAAGAAGGAAGTGAAAAGCTGTGACTGATTTGAAAACTGTAGAATCAGGTAGCACCACAAATAAAATAGGGGAAGAAGATAATGGATATGATGAGAGACTATAGAAGGCCAAAAGTGCTAAGCCAAGATAATGGATACGTACACTGTGAGCCTGTGAATCTAACCTACCTTAAACTATACGCAACCTATTTTCTGCTAAATCGATGATTCTACTCGTTGCTCTACATCCGGGGCAATATCATCTGGCCTTGCGCTTCCCTTTCCGACTAGCTGCTGCTGTTGTTTGAGAATTATTATTCTCAGGTGAAGAATCATCTCGCATTGTCTCTTCCTTGGAAACCAGGCCTCGGTTCCGAGATAATTTCCAGATAGGAGTTGTAGGTCCTTCACATTCTTTAGACATCATAACTTGTTGAGTATCATTTGGCATATTCACTTCATTCCTGTTTGGCATAAGCTCATCCCCAACACCAACAGAAGCTGTCATTAACTGCAACATCAAATTTTGTCAAATATTGTAAGACAACAGGAGGGATTCGAGGAAGAATGAGAAAGAAGCGCATGTTTCTGTACCTTCCAATCGTTGAAGTCAAGTCTGAAGATAAAATGGTTGTAGCTAACCTCCTTTGAGGCCACTGCAGTAGCATCAGGAGCATTCCTTGGAGCTGACAAGCAAATAGATGTCTAGCTGATGAGAAAAAAATAGTGGAAGAAAGAAGAGAATTATATGAACTCAAGCCAGTAAAAGCAGACAGAACAAAGCATTAATGAGGATCTCACAAACTAGATGCCAGCCATTCTGATTCACTTTTATTTCAGCCCGCCCATCTTTAACTAGGAATGACAAGGCAAACAAGTTCTCTACTGTTTGTGCAAATGAATTTCTGTTCAACAGTAAATTTTCAAGCCTGACACTTCTTTTCTTCTTCAGAATATCAAACATGGTAACCATATTCTTGTCAGTATCTGTCTTCTCTTTTCCAACGGAATCATCAACCTGCACAACATCAGAATGAGAAGCTAGATAAAATAATCACATAACAAGCTTGAATGGTAGGATCAGTATTCTCAAGTGTCTGATAGTGAAGTCACGAAGATATAAGTATCCTGTAATTTAGTCAGAGGAATGCAGAATGACGCAAAGATGAGCAATTTCAGGTTCGATCACAAAAAAATTAAAATAAAAATAATAAAACAATAAAATAAAATAAAATCATATCCATAAGGGTTTTTTTTTTTTTAATAAGTCGGTTTAATTGGTTGAGGAGGAGGGGCTTAATTATAAGTGAAATTTGAGATTCAAACTCCATATTTCATCCCAAATTTTTAAACTTGGTGGCTACTAAGCTATAACCAGTGGCTCATATCCAATAGATCACAAAAGTTACACTATGAAAAATCACTTTCAGTAAAACCCTGCACGAGAACAAATCCTTCCATTTCTCATTTTTTCTGCATGGAAGGGATGCAGTTATCTTACCTCTTCAGGTTTGGCAGTTTCTGTTGCTTTTGCACCCTTTCTAACAACAGCCTTCCGCTGCTTTAATTGGGTATTCATAGGCCCAATCCTAGAGAAGGAATAAAGATGATCAATAACCATTCAGAGTTTCTGAAACAAAAATAACAACAGTGAAAAAGGATTGCGTTGCTATTACATTGTGTGGTATCCAGGACAAGTTTTGAACATATCCAAGACTGCAACTCCAATTTCCCTCCAGCCTATCGAGACCCTTTCACTCTCCCTGCCACTACTAGTCCCACCTTGTTGCCCAAAGCCTTCAATGAGAAAGTTGATAAAATCTGAAGCAGTTAGTCCATCCTTGCCGTGTGCCTTAACACACATTACCAATGAGTTAGTGATGTCCAAAAGAGTCTCTGCATCAGCAACTTGTTCCCGAGGTTTCTGCACTGAAATTCATTTAAACAGGGGAAGGCTCTAAATAAAATGGCAGCCATGACCCATCTCCTCAAACACATAAAAATAAAAAATAGGAAAAAAAGCTAGACTGATTGAACATAAAGATAATCAAATGCTGACACAAACGAGATTGCGGAGAACAAAGGTCTTGCAGCTGGCAGGACATTGCAAACCGGAACAAACAGGATGTAATGAAAAGGGATTAATTGTTTACCCATTTATCTTTACATTATTTATCACAAACCGCCACTTTTCATCTTATTGAGGCAGTAAGGCAACAGAAGGGCCTAGAACAGAAGATATTTCAGACATATTTCCTACAAATTAGGTGTCTTTTAGTCCTCCTTTGGTAAAACTTGGAGGAAATTTAATTGAATAAATTGTATAGACCCTCAGATGCAGGTCCAATTTCAAAATGTAAGGTCAGACCCTACAGCTATTTCACTAACTTGCAGAAGAACCCATAAATCCAAACCGAATTAAGGAAAAACAAAAACTGAACGCTTCCATGTAGACTCAATTATAATCTTATGGACACATGAGATTAGACAGTGATGTTCTCATGTACTAATAGAAAAATTGTAGAACCCAGATGCTATCGAAGGCGACATTACAATTCAAAGGAAAACACAGAATTGCCAACTAAAATAAAGAGACACACACATGGAGTCTATATAGAGAGCATTCGATCGATACCGTGCTGGTGCAAGCGCTCCATCTCATGAATGATGGACGTGAACCTATCAGAATCAGTCCTTCCAACATCATCTCTTTCAGCTGCAAACGAAAAAAAAAACAAAAAACCCATTTCGCACAATTCTCAATTATTAATTACTATCTCTCAAGAAACATAGGGCCTACACACTAAACACAGTGTTCTGAACCCCCATTGTTAAAACTTACAAAAAAAAAAAAAATCCAGTTACTTACCGTTGATGAGGGTCTTCACGGCGCGGTAGCATGATCGGAGGCGTCTTTCGTCGATCATGCCTTGACGGTTCTCCCCCGGTATAAAGGCACCGGCAGCGGGGGCAGCAGTTGCCGTTTCGCGTTTCAGGGGATGTTCTGTCATGGCACGCAGTGCTTTTTATCCAAAACAAGGGGTCTAAAGACTCAAGAGGACCCAAAAAAAAAAAAAAAAAAGACTCAAAAAGATGAAATAACAAACAGAAAAAAGAAGCCCCAGAATTGGGAAATTTGAAGGGTCTATCTCTCTCTCTCTATATATATTATAGGTATGTATGGCGGCTTCCCCTTTATTTTGCTCTCTACCAACAAACGGAACTAACGAAAACATGGGAACTGACGTGTCAAGTTTCTAACGACTTGATTACATCAGTCGACTGGACTACCACACGATCATCTAACATTGTCGTTACTTGCTCGTCAGCAGAATATATGTAAGAAGATGCAACGGTGCTGGCCCCGACCCCCGAAGTCATGATGTTTTACCAGTGAGAGTTTCTTGAAGGCTATGAAATTATGGAATTTTAAACATTGGATTAACTTGGTTTTCTTTTTGTTATTCGGTCTAGGACAGGAGACGTGTCAGGCCAAACTGGTAAACTCATAGTTATGTCAGAATTCCACGTTGAGTCCAAATCCTTATCAACAACAAGGATTGGAAGCTGTTATGTATGCGAGAGAGGAGAAGCTTTACACCCTCTTGGACGCTGATGACGGTGACAACGTTGAAGGCGGTGGTGCTAGTGTTGACCCTGGTTCTGAGCCTATAAGAGTTGATAGACAGAAGAAAATGTCGAGGAAAAGGATGCAAAGTGACGAGGATGAAGACAACACGGTGGTCAAGCAAAGTGGAAGAGTATTGGTGTTGGTGCCCTGCAATTTCAACAGCAACAGCAGCGATAGCACTAGTTTCAGTATTACGAACAATTATACGTTAAATAAGTTATTTTAATCTCAAATATTAACTTAATAATTTTAATAATTATTAATTAATTTAAATTATATAATTATTATTTTAAAAATTAATTATAATAATTAAAAATTTTTGAATTTAAATTAATAAGAATTATATAATTTAATTATATAAAAATTAGATAATTGATAAAAATTGATATAAATTTTTGCCTATTCTTCTCCATGTACCATGTACCATAAACCTTGCACAACAAGTTTAAAATAGGGAGTTGTATAGGCAAATTAAGTTTAATAACCAACAATTTAGCATTAAAGTTTTTTTTTTTTTTGGTTCTTGAGGGACTTATCAAACTTAAATATATACCAATCTGAGAGTGAGACAAAGTTTATAAGAACTCTCATCTTCTGTCATTGGACACTAAGTCTCTTTGCACATGGCCTCTCTCAACTTCATGCCACCACCATTAAAATTCTCTACAGAAAACTATCCCTAATAGACTATGATGATAAAGACATACCTTAAGGCCTTTGATTTGTGAGAAATTATAGAAAATAGAATTACAGTAGCTCTACTCTTAACAATCCTATTGTGACTTAATTAAAGAATCACAGTAAGCAAACCTTCAAACAATTTAAGGCTTTAATATGCATATATTCAATTACTATAAAAGTTATATTCAATATAATTATAACTTGTGAAACAACTTGAGAAGCTTGAAACAAATTAAAAGAGGAGTGTGTATGAAGTAAGAAAACCAAATTCATACAGTTGCTTAACATGAGAGGGGAGTTTGAGCTATTAAAAATGAATGATGTTGAAAAGATCAAAGAATACAATGATAAGGTGTTGAAGCTGATCAATCAGATTAAACTGTTGGAAGAAGACTTTATTGATGCAAGTATTGTGTAGAAGATGCTTGTAAGTTTGTTAGAAAGGTTTGAGTCTAAATTATCTTCTTTAGAAAATTCTAAGGACTTAACCAAAATTACCTTAGAAGAGTTAGGTGTTGTATTATAAGCTCAGGAGTAAAGAAGATTAATGAGATAAGAGGAAGAAGTAGAAAATACTCTTTTAATTAAACATATAGAAAAAAAATCAACAGAAGAAGAAGAAATAAAGAGAAAAATAGCCAAGTAAAGATCTTGAATGTAACACATCAAATAAGGAGCAATAGGCTCAACATTATCCATACTATAAGAAGACAAATCATCTTTCTAAGTATTGCTAGTAGAAGCCTGATATTATCTGCAAGAATTATAATGAAAAGGGGCATCGAACGAAGGTCTATCCAAAGAAGAAAGGATCAAAATAGAAACAATAAGTACAAATGGCTTATGATGAGGTAGAGGAAGCAAAAGAACAACTTTTCATAGCAGAAAATGTAACTAATCATGAAGAGACAAATGCTTAATTGGTTAACAGTGGTTACACAAACCACATGTCTTTAAATTTATCTTTTTTTAGAAATATTGATAGAACCTTTGCTTCAAAGGTCAATATAAGTAATGAAGACTATATAGAAATAAAAGGTAAAGGTGCAACTATAATTCAAACACATACAAGTACTAAATTCATCATTGAAGTTTTGTATGTTCTATAAATCAATCAAAATCTCTTAAGTATTAGACAATTTCTAGAGAAAAGCTATTTATTAGAGTTTAGAGATAACTTATACTCTATTTATGACTTATGTGACATAAAATTAATAATAATTCCAATGAAAAAAAAAAAAGTTTCAAATGTTATGCTATACATGTTACTCTTGATGCCAATTCTTTATGGTACAAAAGACTTAGACATATTTATAATGTAAGCTTACTGAAACTGAGGAGGAAGTTACTGATGATAGACTTGCCAAATATTGAAAAAGGAGGAGCTATCTGTCAAACCCACCAATAAGGAAAACAAACTTAAATCCCTTTTTCAATTAATCAAGCCCGAAGGAATAAAGAAAAGTTACAACTAATTCATGGTGACACTTATGGTCCAATGAATACAAAATCACTCAATGGTAGTAAGTATTTTGTGATTTTTATTAATGATCTAATTAGATTTTGTTGGATTAATTTCACGAAATAGAAGTTTAAGGTTATTATGATCTTCAAGCAATTCAAAGCCTTGGTAGGGAACTAAAACAATTCAAAGCCTTCGTAGGGAACTAAAGCAATTCCAAGTTCAAAGCCTTAAGAATTTATAATGAAATTAAGTTTGCTTTAGGCTAATTTAGAGATATATATATTATAACAGGAATCAAGCAAAAACTTACAGCTTTATACACACCTCAATAAAATGGGGTGAATGAGAAAAAGAACAAGAGTATTATAAAGATGTCCAAATGCCTTTTATTTGAGAATAACATGTCAAAAAAGTTCTAGGCAAAGGTTGTAAACATAGTTGTATACTTATTAAATTTGTTACCATCCAAAGCCTTAAAGAATCGAACTCCTTTTGAGGCTTGATATGGATTTAACATCTACATATTACTTAAGAACTTTTAGATGTATATGTTATACTTTAGTACTAAAAAATGAGATAAGCAAGTTAGATCAAAAGGTTATGCCTTGCATCTTTATTGGTTATACAAGTTTAATACAAAACTACAATATCTTTAATCCTCTAACTGGCCAAGTCATTACTAATAAAGAATTAAAGTTATGTAAAGAATAAAATTAAAATTAGAACAAATTATATATGAAGGGCCTTAGTTCAAGAACTATTCAGACTCAAGTAAGGGAGCCCAATGATGTAGAATTTAATTCAAATAAAGACTTTCCAGTAAAGGGGACTAGATCACTTGAAGATATCTACAAAAAAAGTGTGGTAGTAGCTTTGAAGACTATAAATTATATTGAGGCTTGTATAAATTCCAATTAAAAAAAGATTATATAGCTTAAGATGGATGTAATTCATAAAAATCAAACATAGAGTTTAGTTGATAAGCCAAAAGATAAGAACGCTATTAGACTAAAATGGATATATACAGTTAAACTCAATTTGGATGGATTAATTAATAAGTATAAAGTAAGCTTGCAGCTAAAGGCTTTACACAACAATATAACTTGGATTATACTGAGACATTTTCTTTAATGGCAAGACTTAATATTATCAAGCTACTTTTAGCTCTTGTAGCATAAAAAGGATTAGTATTTTATCAATTGGTATGAAGCCAACATTTTTATAGGGAGTTGAATGAGGAAGTGTTTGTTGAGCAGCCTCAAGACTTTCAAAAAGAAGGTGAAGGGTATAAAGTATATTTACTAAGGAAGGCTTTATATGGGCTAAAGGAAGCACCAAGAGCTTAGTATAGCAAGATTGATGATTATTTACTTAACCTCTCCTTCAATATAAGCATAAATGAGCCACAATGTATATAAGAGAGTAACTATGATCTTGTGCTTGTGTTTCTTTATGCGGATAATTTATTGGTAGTTAGAAGTAATATACAGCTAATGAATCAATTCAAGGTAGAAATAAAAAAGGTCTTTAAGATAACAAACTTGGGAGAAATAGAGTTTTTCCTAAGTTTAGATATCTATCAAATGAGTAAAGGAATCTTTGTGAATTAAGAAAGATAGTCTAAATAAATCCTTAAAAGGTTCTAAATAGAGAGTTGCAAGGACTTAAGTACATTTATGACAGTTAGAACAAAAATGACAAAAGAAGATGAAATAGCCAAATCGATTTAAGTAAATTTAGGAACCTTATTTGATATTTACTCTATTTGACAACTTCCAGACCTGATATCATGCAACTTACTAGTCTTCTTTCTAAATACATACATGACTCAACTTAAACACACTTTAAAGCTATTAAAAAGGTGTTTAGATACATCAAAGGGTTATTAACTATGAAATTATGTTTTGTAGATCAAGCAGTCTGGAATTGGTTGGTTATATTAATAGTGATTGGGTTGGCTCCCAAAATGATATGAAGAGTATAATAGGGTATTTTTTACCTTAAGTTCTAAGGTTTTTCACTAGAATTCAAGGAAGTAGATAGTTATGGCTCAATCAACGACAAAAGTTGAATGCATGACAGTGACTATAGAAGTGAATTTAGCAATTTGGCTTCAAAAGATATTGGTTGACTTAAAGGTAGAGCTGACAAAAGCAACCATAATATATTGTGACAATCAAGGCATGATTGGAATTTTCAAAAATTCAATTGGACATGAAAGAACTAAGTATTTTATAATAAAATTTCAATTTATGAAGGAAATATAACAAAATAATGAAGTAACACTTATTTATTCCTTAACAAAAGGTCAATTTATCGATATATTTACCAAACCACTCAATAAAGAAAGATTTATACAATTAAGAAATAAATTGGAGATAAAGCATAATAATACTAAGGAAGAGATTTAAAAAATTGGTATTATTATTCTATAACCTTAACAGCAGTAATAGTAATAGTTTTAATAGCTTAAGTGGTTACAAGTTGAACATCTCAAACCAGTAAATTATTTCAATACTAAATATTAAATTTTTTAATTTCAGTAATTATAAATTAATTTAAATTATGTAATTATTATTTTTTAAAATTAATTATAATATTTAATTTTTTAAAAAAATTAAATTTAAATATAAAATTATAATAATTAGAAATTTTTGAATTTGAATTAATAAGAATTCAATTATATAAAATTTGGATGTTTAAAATATTTATTCCACAAAATCTCATCTTTATTTTTACACTACTCGCTTTTACTGTTTTTCTACGTATACTACAAAGCCTGCACAGCAAGCTTGAAACAGGGGGTTGCAAAGGGAGTTTGAGTCCAGCAACCAACAGAGACGGGCTGAAACACGCCGGTCTGAAGATGAAGATAATGGCTTTAACTCTGACGAAGAAATACTGCGCGATCAGAGAGAAAGGGATCAATTAGAGAGAAATAAACGAGAACGCGACGCTGCCAACAATCGAAACTAAACAGAGAAAGAGTTAACAAGAAAGGAGCAAGCAGAGGCAATGCGTAGATCAAATGCTTCTGGAGAGAAAGGACGTTGACAATTTGAGAAAAGTATCGAGTAAAGAGTATCTAAAGATGAGGCAGCAGAAGAAGGTAAAATAACTTAGGGATGTTATGGAAGAGGAACCGTATATATTTGATAAAGTGAAGCTTACCGAGGCAGAAGACCGTGAGTTAAGATACAAGAAGGACATTTATGAGCTTGTGAAGGAGAAGTCAGAAGATCATGATTAAACGGACGAATATAGGATGCCAGAAGCATATGATCAAGAAGGAGGAGTTGATCAAGAGAAGAGGTTTGCTGTGGCGGTTCAGCGTTACAAGGATCCAAGTGCTGTGGATAAGTTGAATCCTTTTGCAGAGCAGGATGCTTGGGAAGTTCATCAACTATGAAAAGCAACACTGAAATTTGGTTTGCAAAATAGAAAGCAAACATCTGATGACTTTCAATGTGTTCCGGGGGCAGATTGACTTTGTCCGGGCATCGGTTATGGAGTTCGACAAGTACGATTACGAGCCTTTATATAATCTTATTAAGAGAATAAATATATAATTTATTGGTTAATAAAAATTGTCTCTCTTTCTCTTTTTTTTTTTATTTTTAAAATTTAAAATTATAAAAATAGTGAAATTTTAATACTTAAAAAATATTTAAATTTTATATTAGGTGAATTTTTTAATATATATATATATATATATTTTTTTTTTTTAACTTTTTTTTTTTTTTGAAATATTTCGTTTTCCATCATTTCCTGATGAATCGCTTGATGGAAACTATAGGGAAAAATCAACTTTGGAAGAGCTAAAGGAGGAGCAGAAGACTTTACATGTCTATCCTTACCGAGATGAACTTCTCCAAGCTATCAATAATCATCAAGTTATTGTGATATTAAAATAAATGTAATTTTTAAATATTTTTAAGTAAAAATGATTCATACTGTTTGTTATATATTTAATAAAATTTTTATTTATCTAATTCTTATAAAGAATTTTTATGAATTATAAAATGAGAAAAAAATTAGAATAAATATTTTGGGACTTTGCGAGCGTTATACTATAAATAAAAAAAATAATATGAGTAAAATTGATTTTAAGGTAAATGAAAATATTTTCTTAAAATAGTATTATAGAAGAGTTTATGTATTTTATATTTAGTAAAACTAGATATTTAAAGAGGACAAAGGGAGTTATCAAAGAAATAATATTATTGTATAGGGACACGGTCCAGAAAAGGATGAGCGACGACAAATCAAAAGACTGGCGCCTCATTGATTTGTAGAAAAAGGTCGGGTCGATTTAGAAGGCCCATTTGCCTTTTAGCTTTTTCCACGCCGCCCTCTGCACCGCTCACTTCGCTCCGTGGAGAAAACGGAACTCTAAAAACAGTAACACATCGCCGAGCACCATCTCGACCGTCGAAACAGGGAGCGACGGTTTTGATTTTATCTGATGGAGTTGGCTTTTTGAGAGCCGAGAATCTCTGTAACAGCCACACGAAATATTTTATAATAATATTGAAAAAAAGAATATATATAAATAATTAAAAGAGAGAGAGAGAGAGAGAGAGAGAGAGGAGAAATATCTGTAAAGCAAAGCCAACAAAAGCCAGGCCAACGTGCGGCGGTGGGCCCCACGTCATAGAGGGCTGCCAAATCTAGTGAAGGCCGGAAGCTTAAATACAGGCAGTCCGTGCATGCTTTGGAGAACGGGGGCCGGCACTTCTTGGACGGCCACACCACACAGGACGCGGAGGAAGAGAGAGAGAGAGAGCGCGCGAGAGAGATCTCCGTCGAGAGAGAGATCTCCGTCGAGAGAGAGAGAGAAATCTCCTGCTGGAAAATCAGGTACTTTTTCAAATTTGTGCATTTTCCTTTTTATTATGTCATTCGGCATTTCGGTGTTCTGTTCTGTTTCTGCTCTTCTGACGTTTTATCTTCGGAGAAATTTATGTGAATCTGTCGAAACGAACGCTCGTTAATTAGATCCAGCTCTAAATGCATTGGTTCCATGTCCCCCGTAACTTTTCTTAGTCGGATCCTACGTTTGCTTGCTTTTCGAGTTCGATTCGGTTTTTGTTTCCCGCAATGGACGTGGACTTTGAGGTGGTTTACCCAGACATTTGTCTCCCCGTTTTCAGTATGTCATAATCTGATATTTGCTTTCGTCAACAACGTCTAGATCCGATCAGCAATGCCTCGCATTTCATTTTTTAAGTTCTTCATTGCATTCAATTGTGCTTTTGTTTGCCTGCGCCGGATTGCACGCTCTGTCTGTCTCCTCGTCAATCGGACTTCCTGCTTTACTGGAAAATATTATTAATGCAGAGCACGCGGCATAGCGCAAAACCTTATTTAGGTTGCCTTGTTCGTTCGTTTGTTTGTATGCATTAATTTTTCAACATATGGACCAGCTCCTCGCATTAGCTGCTTTATTTTATGTTTGGGATCCCGTTTCCCAGATTTTCTTTTTCAATTACCTTGTTTATAAAAATCAATTATAAAAATGTTTATGAGATTTAACCTTCAAATTACCTCGGTCCACTAAAATTCAAATTTGAAAACCTTTTTTTTTTTTTTTTTATAAAGAGGATCACAATGTGGGGGCACGAGTGAGGGCGGTACAGCGCGTGATCGCTGATTAGTCACAGCAATTATTTTTTCGCATCTGGAAAAATGAAAACCCATGTAGAGACAGTGTTTTTACTTTTATTTTTTATTTTTTATTTTTATTTTTCATTTTTTGCTAGTGTGTGCCAACTCAGAGAGGAATCTAGGCAAACCGTGCATTGGGTCAGGTCATGGCTGGTTCATTACTGGTAATTATTTCTCCCATTTCTGAGTTGTGGGCTCCAAAAATAAGCATGTAGCGAGGAATGCTACACTCGATTGCGTTGCAAAAAAATAAAAATAAAAATAAAAAATAAAATAGTGTTAGAGGAATGCTATCCCTCTACCATTGACTCTTTACAATCGAAATTTTAACCGTTTGATCCATGTGAAACAAATGAGGGAAAAGTTATTCAGATTTTTCTTTTTGAGAATCATAAATTAATTATAATAATAATAATAATAATAAAGCATTCAGATTAGTTAGCACCGCTTTTTCAACCAAGTCCGCCCCCCTTGCACGTGACTTGGAAAAGAGAGCCGCCTTTGTCTTTTCTGTATGACTCTGTCTTCGTCTTTTTATTATTTTTTATTTTTTTATCCAATTAAAATGTAGGCATTTTGTGGACGAAACGGCTTTCAATTTCTTGGATGGTGCTCGATCGGTTTGATTGGTTGTTTTTATTTTTTATTTTTTTAATTTTATGGTTTCGAAGAGAATAAACAAATCAAAAAACTATAAATCAAAACCCAATTAGCCTGCCCTAGGGATGGTCGTGTCTCACCTATAGAAAGGGATGTGATTCCACTATTAAAAATTTGAACATTTATTTCGGAAAGACACTTCTGACTTCGATTTTTTTGGAGGTAGCAATTTGTCGTAGTTCTTACCTACCAGTGCTTGGGTCAGGATACGCTAATGTCACATTCATGGAAGCAAATTTTTTTGGGTTCGATCCTGGCATCCGATTTCGAGTCGTATAATGCATTATTATCGGCTAGAAATCTTCTTTATTACGAATTACTGTCTTGTTCCAACTATTAAAAGATGTTAGGTTGCATTGGAACTGGCGTCGGGTCATGGCTCGGCTAATTTTTAATTTGTTCTTATTAAAGCTAAAATTCTGTCACTTGTTCGTTTGGGACGGAAACGGCAACGACCTTATGCCCGGTGACCGAAAGGAGCACTTATTCAATTGGAGAATCGGGTCGGTGGAATATACTATATTCCACTTTGATCACCGGCCACTCCCAACAGTTGCTTTTAGGCAAATTCGATACAGGTGTTAACCACTAGGTATGGCCGGCCACCGAGTTTCAAAATTTAGAGAATTCCAGATTTTACTTGGTCCTTAAAAATTTCTCGTTTAAAACCCATTGAACCGTCCGTTGAAAACCAAAAAGCATAAAGGATGTTCAAAAGGATTGAAATTGTCTACTTCCGTAAATAAGTGATGGGGGCCAACAAGGTCTCATGTCCGGTACAATTTGAACTGATTGTTAATACAAAACCACGAAATAGACTTGACATATGCATTAGATATCTATCTGCCGGTGAAGTGGTTGATTGAATCTCTTCAGAGTCAAGTCTCTCTCCCTTACACGCCCACTTAAGCGGGCTACGGCATGTACCACGCATAACCTTTTTCTTAAATGCATAGCATTCCTAGGACAACTGTAACTTGGTTGGAGTTGAGTTTGAGTGGATGTGAAGCTTGCTGCTGCTTGTTCATGTAGAATGAAAGTCGATTGCTGAACCGCCATTCCATCCAGGATATAGACATCTGTGCATAATTTGGTTTGAATTTCTGCTTATTTAAGTTGATTGATGATCCTGAATCGGGACATAATGGTAGCTCACTCAGTTGGCTCGTGCTTTTAAAGGTTGTCTGAAACAATGGGTGCTGGTGGCAGAATGTCTGCCCCTCTTTCCACAAAGAGGGTTCCCCACTCGAGTCCGCCATTCACGCTCAGCCAGATCAAGAAAGCCATCCCGCCTCATTGTTTCCAGCGTTCTGTTCTCCACTCTTTCTCCTACGTTGTTTACGACCTGACCATTGCCTCTATCTTCTATTACATTGTCACCAATTATTTCCAGCTCCTTCCTCTTCCTCTCTCCTTGGTGGCATGGCCGATTTACTGGGCCCTTCAAGGCTGTGTCCTCACGGGCGTTTGGGTTATAGCCCACGAGTGCGGCCACCATGCCTTCAGTGACTCTCAATGGCTTGATGATACTGTTGGCCTGATCCTCCACTCTTGTCTCCTTGTACCTTACTTTTCATGGAAGTACAGCCACCGCCGCCATCATTCTAACACGGGTTCACTTGAGCGTGATGAAGTATTCGTCCCCAAGCAGAAATCCGCAATGCGTTGGTACTCTAGATATCTCAACAACCCACCAGGCCGTGTCTTCACACTTTTCATCACACTTGCTCTTGGCTGGCCCTTATACCTTGCGTTCAATGTGTCAGGCAGGCCCTATGATCGGTTCGCCTGCCATTATGATCCTCACGGCCCTATCTACACCGACCGTGAACGGCTCCAGATATATGTTTCTGATGCTGGTGTTCTTTCTGTCACTTATGGGCTCTACCGTTTAGCTGCAGTAAAAGGGCTTGTCTGGGTCCTCCGTGTTTATGGAGGGCCACTGCTAGTGGTCAATGCATTTCTTGTTATGATCACATACTTGCAGCACACTCATCCTTCACTGCCGCATTATGATTCTTCTGAGTGGGATTGGTTAAGAGGAGCTCTAGCCACCGTTGACAGAGATTATGGAATCTTGAACAAGGTTTTCCACAACATCACAGATACTCATGTAGCGCACCACTTGTTCTCAACCATGCCACATTATCATGCTATGGAGGCTACAAAGGCTATAAAACCAATTTTGAAAGAATACTACCAGTTTGATGGGACACCAATCTACAAGGCAATGTGGAGAGAGGCAAAGGAATGCGTTTATGTTGAGCCAGACGAGGGTGACCAGAGCAAAGGTGTTTTCTGGTACAGAAACAAGATATGATTTGACAGGACAAAAAAGAGGAGATGCGGTTCCTCTCCTCTCCTCTCCTCTCCTGGTTGTTCGGTCGTTTTGAACCACAATCATTCTTAAGTTAGAGAAAATTTTAATTTGATTAACATAAAATGTGAATCAAATTAACTTTAACTTTAAATTTGAATGAAAAAATAATTAAAAAATAAAAAAATTATTAAATAAATTTGTATAACATTATGTGTGTGTTATTTTTATGAAAAATGTGAGCTAAGAATAAAAAGCACTTTTGGTCTAAATTTAAATGTTAATTTCTATTTTGCTTTTAAGACAGAGAAATGGCGTGGGTGGGTTTCATCCTTTTGGTTGGATCAGAGATCACCTCTCCTCAGCCATCCTCGCCTAACGTGCTATTTTCGCATATGAGAAAGAATAATCACTTAAGAGTTAGTTCAAGCGGTTACATTTCCCTTCCAATTGGAAGGAGCCCATCTGATTAAACCTTGGAACTCGTACGCAACAAAGAACCTCTTCTCAAGTGCGCCGCCGGGTCATCGTTCGCGCGGGTCAATCCGGAATGAATAGCTCTGGGCCATCGACTTGTGGGCTGTGGGCAATACACATTAGAAAACATATATAACCGGCTCCAAGGTTCGTCCTATCCTACGAGGCCTTGGATCCTGGCCGTCTCTTGAACTCCGGAGTCTACCTAGCTGCTTGGGCCTTCTCGATTTGAGACTTTGCCCGTATGTTTCCGAAACACCTTCGTTGCAAAAGTAACAATATGCCATTCTTGTAGTTTGGAAATGCTGGGTGGGCCGACAATACTTTTGTTTTTGTTTTTCTGTTTTTTTTTTTTAATAAAAATTTAAAATGTACTGTACTTAGAACAAATGTAATGTACTTTTTAAAAAAGAATGTATTGCACTTTTTATAAAAAATAATAATAATAAAAATGTAGCATATTTTTTCAATTACAGGGAAAAAAAAAATAAAACCGTGACTGCACGGTCGAGCTCTTTGTGGTTTTCGCGTGGACACCGACATTTCCTTCCTCCGACCACCTGAGCCCACCTCCTGGGGGCATGGACGCGGACATTGCTGTCATTAACTGCAGTACACATTCGATCTAGCGGTGATGAGCGAATTCAGTAACAGAACAGTCTTTGACGACGATGGTTTAATCCTACTTTCATACTTGCGTGGACGTTAAGGTAGGTTTCGAAATTCATCTACTTTTTTAATGGAATCATAATTAATAAATAAATTAGCATACAAATGAATCTCAAATTTAACAACTATAAATTTAATTTGACTTTCAGAATATAATAATTTTATCATTATAAAATTTGTTTATAATAAATTTTATTTTATTTAAAAAAATTATTAATGTTTTTTTATTAATTTAAGTAATATATTGAGATAGTATATAAAATTTAATGACTTGATTTTATTTAAATCGTTATAGTATGTCAGGTAAATTAATATAAAATATTAATAAATTATGATGTTAAAATAAATTTATTAAAAAAAATTATAATTAAAATATTATTATACTTTTTTTTTAAATTATATCAAATTTATTATAATTTTAAAATTAAAAATTTATCTGTGTATTGACTTTTAATAAATATATGCCAACTCAGGGAACGGCAGCTCAACCTCTTTCAGGAAAAAACCCATTAGACTCTCATGTCAACGCCAGAAGCTTCTAATGAATGGCTTGATTGAGAGAACTTATGGATGATGATAATACTTCTTTACTTTGATCATTTTTTTATCATCCTGTGTTTTTCATATTATTATAATAATACAATATTTATTACTTTATTAATTATATTTAATTGCATTTATCACTTTTATATTCAGCAAATGCTTTTCTTTCAGGGAGAAAAAAGGAAATATGCATTTTGGTTTTTCATCTAACTAGCATGGATTCTGAATTACACTCGAGGAGTCCAGCACCACAGCCACAAAGATGTCACCATCTAGCACTGCAATGAGTCGTCATTTTACAAATGTATATAAATTTTATTTTGATAGAACCAATATTTTTTTAGTTAAAATTTGTCTCAGCCTATATTTAATTGAACTTTTATCAAAAGTTTTCAATGAGTAAAAAAGTTAGATAGACGGAGGAGGGTGTGCGAGGGGTAGATAGGACAGTAGGCCCCAGCTCAAAAAGTTATATAGACTTTTTCTTTTTTTTTTCCCCGAAAAAAAATATAAATAAATAAATAAGGTATTATGTGTATCAAGACTGGCAAAATTCAGATATTAACTATCAAAAAGTTTTATTTACACATTTATTTTGTATGTTTATACATTATATGTTGTCTACATATTTACCTTCCATATCTGTACATCATATATATATATATATATATATATATATATATATATAAAAACTATGAGCAAGGTTGCCACGCTTTATCCATAAAGAGATTTTATAAAAAAAAAATGAAATTTTATATAAAATTTATTTATAATATTAAATATTATTTTATATAATATAAATTATAGAGTGTTTGTATTTGTGTTTATCAGTCAATGTGGACGCAGGTCCTTACATATTTTCCGTGTCCTCGAAGGTTTTTTCTTTTAATGAAACATCAGAAATTCGGCCAGTGACTTGGAACGACGTCAACCACAGGGCTCCGCCGCTTCCCTCTGGCTCTTTCTCTTTCACGGACGCGGAAAGCGAAACACGCTTTTCTGTTGGTTTTTGTTTTTAAGGTTGATTGGTTCCCCTTGAGGTGACCAAGTGAAACGTCGCTACGTGGCAACTTTGCCGGCCATCGATGCTCCCCCACAAAGGAAAAATGTTGTTGAGCACAACGAAATGTCGTCTTCTTCTTCTTCTTCTTCTTCTTCTTATTTTTATTATTATATTAGTTTAAACATAAAAAAGTGTGCAGTTTTAAGGATAGTTTATGACTTACATATTGTATACATTTGTAATAATAATCTTTTGTGAAGAGAGTCTGGACTGTCATTTCCCCGTCATCATCTTTACGTTTCAGGGGAGACTACGATTTCCGTACACGAAAATTGCTGTGGTATTTGCCATTTGGCATACGACTTTTGCATTTCTTTAATCATTAACTAATTAATTCAAGGCATCCAGGCGAGCCAGAAATTCCCCCTCGTACTGTTCAACCCTCGCACCTCCTCCACCCCTCGAGAGGTGTAAAATAAAAAACGGGTGCACAAGCATGACTCTTTCAAATAAAATTGCCCCATCAATATATATATATGTCTGTGTGTGTATATATATGTGTGTGTGTGTGCGTGTGTGTGAAATTATTCAAACTAAAAGGTTTAGATACGGCAAGAGATTGGATGGTCTTGAATTGTCCACTAAGTACAAGGGTACGGAACAGCGGGGGAGGCAGCTTTGTGGTCCGAGTAGTCATTTTAGCAGATTGCAAGGCATCAAAATCAGCTAAGGGATTAAGAAATTGAATGAATAAGCGAGTAAATTTAAAACCTGAGATTTTACCAAACTGTTTGTGGGGTAGGGGTGGATGGGAGTAAGACTGTTGGAGCAGACAATCGCACTTACAATCGGCAACAGCACGCCAGTTTTTCCTGTACATGTACAAGATGGATGAGTGTGGACAAAAGGAGAAAACGTTCATGGGACAGTTGCATAGAATCTGCGACCCGCCACTGAGATTAGCAAAGAAAGTTCACCTTTTGGGTGTGGTGTCAAATTAACCCCGCTTTGAAAGCAACAATGATTCAACTTGTTCCTGCAGCATGCTAGAGATCCATTGATCTGCAACTGAGTCTACTCATTACAACAGGCAAAATAATCTATCAAATTCTAGGACACCTTCGATGGTCTTGGATGACCGAGTATTTTTCATTAATGCAGAGTTTTTCTCTACCGATATTGTGGCACCCTACATTAGACATTCCAAAAAAATTGAAAAAGGAATAACAAATGAAAACCTTCACAAGGAGGGACGTGCCTACCGCTTGGGAAAGATCTCTGAATCTGCTCCGAAATATATTTATTGGAATAAAAACTAAAAGCATCTAGAGGGATTTGGGACTGCCTCTGGAAAAGGATTACTTGTGTCATCTTACGAACTTGTCTTCAAGTTGGTTGCTGGGCAAGCCAAGGTTGAGTCGATTTTACTCCATTCAAAAAGATCGAGTTGGTTTGTAACATCCCTGCATCGTTATGATTGACTGTAGATATTAATGAAATGTCCTCAAGTCTGGAGGGTTTGCATTTTTCTTTGTTTCTTCGACGTCGGCTACGCCTTTGAAAAGAAAAAAAATATATATTTTTTTTGTTATATTGTCGACCCAAAAAAAAAAAAACATAAAGAAAAATCTTCAAAATTTTAAGTTTTAAGGTCTAAAACACGGACGTGGCCCAGCTGTCGTTAATGCGAGCCATCAATTTCGGGTTTCCATTTTTTTTTTATCGTCACGTATAGTGCTTGGAACCCTATCTATCATTTTTTTTTCAATGGCAGTCATTGCCCGTAGTTACGTTAAGCCCAAAAATGTCATTATTAATCGTGTAATGACAAAAGGAGTTTCGACGAAAGTCCCAGGAAGAGCAGGTGAAAATTCCGCGCTTTCACACGCTGCACGAGTTTTCGGGGCTGATGGTAGCGCCTTGGCTTTATTATGGCTCAAGGAGGCATTTGTAGTTTCAACCTGCAATTCTTTAAAATGTATCAAAATCATCCTTCTGGTCGAAAATTGAAATGTATTCAAGAAATCAAAGAGGGCCCTTTTCAACTAAAGATGAATTTACAAAAGCACACGACTCGCTATCTCTACCGAGATTCGACGCCCAGTGCACACGCTTGACCAAATATGTACAATTAAGACAATCTTATTATTATTTAGGGTTCTGAATAGGACTCAAAGGAATTCCATTATTTTATTGACACTACGGCCATTTTGCAAGACTTGGTTTCTGTTTTGCCTAATCAACAGGCGGCTTGTTTTTCTCTTCAAAAAATTTATCTTTGTCCTTTCCCAGCTTATCTCCTCTTCGGTCATTTTTCTCTATATATTATCCAGGCATTGCCCCCTCCTTTCGTCTAAACAACTGCACAACTCCTCTCTCTCTCTCTCTCTCTCTCTCTCTCTCTCTCCCAAACAAGGTTTTCAATGGAGGGCACCGTCAAAAAAGAACCTTCTCTGCCCACCTCAACTGCATCCCCACTAGCCATGCAGAAAGACTCGCAAACACTGTCCAAAGTGAAGCCAAAGATACGCATAATTCATATATTTGCTCCTGAAATCATTAAGACAGATGTCGCAAATTTCAGGGAGTTGGTGCAAAGGCTCACAGGGAAACCCACTGAAAGGAGCCGCAAAAAGAAGAGGCCAAGAATAGCCAGAGCCAGAACAGAAGATATCCAGTCAAGAAGTACAAATAATTACTCAGGCCATCGTGATCACAAGCCACCGATGGCCAAAAGGATGGAGCTAACAAATGGACCTGTTGGCATGGGTTCCAGAGATCACCAGAGAGTTAAGGAGGAGGAAGAGGAGATGTGGAATGAGCCAAATTCTTGCGGTTTTTGGGGGAATTTTGCTGATTTTGACGGGCTCATTCAAGACCTTGGCGGATTCCCATTCATGCCTGTGGATGCTAACCAAGCGCATGGGCTTGAGGGTACTCAAATTTCCCAATGAGAATAATGGGTTTGTTGGTGTTCCACATTTTCTTGCAAATTCTTGGTTCTGAAGGCATTATCTTGTTTTCGATGAGCATCATTGAGATGGTCTAACAATTTATACTACTTGAAATATATTTAATGCGTCTGTCTAATTCTCTGGGGTCTAACTAATGCGGGTGCTGTACGTTCGAGTATAAAACTGATCACTCGCAGAGGAATTGCACTTGCTCGGTCAGTTATTTATCTATCTCGCTCCTGTCAGATGTAATTTTTAACATTTGATGACAATATTTATTTTTCCTCCCCCCCCCCTTTTATTGTTCTCTTTTATTTCATTGAATTTTGGGTTTAACTATGATATGGATTTAATTTGTATCTTTCGTTCGGATATGGCAATAACTTTGTCTTGTATGTGAGGCGCTCTCCCTTCTGTGGCATTCTCTTTCTCGCTGTTTGGCAGACCAAACATTAACTTGCAAAACTATTTGATAAATGGATTGCTTTTCTTGCAAGATTAAATTTTATTTTCAACATATGATTATTATTACAAGTGGTCGTCTCCCACTACATGATGCAACCAGACATCTCAAAGACATCACTGGCACGACTTTCAGATACAGCTTGCCCAGTCTGATCACCTAGCTTTTTCAGGAAGACGAGAATCTCTCTCTCACTGTCTCTCTCTCGAAGCTTTTTTTTTTTTTTTTTTAATTGATAAAACAAGAAAGTCCCTTTATTAAGTAGGGCCCATTAGGCCTGTCCCTGTCATTTTGATGAACTTCAGACTTAACATTTCTCAACTTTTTGGAACTTAAAAAATGGGCCTTTAATTGTGACATGGATAAACGCGTTGATATGGTAAGCGTCACAATTTTCATTATTTACATGCAATACTTCACATTTTTAAAATCGTTTCTGCGTTTATTGCTTTTGTAGGACGTACATTGAATTCAACAAATATGACTTCTACTTGGGTATAGGTCAGAGAGAGAAGACACAGAAGTGATTCACCTAAAAAAAATTTAATTAATAATTTATATTTATAATTCCCCGTGACTATTTAATGTTAAGCAAATAATTTTTCCCATCAAACAAATGTAGACTTCTTGTGTTTTTTTTTTTTTTTAATGGGTTGACAATTCTATACATAGATTGAAGATGATGGATTTTAATGTGAAACATATCTTCATTAGGTAGCATATGAGATCTTCATTAGATAATATTCATGGTTTGAAAAGTGATTGCATTCTTAATTATTAAGTAGTCTTCTTTTTTTTTTTTTAAAAGTATAATCTATTGATTTTTCAAATCTTATTTTACAATAAAGAGATAGACACCCAATACACAGCTTAATGAACGTAGGCAAGAAAACCCAGGCTTGCGGCTAGGGTTACATCCCAAATTGTCTAAATTATTACGGTACGTTCTCTTTGCCATAGTTTTTGGCCGAGGGTGAGTTCAAGGTTGCAGGTCCCTCAGATTGCCAGTCAGCTCATTTCCACAAGTGAATATAAGAACAATTGGCGTCCCTTATTATTTGCAAACCAAAAATGAGACGCAGGAAGTCGGCCTCCGCTTGACTTCTTTTGAGATGACATTTTATTCAAACCTTCGCGCTACATGTACAGAAAGCTCTCACCGACCTAGCTATTGACCTTCCCACCAGCCTACCCCCGCTTTGTCAAGACTGTGGTCCCGATCCCTCTTAATTGCGTTACTTGGTGGTTGGCGATTGTCGTCTCTGTCAGCTTCTGATAAAGTTCAACGAACCGACAAAAGACATGGGAATTGAAGTTCAGGATTTATAGGAGTCAATAGAAGGGAACGAGGGAAGTTCTCGCCGGCGAACTGGAAAATCATAGACGCTGCGTTAATTAAAGCAACGGTCTTCCAGAGTGGCCTAAAGTTACGGCGGCGCTCTCATCAGCATTATAACAATACACACACTTCAGATCGAGTATTGTTTGTGGCAATCTTTCGCAGCAGCCAAAAGCCTTTTTTATCTTTTTCCTTTTTCAATTACTTAAATATGCCTTAGGCCAACCATTTTGTGAAAAGTGAAAACAGTGAACTAATACCGGGTAACAATCGGTTGCAATCCCCAATCAATAATCAGACAAAGGCGAAATCATTTGAGCTGTATGAAAAACCCTGTGATGAACAAGCAAACAAAATAACCTGCATAGAAATCTGCCTTATTGAAGGTGGTTTACAGAGAAGGAAACTCATCACATTGTACTACTTGTTTGAAGAAACTAAGCATGAAAAGTATATTTTTAAAAACCTAGCTCTCGTAATCCGTGACGGCTTCCGCCAATGGAGAGGCTGGGGCATCCAAGCTTGTAAGGACTTCAGGTACTCCAGCAGTATCCCTAATTATCTGCATCAAAATGCAGAGAAGAATTAAGAACACAATAATGTCCATCCCTTTTGGTCCTGATTCTCTCGTGTCTTAAGGGAAGCAGCTAATCCTTTGTGAACATCGTCTAGTTTTGCAACTGGAGAATGACAAACCAACGCAGAGATCAGTCTCCCCTCCCTTGCCCCACGGCACAATTCCTCTCTACTCTTCTCATATATTTAACTTTTTATTCTTTCTGATCATTTCCAGTTCAGCAAATGGAGAGTGATCTAAGTCTATGCCAAGAGTGTCTACCCTCTGTCCCCCTCAAGGAACAATTCTTTTCTTCTCTTCTTTGTATATTCAGCTATTTTATCCTGGTTGTTATCATGGATCTGCCCTAATACTCCATTTTACATTTGATTTTAACAACCTGACCTCACCAGTCAATAAATCATTGAAGACCTAAAATTCTTACATGCTTTTCCCAGTATTTTCATCAATCATTGAATATTAGTACAATCTGCTGTCATTGCACATAGAAATGAAGCCTTTTGCTTTTGAGATTTTCACCACTAGTTCCTCCATCAAATTGGAGCAAACAATACTCTATTGAGATTTTCATCCCTAATTACTTCAAACCAATGGAAGCAAAGGCCCTTTCAAAAGTGTTAGCAAAACAAAGTCACATAGCTGACTGATACTGTGCACAATATTTCATCCACTATTGCAGTGCAACTTCTTAGTCGTGTGATGTGCCTATGGCTGAAAATTCCTTTCCAAGGCATAATATACAGATGGTGACGTGGAGAACTTACAAGTATCTCCTCATCAAGATAAGAAATCATGAAGAGTCTCTGAAATGTACCAGCTGCAGGCATAACCAAAGAGAGATCAGAATGAATTCATAGAGACAAGATTGACAGCACCAGGCCAGACGGGAAGAGAAACAAAAAGAAGGAATTGTTAGACACCTTCTCCCATCAATATATTATTCTCTTTACAAAACACTGATTTTAATAAAATGTTCACAAGGGCAAAAATCAGAGTCACAAATCACAACATCATAGAATAAGCTTAAGCATATGTCATCTTTAAAGTTAAAACCCTTTCTTAACACAATACCAAAAAAGAATCAACACTCTGAGATGTCTGTAGCTGTTCAGCCATATTGTTGTGGGGGTTCAAAATGATCACTGTAATAGGTCAACAAAACTATGCCCTACATGCATGCATGCATGCATGACACTTGGGACAATTCCTCGCATATCAAGGTGCATTTCACAGTCCACTTTTGTGATCAACGGTCTATATCACAAGCCTTGCTCAAGGTTTAGTGACTAGCAATTGCTGTTCCACAAATCAACCTGCTGAGATTTTCATTTCACATAGTTCAAAAGTGCATACACATTAATGAAAAGCTGGAGATTTATCCAAAAAACAAAAAAGGAAAAGATAAGTATGTGCACATGCATACAGAAGGCCAATGAAGCTCCCATACCCAATCCCCCAAATTGAAGAACTTGTAAGCAGTAAAGGAATTGACTAAAAAACCAATCATACGTATGTTTGATAATAGGTAAACCTCATGACAGGATTCCTTGTTAAAATTTTCACTAACTTCAGTGAAGATCAGTAGTAACCCTTTATTGAATGGTGAATAAATGGATAGGATGGATCAAAGCAACCTGAAAAAAGGGACCACATAATTGTTCATGCCACCCATAACTAGAACTCAATGAGTAAGTAAAAGGGGGCATCCCTTAAATATTGAAGAGACCCAAGGCAATGGGAGTATAGGGAGTAAAAGATCAAACAGGGGACTATGGACAGAGCTTCTAATGTAACAAATTGCAGGCTGCTTTAAATTGCTATGATGCTGGAAAACTATGATACCCATACACAAAGGGCTAAGCATGCCCCTTCCAATAAACATATATTGATTGTCATTCAGGCACCCACCCTTTTGTTGTTGAACAAATAGCATATAACTAAAATTGAGAAAAAAACAATCCAAAAATATGAACAAGCTTACATAGAGGAACCTTTAGCCCACTGGATATGGCATCCCTGATAGGAACAGGTAGTTGTTGCATTGTGGTGGCAGCCTGACCAAGTGCACCTTTTACCTGCTCTGGTAATGTTTCTTCAATGACAGTTGGCGTCTCTAGAATCCCTTCAATGCATTCTTCTTTGATTCTAAGAGGTCCCTCCACAGACAACCTAGAGGACACAATAAGTTTACTCTCTATCTGCAGTACACCAACAAAAACAGAATTCATGACAAAGCTCAAAACCCTGTAACAGAAGAAAACATAACAAATTTAGGGAGCATAGAAATCCATGGTAGAATGAACGAAACATTTATTGCATAGCATCATAGTTAATGTAAAAGGCATCCTTGAGCATTGCAGCTAAATTCAAGAGTTTGCAAACTCAATACACAAACTATTGCCATCTTTCAATCCTTATCCATGATCCAAACCCTATCAACAGAAATACATGCTCAACCCACATGGCCATATCATGAATTGGAATGCACAAAATTATTGGAGAACACAATAATAATTATAATGATAATGATAATAATAATAATAATAGTGCTATGCCGAATGTGATCAACCCAACATACAGCCTCAGTCACCTCACCACCATTGTTAACCTGGAATTCTCTAGCAAATAAAACCACCTCAAAGGAACCTAATTTCAAGTTAACCAATAAAATTTCCATCAAATGGAGAAACTATTTTGCCTATTATGAAGTAGCTTATTCCCTACTTCAAAGTCACCTTCTATCCCAATGCCAATATAACCAAGCGTTCAAATTTTGAGTTGTGATGTAAAAGGCTTTGCTTTCAACATAAACAACAATGGCATGTTTACACAGGCATCCTAAGGAGGATATTTAGGGATAGAAGCACACCGAGTACAATAGCTTCAAATTTGCAGTAACTTTTGCAATGCCATCCTTAATCACCACGTCTAATTTTGATAAATTAGCCAAATTCGAAGGAAAACTCCTGCAGCAATATCCGCAGTCAGATGAGCAATAACTATAACAACCGTTCAAACTAGCCAATTCATTCAAGTGAAAACTCCTCCAAGACTCTGCTACAACTGCAAAACAATCGCATGCTCAAAGAAGAGCAGATCTATAAAAACAGTACTCACGGGAATATAAATCTAGCAGCAAATAGTCCAGGGCTTCCAGATCCAAACCACTCAAAATTCCACCGGCCTTCGAGAAATGGCGACCTGAGAATCTAAGAGAACTTAATAGATAGATATATATTTATATATATAGTACAAGGCATATGGAAATGCTGCTTCGTTCAAATGAGCACCTACGTAGTAGGCCGAGGCGTCGGATTGAGACGCTCAAGACTAATTATCCTCTCATTCACATCAATCCGCTGCATATCCGTTGTCTTTCCGGTGACTAAAGCGTCAAAACCTCCGGCATCTTTTAACTGAATCAATGGCGGGACATCAACATTATAAGGTTAATCAAAAATAAAACAAAATAAAAAACAACTTGACATCAATTGCCGAATTCGAACCCAAGACTTCCTTGGCACAATCACGCATAAAAGATAATCGAGACACTTAACTGCGAGGAGCAACGATTCCTTGGCGGAGAGCCGCTCCATCTCCTTAGCGTAGGTGGCGGGAGCTCCCTGCACCGCCTCCTGAACCATTGCTCTGCAGGCCTTTCTCCGGCGTTTGACGGCGTAGCTTCGCCGTCCATTCTCCGGCGGAGCTAAGGGCCAAGCGGCGGCGGTGCTCGGAGGAGCAAAGCATACAGAAGAAGAAATAGAGGGAGAAGGACAGCGGAGAGAATAGCGGGGGCAGCGAATCGAGGAAATTGCGGGGAATGAGGAGCTCTGAATTGCAGCCATCTGTAAACGCAAGACCCAAAAACAACAGCATTTGCGGGGATGTGTATTAAACACAGTGAAGCACGGTGTATTCTTAAATTATTAATAATTAAATTAAAAAAAAAACACTTGAAAATATTGATGATTCGGATTAAAATCTCGTTTAGCTGAAGTAAATTTTTCAATTAACTAAGTCAATCCATATAAATCGATCTTGATTTCTAGTTTTAAGAAACCTTAATTAATACTTTTCTTTTAATTTAATAATAATAAAATTTATTATTAAAAAAATTTATTTATAATAAATAATATCACTCAATTTTATAATTATATTTAAATATTATTTAATTATATTATATAATAATTATTATTATCATTATAATTTCATTTTAGAAAATACATCGGGTTATATTTTTTAAATTTAAATTGAAAATTTTGAAATTTTTATTATTAAAATTAGTTTTTAACCGATTAACGAATGTGAAAAGTCAAAGTGAAATAAAATTTTTAATTTATAAAGTATTTTGGTTTGATCTTTAATTTAAAATGATCGAACTAATTTTTGGTTTAACAATCAAGATTACGGTTTAGTTAACACTCCTAATCCTCACTCACTGCCACTTTGGAGAAAAAAAAAATAAAAAATAAATAAATAAATAAAAGTTTCTCTTCTCTTTTTCTGAAGTTTGGTTGCTTATAGAACATAGCAACCCCATTAGTTGGCATTTACATTTTGGTTTGGTAAAAGACCAACGGAGGAAAAATGTCACATTCCAACTTCCTCAGGATTGAGATTTCCGAAATTGAACGAAATTTTTTCAAATTGATGGAAACAGAAAAAAAAAAAAAAGTATTTATAATAAAGCCGATTGTTTAAATGGAGAAAAAGACACTCTCGATCGTAGTACCATTTGGCTTATATTTTCCCTTAACAACACGTATTTTCCAAATCTATCTTCAAATACGGAGATCGGCAGCAGCTTTGCTACTTTGATCCTATGGCCTACCAAAAAGAGTTCATATTCCTTGGGCTATTGGTGTGGTTTTCCCAAATATTTTTATGGCAAATCGTAAGTAACCTCGGATTTGGAGGCTTCAACGATAATAATTAGATTAAATGTTTATGTGGTTCTATTTATTTTTATTTAAATTTTTTTATGATTAAAATTTAAATTTAAGATATTTAATTTTAAAGAATTCTAATAAAAATAAATAAATATATTTTTTTGAAAAAGGGGTAGGTTGAGAGAAGAGGATATAAAATATACAGCTACACAGCATCGAGAGAAATAGACAGTTGGAGATGCGGGGTATCGAACCCCGTACCTCTCGCATGCAAAGCGAGCGCTCTACCGTTTGAGCTACATCCCCGATGATTTATTATTAATATTCAATAATCTAATTGATCGCTCTCCTGGGTCGGCAGTCCAGCTAGCAATGCCCTGTTAGCATCTCCATAATCTCTTATTTTAAAATTTTCCATGTCCGCGCTTCAATATTCTACCATTTGCCTTCAAATTTCAATTTAGCTCTATTTATTATTTTTAACCTTTTCATTTTCTGGGGTTTTTCTTTTAGTTAACTTAAAATACCTAAAATTGCCGGATGACACTTTTGAGATTAGAAACGAGACGTATGGGCGCCAGCGGGACAGCCAATTATAGTTTTGCTCGTCTTAGCATGACGAAGACTCGCCTTTATTCTCCTGTTCCCCATTGGAAACCCAATTTCCCACGTACCTCCTGTTTTTGATGTTTTTTTTTTTTTTTTTAATTTAATAATTAAACTTGATTTTGTCCGTTTTGTTTGATTTGCTTTGGTGGGGTTTGGGTTGCTTCAAGATTTTTGGTGGAAATACATTTGACAAAGCTCTGCCTTAGATGGTTTACGTTTTGACAAGGTGCTTGTCTGCGTACATTTTGTGTCCTTCTGGGCTTTTACTGATAGTTTGGTGCGTAGAGGGAACTGTAAATTAAGCTGGGCATAGGATGTTCCATTCTGTGGTCTGTTCCATTTTCTGAAAGTATTTTCCGGCTTCTTTGGAAAATTTTAGCTTTTTTTTTTTTTTTCTTTTTGTTATAATTGATTCTTGGCTTTCAATACGACTGATGGACATGGCTTTGAATCATAAACGTTTGTGCTATAGTTCTCAAGATTTAGATGATGTTTTGGGTAACCACCATTAGAATTGCATGGTAGCGGTATGTTTATTGGTCAGTTCATTTCCAAATGGAGTACCTTTCCTCCTTCAATTGTGCAGGGCATGGGCGTGTTGCCATATTGTATGGAAGCTCAAATTGGAAGTTGTAGTTGGCTACTTAGCTTAGCTTCTTTTGGATGGCTTTGTTATCAATATGGCTCAAGTTCCATAGAATGGTGCCGAAAACATTCACTAGCTTCACTGCGTTGCATTTTGTGCGCTTTCGAGGCTTGGAAGAAGGCAAGGAATGTCTCATCATAGGAACAATGTCCATGCACATGAAACTTAAACCTCGTGTCTTTGACGGGTCCTCCATCCCTTTGTTTGGACTAAAAATGTATAAGGGAAAAATGAAGGGAAAAGGAGAAAAAAAAAAAAGGAAGAATGAAAAATGAGAGAAAAATAACCCATGGTTGGGTGATGTAAGAATGAAAAACTAAAAATTTTTTCGTTGAAAAGTTTTTTTTTTAAAAAAAAATCAAATCGCATATATTGTGGTAAATAAATTAAATTAAAATTAAAAAATTAATTATTTTGAATTCAAATATTTTTTAATTAAATTATTTTCACATTAAATTTTTTTCAGACGAAATCAAATTAGATTAATTTGAAATGTGCAGGTTTGGGTAACGTCATATATTTACAGCTCCTCGGTCGAAGGCCCGACCCAGAAAAGACATCAATTTCATTAACGAATCATAGAGTCAAGTTCAATGACAAGAGAGTGTGGACTGGTCAGCAAGAACGTTGGGGGGGGGGAGCGCGGTTTCACCGAATCGCACTAAGTCAAAATGTCCATTGGCAATTCATTGCCGTGTTAATTAATAAAGACTATTCTCATGAGCAACGGCTATATTTCCCCCTTGTGCCCCAATAATTCAAATCATTCTTGTTTGTTTCCTCAACGGTCCAATTTCCTTTTTTTTTTTTTTTTTTTTGAGAAAACGGTCCGTTTTCCTTATTGAAGAGTAAAACTTCTTCCCTCCATAGCATGTTTATATATATATATATATATGCTTCCCTTTCAATCATCCCTCTCTTCAGACAAAATGGATCCCAAAGTTAATAGTTCAGCTGCGAACATTCAACACGTAACCAAGAGGTCTTCTGATGAGCTGTTAAGGAAATTTGCTCAATTGGATGATGGAGATGAAGGGTTTGGGTCAAGGAAGGAACGCCCGGCGAGGGTCTCAAGGAGGAGAAAAAGAAGGAGGACATCAAGAAGAGAGGAAGGAGATGCATGCGAGAGCCCATCACATTATAGTGGTGCTGCGTTGGTGGAGAGGAGGTCACTTCTTGCTCCTGTCGCAAGGAAGTCTACGTTTCTCGTGCAGCTTGGAATTTCTGGTGCTGCCAGGTCACGCCTCAGAGCCATGGATATCAAGAACAAATCAGTCTTGGCAGCCATTCAAAAGGTGACCATATGTGTATACCTACTGATATTAACTTGAAATTAATAAAGACAAATTGAAAGCTTTCAATTTTCTTTTCCAAGTTGCTAATCAAAAGAATACATTCTTATGCTTTCTTTTCTATGTGACATTTCGTGCATGTCTTCTTCGTCGGCTTCCCATTTTCATCCACGTTTTTTCTTTTTTCGACATCAGACACATGGTTTCTCATCATTATTTTTCTATGCAGACGTGGCACACGACGATGGAAGGAGCTTCCAAGGTACTTTTGGAGAAGCATTACGGTCGACATAGACGATTGATCAACGACGCGGTCTAGCTCAAGATCCCTTTAGATGATGTTTGCTTATATTTTGCCTTTTAATCACTTTTTTTTTTTTTTTTTTTTTGAGGGGGGAGGGGATGGGAATTCTAAATTAATTGGTTTTTTATTTTCCACGTAAAAGTATCTAATAAATTATCTCTAAGCATCGAGAATACCAAGACCTGCATTAGATGTCCATTTTTGGGCACAGACCTGTTCCTAGCCAATCTACTATTCACCCCGCGCTGGTGGCAACGTTATTCTCAATTGCAACGGCATTATTGGTGAGCTTTATATATTAGATGTTGATAGTGATAGTATTGGCTAATTTTTTAAGCCTTTTTTTTTTTTTGGTTTCCTCAGACTATAAGTTTAACAGCCCGACCTATAATTCTTGTAATTAAAAGAATATCTTAATATTAAATGCACTTTTGAGAACATTTAAAAAAAAAAATAAATTATACCCCAACTAAGAATTTAAACTTTTAATATAATAGCAAGTGTTAGAGAAAATAAACCTAAAAAACAATAGCACTCTTTCATACGCCGCATGTGTGTGCTATATAGGTCTCTCTCACAGTTACTGAACTGCATGAACTGTATGCTTCTTCCACGCTAATTTGATCCCCTAGTTACGAATTCATATACTCAAAACTATCTACAGACATCTATCAATCACACAGGTGTCAAATCCATCCACTTCGTTGTAATCACAAATGATCAAGACTGGTTTGACGTCTTGACTAGTTTCTACGTTTCTTCAATTCGTTGTTCACTTGGACTGCTTTAATTTTAAATGGCTGCCAGGGACTCTGAAGTCCTACCTTCCTCTTCCAATCTTTCTTTCAATTAGTTGTCTTGGGGTGTGATCAAGCCTAGTCAAGTAAAAGTTGAGAATATAAAGATCCAGTACCAATCAATTAATATGTGCCAACTGTAAAAATGAAATGACACAATCATGAGGCTTTTCGCGACACACATTCAGAAAAAAATTACTTTACATTGGAAAACTCATAAAATCTTAGTATAACACGAAAAATTCAGAAAATACATTGACTTGAGCGAGTAAATTGCAAAATGTACATGCGTTTTCTTTTCTTTTTTTTTTTTTTTTTCAACGAGCACCCAGCAAAACAAGTAGAGAATGACGAAAAGAAGACACAAGGCTCATAGTTTACTTCTCAAGAGAGATAAAAAGGCCTCCTAGTTTAGTATATATATATATATATATATATATATATATATATATATATAT
>CM034048.1:5609014-5752161 GCA_019804595.1 Bruguiera parviflora | reverse complement strand
AAAAAAAAAAATAATAATAATAATAGTCACTCTCGTCTTTATATAGCCATTGAGACTAATTTCAGTACATTTCTCAAAACATTTTCTGCAAAGAGTTGCACAAGAACGGGGCCACATTTCAGTCACTTTTCCTCTTCTATAGAGCAATTATTTATGTAGTAGCGCCTGAGCACAACCAATACATAAACTGTTTGGCCTGAAATCTACGGCACTTTGTATGCCAACTCAATGTCTAGGTCACAAGGTTCGCTTTGCATGCAAAAGTTTATTTTCTTCCAGGTTAAGGGAAAAAAACATTGAAAATGCCCGTAGATAATTGCATGATGCATTGAAGCAGAGGGAGAATGAGGAAGCCAATGATCTAAGCATAAAAGCAAGAGGAATATACTTACTGGTTTTATTTAATTGAAAATAACTACCAGAGACAATAACGCAATGAACCCTCTGATATTAACCCAACACAAATCAGTTACAATACACAGCTCTTCTACAATCCCATAATAAAATAAAATAATAAAATAAAAAAATAGAGCCTCGCCTTTAATTTTGTTGTCCATGCATTTAACAGTGCAAAACATGAGAAAAAAGAACAGAAATGGGAAGGAAATATAGAATAGAACTTTGCAACCACACGATCAAAAAGTCTTTCTTAATACAAAATGTATGGTATGATTTGACCAATAGCCTCTTGCTTTGCAATTCGCATGATTAGAAGCACTTCCTGTGGACAATTGATGGCCCAGACTCATCATACTCGGCCTTTGCAATCCACATCTGCACGCAAAAACAAATGTAGAATGTAGGAGAGATCAGAAAAGCACACAACCACCTTGATAGTGCAAAACTTACTCATGAACCGATGAATTAAACCCAAAAGTATTATTTTTTATAACAAACAAAAACACCAGAATCCTTGAGTTCTATTGTTATTGCTTTGATACCTGCTGGAAGGTGCTGAGGGATGCCAAAATGGAACCTCCTATCCAGACACTGTACTTCCTTTCTGGCGGTGCCACAACCTTAATCTTCATGCTACTGGGAGCTAATGCTGTGATCTCCTTGTTCATCCTATCGGCAATGCCTGGAAACATGGTAGAGCCACCACTGAGAACAATGTTGCCATAGAGATCCTTCCTAATATCGACATCACACTTCATGATAGAGTTGTATGTGGTTTCATGTATGCCAGCAGCTTCCATTCCTATCATGGATGGTTGGAAGAGGACTTCAGGGCAACGGAATCGTTCGGCTCCAATGGTGATAACCTGTCCATCTGGCAATTCATAACTCTTCTCCACAGATGAGCTTGTCTTCGCTGTCTCTAGCTCTTGCTCGTAATCCAGAGCAATGTATGCTAATTTCTCCTTCATATCCCTAACAATTTCACGCTCTGCAGTGGTGGTGAAAGAGTAGCCACGCTCGGTTAAGATTTTCATAAGAGCATCAGTGAGATCACGGCCCGCCAGGTCAAGACGCAGAATGGCATGTGGAAGGGCATACCCTTCGTAAATAGGAACCGTGTGGCTCACACCATCTCCTGAGTCCAAAACAATACCTGGAAAAGGAAAATTGACCATGAAACCTTAGAATTCAAGCTACTTAATTATCTCAATCAATAAAAGGCCGAAATTTAAATACTTTTTCTGCATAGACTGTGGATTCATCAGAGATGCTGATAGTCTTCCATATCTTGACTAATTGCAATTGACAACATAAAAATCTGTGTAAGAATAAGCGAACAGAAATCTCCACTCTTACAAGTGAAAAATGATAAACCAAAATGTATATGAAAAGATGATATCCAATCAAGCATATCAGCACATTTACAATAACCAAAAAATATAAGTCACTCACCAGTCGTACGGCCACTAGCATAAAGGGAGAGAACGGCTTGGATGGCAACATACATAGCTGGAGTGTTGAAGGTCTCAAACATAATCTGGGTCATTTTTTCACGATTAGCCTTGGGGTTGAGAGGAGCTTCAGTGAGGAGAACTGGATGCTCTTCAGGAGCCACACGGAGCTCGTTGTAGAAGGTGTGATGCCAAATCTTCTCCATGTCGTCCCAGTTGCTAACAATACCATGCTCAATTGGGTACTTCAAAGTCAAGATACCTCTCTTTGATTGAGCCTCATCACCAACATAGGCATCCTTTTGTCCCATACCAACCATAACACCGGTGTGGCGAGGGCGACCCACAATGCTAGGGAACACAGCCCTTGGCGCATCATCTCCAGCAAAACCAGCCTGATAGTTTCATTTGTAATCACAGATAACATTACCTTTCAATGACAAAAATCTTTAAATCTCCGATTAGATACGAGGATATTACATTTGAGGTCCATAAAAAATGTAAATTGGAGAAGTACCTTAACCATTCCGGTACCATTGTCACACACGAGTGGCTGAATGTCCTCGGTTTCTGCCATTTCTCAATACCTGCCACAAAAAGATACCAACTTTACATAAAATGCTAATCCCAGGAGCTACTTCTAAGGATCCAAAAAAGAAATCATAACACTCAAAATGCATCCTTTTGATCCCAGATTATAATAGTCCAAGGCCGAAAGCCAGATTCACAGAGAACTCCAATCTTCCATCCAATTTACATAAACCAAAAGAACCCGTTCAAAAAAAAAGAGAGAGAGAGAGAGAGACACTAACAGAGAAAAATAAGCGAAATCCATTTCATCTCAACAGGTGAACATGCAAAAATTCAGATCCAACACTGATAAAACTAGAACAACGGCTAATATTGGATAATGAGAGCAAATAGAATGAGCTAGCTTTAAATAAAAAAAAAAAACAGAGACCAAAAATTACGAGATGAAAATGGGATCTCGAAACGGGAATTCCAGATCGGCATTACCTTCTGTAACCCTCTCTCTCTCTCTCTCGCTCTCTCTCCGTCTATCTTATCTCTGGTTTCAGAGGCTTGTTTGTGTTCTCTGTCCCGGCCACTGCCCGCCCCCCCCCCCCCCTGTTTTTAAAAAGCCAAAAAGGCAATGCAGATTGGAGAGATTGAAATGAAATTTCAGCCCTCAAATGCAACTGCAGGCTTAAATGAACCTCAAATTTCCTCTGGGGTGATCTTGGCCGTCGCCTTAAAATATCTCATCTACGGACCCCATGACGCGTCACACACGTGGTGCATACAGCTGGCTCGCTTTCGGTCGTTTCGCCCATTCGGACGGATTTGCCCTCCGCTCTCTAGGCAATTTTGGACACCTAGCCCACAGCCATGTCGCCTGAACCGAGGACAGATTGGGGCAATTCAAGATTCTTGACTTGCTTTATGGTTTTAAGTAAGGGAGCACGGTCGTGCCTATTTTATTTTCTTTTCTCCATTAAAAAAAAAAAACCCTACTAATATATGGGTTTTATTATATTACAAATTTAAATTTAGCAATCTTAAATTTAAATTATAAATAATGCTTTTTTTTTTTCAATGAGTTTCCTAAATTTTTGTCCCAATGAAGTAGACACGTTAATAAAGTATTTAGTAAAAGAGACAATTTCACTTGTTTCACACAATTTAATCACAATTTAGTCAGGTAAAATAAAATTACTCTTAAATTATTGAGTACAGGTAATTTCTAATTTTTTTTGGGCACATAAGCGATTTTTATTTTATATATATGTGTGTTTTTTTTTTTTTGTTTGTTTTTCAGTTGAGTTAGTTGAGACTATCATTCGTGGGTGTCCGTAAAGCGAAGCGATTTGTCAGCTCAGCTTTCCGTTTCCAGCTGTCTGTAGAGCATGTCGGCGTGTCCTCTCAGGTGCTCTCACTCGCACACCACCATCTGTCCACCGCACCTTCACTCACGGCACCATCAATCGAGTGTGCGTCGACCACGAGAACCGGTCAAAGATCGAACGGTAAATACGGTGCATGTCTAAATCGAGTTTGACGTGCCAGCCCCGCATTACTTCCCACCCGCAATAATAGGATTGAACGAAAACGTTGCCACCGCCGGTATTCTGCGGCCCAGTGGAATGGTTTGACCATTTCTGATTAATCTGCTCCCAATTTGGGTTGATTTTTAACTACTTTTAGCACTATCACGAGAAGAAAAAAGTTCGGAGAAATATGTGAAATTAAGCTAAAATAAATAAAAATTTATTATAGTTATTAATTATAATTAATTATTATACACAAAAAATATAATATTTATAATTAAATTTGAGACAAATTTATATTTATTTTACTATTAATTCTTTATTTTTTTTTTCTTTGCCCTCTTTCTTTTCTCTCTTTCCAAAACGAAAAGGGAAATGCAAATCCTATTTAGGGGTAATTACAGTCTATTGGGAATTACAAATAATTTTTTCAGTTACCTTTCATAAATTGACTTCAGTAAAATTTATTGTTAATAAATGTAATTAATTTCTTAATAATTATTTATAATATTTATAAAAATAAAAAATTTTAATATAATCGAAAGAAAAATATTTTATATAATTAAATTGTAATTATTTTATATAATAATAAAAATTATTATTTTAAAAAATTATTAAATTATAGTATACTTTTTTTGTATTGTACCAAAATGTTATATTTTTAAAAAATGAATTTAAATTATAATACACTTTTATTAATATAAATTTTATAATTTATTAAATACAAATAAAACTTTAATATATATTTTTAAATTATAACCACAATCTCAAATGCATCTTTAATCTTTTTGGGCAAGTACTGGAGTTTATAACTAGTAATTAGACCTGTCAATGTTAATTTGTATATTTTGCCCAAAATTACTTAATTTTTCTTCGTGAGCCAACAAAAAAGAAAAAAAAAAAAACCTGAGACAAGGTTAACATCAAAATATGAACTTTAATCCTGCTGTAAAAAAATTAATCTGTATTTTGCTTGACCTAATTCTTGATGACTAATCCCCAAGCGAGTCAATGGGAAACACAGCAAACCCAAGTTTAATTACTCCACTCAGGGTTATGAACAAACATCATTAAGGTAAAGAGATACCATTTAAAAGTTAAAGTGCTTTGTGCATGTGACTATATGATCGTTGTAGAGTCAGCCATGATTGAGAGTTCGGCCCTCGCATGTAAACAGAACCCTTTAGCAGCATGGCAAGGCAATGGTGATCCAGCTATGCATTCCAGGCAGAAAATACCTTTATGGTTGTGAAGTTGATGGCAACTGGCCACTGGATACCTTTTAAGCGTATGTCTGTGAAAAAGTTGCCTTCGTGTAATGTCTTTCAAAGATTATTAGGAATGACCAGCTGTGCTCCAGTGGTAGAAGATTGAATTTTTAATGGGTGGCCTTATTCCCAACGATTTTAGAAGCCTAAGACAATGTCTTTATGGTGGAATCTACATTTAATCTTAATCTAATCTATTAATATAATAGTGAAATAAGCTGAGAGAAAACATAAGCATCTCACTGATCGCTAATTTGCCACGTGGTAACATTTCTTCATCCGCATGTTTTTGTACATTCTTATTTGAATAAATGCTGTTTAAACAGTCTTATTTGATGCAAGCTTCATGAAAGACATTGAGAAAACAATACTTAAAATTAAATATGACCTTGGGCATACATTTACAGTATTTATAGATTATAAGTTGCACGCTTTTCTGTAAAATAGAGGAAGTGTAATTGTTTGGAAAATGGTTTATTTTGGCTAAATGATAATAAAAGGGTGAACGGTCACAGGGTCCACGATACACAAAAATTGGATGAAAGCAAGTCAAGATTGCTTGAAAACAGAAAACGACATCATTCTTGCCAGTGGCATGTGAGCAAATAACTCTTGGTATACTGATGCTAGGAATTACAAGGATCACTATTTTCTTCAAATAAATTATAATAAGCACTTAGGTGACTAATTTATGAGAAAACCAACATATTCCAAACATTATTACATTGTCCGATAAATTAGAGAAATCTTCCACTTCGAAAGTAGGAAAAAAAATGTATTGAAAAAGTAAAAAAGTTAACGAGTTAAAAGATAAAAATCAAATCAAATTAACTTATTTTAAATAGAAAAAAAAATATATACTTAAAAAACGACATAATAATAACAAAAAAGTGTAACTAGAGACCCGATAATACACTTTTGAATCCAGTAACTAGAGACCCGATAATTCCACCCATAATATGTGGATCAGGGCCACCAATACAAAAACATTTAACACATAGACTTTTAGCTTCATGGGCCCCCGACTTACTGATCTTGTCCGATAAGACCTAAGTTGTCCTCGGCTGAGTGTTGTTTTGGACCTTCGGTACATCCGAATTAAACTTTTATTTTATTTTATTTTATTTTATTTGGTATAAATTTGAGGGAGTTATGATTTGAACTCTTAAATCTTTCCTTATCAATTTTTTTCTCTTGTTACTAATTAAAGTAAGCTAGTTGGTTAGATCTCGGCCGAGTTTGAAATTTATATTTTTCTTTTGATTCGGACCCTGCATTAATTAGGACCCGGTTCCACTTGGTGGAAGAAATACGAATAAAGCAAACAAGACATTCAAGTGGGTCCTTTTTATTTTTTTTTTATGATTTTTCCGGTCAGAGCTCATGGGCACGGTAGGGTTGATCCTGCTTGAAATGTATTTATCGTATTTGACGAGCTGATGGGACAAGGGAAAAAAAAATAACACAAGAGTCCCAGAAGACCACGCTACCCACGTTGAAATTTAAGTCAATAGGCAAAGTTTGGACTTGTTGTGGCCAATCTAAAAAGTCTAGCACTCCAATCCGCTGGATTTGATGGAACTAATGAGAACTGTAAAATAGTGGAAATTACAAAGACGATATGGTTATATATATATATATATATATATATATATATATATTGTCTTCGCCTGCTCAGATCACAAATATCCATATTTTACAGCGCCAAGGGGGCATAATTTTTTGGACACATGACTCAGGTTTGGATGAAATGGTGTTTCTGCTGCTAAGGGAAAAAGGATTTCAAAGACGTTCAAAATGGATATTTAAGTTTGTAACCGCTTCTATGTCTCCTTGGAGTCAAAACAGTTGATCAATGAGCTCTAAATCAAAATTTAACTCGATTCATGCACCCTTCTCACTGCTCATAAGGTCCTTCAATATCTATCTTGTTTCCTTTGGTTCTTCCTCCCATTGTTGTCTAACCATCGTTAAACCTAATAGCCAAAGGTTTTGCTATTTCAGTCCAAGAAATTATTTCATCAAAAAATTATTAAAAAATATTTATTAATTTGTTCGAATCTAATATAAAGATAAACAAATAAATTAAAATTTTCGACTTTACTTATATAACAAATAAACAGATAAACTAAAATTTTGATTTTATTTATATAAGAAATTAATTAATTAATTATGACCTTAAAAATAAAGGATAAGTAAAACAGAAATTTGAACACACAATAAACAGTAGAAAAGGTTTAAGGACTAAACTGAAACTATCAAAGGATCTATCAATCGCGATTTCTAATGACCTCACTCTCCCAAGTTACCAATTCAGTGACTTCTGCTTTTCAATAGATTTGCTCAAGTCTTATCCGGGTCGAGATCGTCCATTTCAGCCAAACAAGGAAACCGGTTATCACCATGTGAAGACTCCTCAAGTTGAAGCCCAGATTAAGGTTGACAGTGTGGCAAAGCCTAAGAAGAATTTTGGGTAAGTCCCAAGCAGCCGCGGAACCAAAAAACAGTTGATCCTAATATGCCAGCATCGAATTAATCTTTTTAAGGATATAGAGAGACGGTTGAATAAAGCATTAATAGCTAGCCAAAACGAGAAAGAGAAAGTGCCTAATGGGACTGGAGGCAAGCCAAGCTCTAAACACCAGAAACGTAAACAAGATGCTGAAGTTTAATCGACACAAAATTATCAACCGTTCCTCTTTTTTTTTTTTTTTTTCTTCTCTCTCTATATTATGCATGTTCTACCTAGTCTTATAATTTACGTCCGTTAACTAACCTCTTCAGAAAATATACACTCACAATTCCTCACTTCTTGAAATCGCACGCTACTAGAGTCTCTCAAAAGCACTCACTTTGCTCTTACTATTTTCCTTGAAACTTTTGATGCACTGCTTTGAAATATAATTATCCTGTTGACTTTTGGGATTCTCTGATAGCAAGTGTTAACTTTGATATTATGTGCTTGTTTTTTGTTTAGAATATTTTTGGAGTGAGTGAGAGTGAGAGATTTGAGCAGAGAAAAGTTTATTCAATTATGAAATTGTTTGCTTGGAGTGCTTTCTTAGTTGGTTGGCCCTTTAAGAGTTTGAATTTTACATTTTTTTATGGGGTACTATATATATAGACTTGATGACAAAATCTTAATTATATCTATAATTTTTAACCACACATTTTTTTTTCTTTTACTATTAATAAATTCTTCTACACAAAGAATTCTAGAAAATTTTTTCCGTTAATATCCTAATTTGACTCAATCTCTTAAACTAAAAGACACACTTCAACACTCCTCCTTGATAATTCAAAGTCTTGGTCTTGTACTGCAATGCAATGACTGAATCATTTGCTTGCCAGTTACTTCTCTGTTCCTTGCTCTTGTGAGTAACTTGCTTCTTTTGTCCTTTGTTCTGTCTCGATCTTCTTCTCTTTCTTGAACATGTCGCAAATGTCTCTCTCTCTCTCTCTCTCTCTCTCTCTGTTTTTTTTTTTTTTTTTTGGGTTTGTCACCCTTTATGAATACTATACTTATCTACTGAGCATTTTCTTGATTGGTTGACCCCTTCTATAGCTTGAAGTGGTTTCTTCCCATAGTCTATAACATATAAATTTGATGACAAAAGATCTTACTTATATCCTTAATTTTTAATCATATCTTTTTTCTTAATTATAAAAAAAAAATTTCTTATTTAGAGAATTTTAGAGGATTCTTTTTAATTTTATTTTATTTATAATTTTTTAATATGACTCAAATTTCTTAAACTAAAAAGTCTTTAGAATAGATTTATTATATCTGAACTTCAAAATCTACCATCGCACTTTAACATACCCATATTTAGAGTTGCCGAGGACATAAACTTAATTCTCTTGCTCCAAACTGTAAGGCAGAAGGGACCAAAGCATTTAAAATTGGTTTGTCTTATCTTTAAGCAATTCAGTCCGCAATCTTCAATGCTGGATTTAGCGAGTTTTTTCAGATTTTACTGTTTTTCCTTTCTAATTGATGGACGAAATAGCGGGTTCATAACTAACCATATCAAAGATGCTGTATGTCCATGTTAATAAAATACCGAATAGGTCTCTTATTTTGATGTTTTTGATCTTTGCATGCAGTCACGTTCCAGCAGTTCATCTTGGTTGAAGCTCTTCACTTGCTTCTATAGTCCAGGGCATGAGAAAGGTTCAAAAAAATGTCAGCAATGCAGGCCGACGAGACTGCTGCTTATGGAAGAGGGTGCGAAGCTCTGAGAAACGTGTTTTCTTAAGATCCTCCACCAAACCAATGTTTAGAGCCGTCAGTACGTGCTAAAACCGACAATCATAGTCATGTACTATTTTAAATTGGATGGTAAGGTAAATGTCCCGTGAGATGTATTGTCTTCTTTTTCCGTTGTTTGTTAATCAATTAGAAAATCTGGGGGCAAGAGTTTCAGGAGAAAAAAGAGGAATTTCTATTTCTTCAAACATAGCATGCCTGGATTGGCGCAGGCATGCACCGGGACGTCCTTCTTATTACAGAAATGCAATGTCATGTTCTGCACGCCGTCACAGAAAACAATCTATTTGCAGCTCGGGTACTGCTGCCAGAGCATTTGACAATGGCTGACATATGCAAGCTCTGTTCAACCTGCTTTTATGCTCCATTTTAGGCCAAACTGGAAACAATTACAATTGTCCTGCTCCTTCTAGCTTACACTAGAAAATATTAAGTACTAATACCCCTGAAATCTAGGAGCCATATCGATTTAAAGACTTAAATTTGAATATTTTTTTTGTTCACAGAATCTAACCATCAATGGATTAATTGAAAAGCAATATATCACATTAAAGAACAAAAAAACAAAAAAGCCTAGAACGCAAACGTGTGTTAGCTTTTATGACTTCGATTCAAATGATAGGTATGCAATTTCAACCCAGTTCAAGTTGGCTCATACGTTTTTATCTCAAGAAACAGACCAGCTGAATAACAAGTGCAGCTCATCGAAAAACAAACTGCGGTGTTGAGACCTCAGCCACGGTGGGGTAATGAAATTCAACAGTCCACGAAGCATATATCAAACTAAAAGCCACTTCACATATTGTAGTTCTTCACCCAAATTCTTAACCGTAAATTAGTAAGATTCCCATGACTTTAATGTCAAACTGATAACCGATTGATGCAATCTTTCTTGAAGAGAATCTAATTTAGTCAACTTGCGTCTAGAATGCCATTCAAACATAGGAGAAGAAGTAATGGAATCAAATGAGGAGGAATGGCATGAAATGAACGGGGACCAACTTTGTTTCTTGTTCACTTTCATGCGTATTGCTGCAATTTTATTTTATTTTTTTTTAAAAAATTTGAAAACCTAAATAGAAAATATAAAAATGTGTATCTCAACCATTTGATCATGCACGGTTACACGATCCAACGATTGAAATTCCCATTTATGTGTTCGCTCAAGCACATAAAATCATTTGCATCAACTAAAGCCGAGTCAAAAACTTGTGAGGTTATCTTCCGTTTTCTCGACTAAAAAGGGCAAAGAGGTGCTTGACCTAACATATGTATTCAATATTTTTCTATCTGGCAATTTGACGAATTGAATAATTGTGTTGCAGCCAATGTAAATATCTGAATAATAATAATAAAACATCATATATCAATCAAAATTTAGGGATTTGTGGCATCCATTCATATAATTCCCAGTCACCACGTTCAAGTAGCGAAATGATGCCATAGACAGAGTAATTGCTCCAAGAACTCTGGGCCTGGGCCTAATGTTTGGGCCAAAATATGGCCCAACTTGGTAAGGCCGACTGCTGGCTGGACCTGCTTAGACTTTTGAATTTTGTATTCTATTTGAGCTGTGAGATGGGAAAAATTGATAGTATCCTTAAAATAAGAATGGGGTGCAAAAATTAAAAAATAAAAAATAAAAAATAAAACTCTTTTATACACACACATACACACAAGACAAGAGGAAATCTAAAATATCTAATGTTACAATCATATGGATGGATCTAATGACAACTTTAGCTATATATTTCACGGTAATACTAGTAACAACAACAATTAATCGAAAATTGGGTTACTTGATATGGGAACCCAATGTCTTCTTCTTCTTCTTCTTCTTCTTCATGGAAATACTAGTAAACAACAACGACAACCAAAAAAAAACGAAAAAAAAAAAATGATTTCAATTAGAGAGCTGTTAACTGCAAATTCTAACGCCTATAAATTAAAAAAAATTGAAAAATGGGGAGAAGAGACTAGAGAAGGGACATCTTTGGGAGGAGTGAACTCCAATCTGTTGACTACGACCATCCACCCTGGCACTCCTCCCCCCCCCCGTGCAACCGGCTACCCATTTAGCCTGTCGAGTCACACGCCGCTCCTGGCCCCCGCACGTGTGATGACCGATGGTGCAACAGATAAAAGCACAAAACATGAGAGCGAGGGAGAGACGGAGACTCACTGAGACACACAAATTTTTGATAGACCTAAGCACAAAACTGGATCTTTGATGTTGCTGTTGGCCGTCGGCTGTTTGTTCGTATTGTTTTGAGAGTTTGAGTTTTTGTCTTTCTCTCTCAAACACACACAGTCACACACCCATTCAAATCTGATATTTGTAATTACAATATCTCTTCTTTTTTTTTTTTCTTGCGTGGGGTTGTGGGTACTAGTCCGTCTTGTGTCTTCCGTTCAACTCTCCTTTCTATTTTCTTTTCTTTTCATTTCTCGATTAGTCGAGTCAAGTTTGAGTTTTGCTAAGAAGATTAGAATATCAATAGAGTATAAGAAAACAAAGAGTTAACATAAAACAAGAACTAAATCTCAAAAGGCGATAAAAAGTTATTCTGTTGTGACTTATAAAAAAAAAACAAAAAAAACAAAATTCAGACGAAAAGACGAAGAGAGGGGTATTGATCGTGATTACCAAGTAAGAAAGAAAGAAAAGCACAATAAAGTGAAACATCTTTGCCCCTTCTCTTCTTTCTTGAGTTTCTATAGTTAAAAATTAAAGAGTGAAAAGAGGGAGAAGCATAAGCTGCTTAATTTTACCGATAAGAGAGGAAATTGCCTGGTGGGCTACAAAATATTTTAGTGTATCCCAGCGGGGATGCCGCTGGTCCCATCTGCACACCTTTCACTAGCTTTTATTTATTCTCTTACTCGTTATATTGCGGGAATTTGATGTACGCGTGGTTGTGAATTTTGTTTTGCAGCAAAGGAAGTTCCCTTCGATGCAGGATTAGTAGGAAATATATGGTCCATCCAAGATCAAGTTCCCAAACAAAAATTTGTGATGTCGGGGGTACTAGCGCAGTGCTCTCGTGGAGAAGATGGAGGTGTTGCCAACAAACCCTAGTGGGATACTCTCTTTGTGAGCATCACTTAGGTAAAGGAAGGCTAAGAAGCATCATTAGGGTTCGAAGCCGTCAGAGGAAAAAGAACCAAGACATCTATTCACTTCAAACAACCAAGTTGGTGATGGAGATCAGGAAGCCGAAGGTGAAGAAAAATGTGAAGCTTGGTCCAGTCAAAGCTCCTCAGCTTGGTCCAGACTTTCGAAAGAATTTCACGCCAAATATGATGTAGTCCAAGCACATTTCTCCTTTTATATGGATTCTATTACCTAACATGTGTCACTTTATTCATCGTAAAAATTTCACAGATTTTACTATTCTAGCATTGCTTGTTCCATCCCACATCGATACATTTGCCCCAATAAAATTCTAGGCCAAGTAAATAGGTTGGTGAATGCGAAGCCAAAATTTAGTGCGAGAGCGTATGTTTGGCCAGTGGGTCCTTTCCATCAATTTAAAACACAATTGAAGGGTAAGAGATTGGTAAAGATATCAAGAAAGAAAACACAAAATACAGTTGTCTGATTGTGTACGCAGCGTTGTGTTTGGATGCGCGAAAGTCAGCGATGCAGTTGAACTTTTGTTATTCTCATTACATACAAAGGTTCCAGTTAAGGACAAGGCATAGACCGGCATGCATATTTATGGATTAAAAAAGAAACAATATTCTCGTTCCATTCTGTCATAAATTTCTAAGAGTTTGATCAGGGGATGCCGCATTTAGACACAAAATTAACATTGGTTATTAATTATAGTTAACAAGTTTTGCATATAATTATTAATCGTAATTAATAGTTATAATAAATTTGCTTTTGTATTTATTTTGCGCGTCTTTCTAGCCCTTTTGAAATTCCAGAGCTAAGAATGTTGCTTCTATACTCCACCGAGGCGCAAGGGTCTTGACTATGATTCCCATTGGTTCCTACTGCAATCTGATGGGCACATGACTCTATCAAGGACATGTGGGGGGCATGGCAATAGCATGCTGCAATGCTAGTTTTGTCTGGGTATACAGATGGTTTCTCATTGTCAAAGCCAATTAAGAACTTTGTCACGTTGCCACTCCCGATATCGCTCAATAATGCTATGGCAGATCCTACACCGGCAAGTGAGGATCCATTCCTTCGTTCCAGTTTCTCTTGCATTGCATGTTCTCGATGCTGGTAGAGTTGCCCGATCCCTTATAAATTTGTGGGTTGAATGCCAAAATAGTTTTGTACCAAATTAATAACCAAAAAAAAAAAAAAAGAAGCCAAAATAGGTGCTCTTGTGCGGTTGTGCCCGCTATATTAATAAGAGACTTCTAGAGATAGAGATCCCCAGATGGCAGAAGGTAACCTTGAAGTCTGAGGATACCGAAAACAGATAATTAACCAAATAATCAAAGCAAACAATGCTCTAAGATTGCTTTAAATTCACAGTTTTCTTGATGAATTGGTGGGTTCGAGAAGTGGGGATCTTTCGTTATCGGATGAGAGTTTTTTCGGCAGAAATAGAGCTATAACCAAAGAAGTAGAAAGGGTTCCAGAAGTGGGTAACTTGATGGGTCTCACGCCTATTGGATCTAAGCAAGAGCTTCTAGAAAGATTAGTGGCCATGATCAAGGAGGAAGATAGCGTATGATCTTTTGTGGGCAGATGTTGACATTAGAGGTTCTTACTACAGCCCACGATAGAATTCCTTACTATGATTTACAGGATTACAATTTTAGATGAGTTGAGGTTGAATTTGTTTTGCTTCGTATCGCATAGCAGTTGCGGAATTATATCCGAGTTTAGTTGTTGTGGTTTGTTGTTGTTCTATTGCTGAATGGTGTAAGCTTGAGGGAAACAGGGGACTTGCTTCTTGGGGGAAGACAACTACGGATTTGGTTTTTTTTTTTTAATGCAAGTGGGATGTCCTTGTTGTCTGATTGCTAGTCTTTGCCGTAGAGATTCGGTCTGGGATTGTAATGACAATAGTTAGGAGTGGGGCTGTGTTTTTATGTGTTACGGGGAAGAAGACCCGCCTTATGGAGATTGCATTTCATTAAAAGCTAGATTGCAGGGTTCCAAGTTTTGGTTTGGCGTTATGCAGAGAATTTATTTTTGTGTCTTCGACGTATGTATATATATATATATATATATATATATATATTAGACTTTCTTTTTTTTTTTAGAGTATAATCAAAATATTACTTTACTAAGTTATATTATATTGTAGCATAAATGCCAATTGCCGGCGGTGATCAAGCACGAGCGGCCGAGGCGGCATCGATGGAGGGCAACCGTCTCTACGGGTAAGCGAAAAGAAGACAATGATACGGACGCCGCCACAGTGAAGAGAGCCGTAGCATCCTAGCATTTTATTTTTTAATTATTTATTTGTCGACACTTTATTTTTGCTACATTGGTTAAATTAGTAAAGATACACTTTCTGGCTTTATGTTTTTCATGACCCACCTAACAAAAAATTTCGGCATCAGTAGTATTTTGCATCCAAAGTAAAATAAAAAATAGAAAAAAAAACAAAACAAAACAAAGCAAACAGAAGAAAGAAAGAAAGAACGAAAGAAAGAAAGAAAGATGGAGAGGGCCGTCTTAAAAAGTCTAGATATTTTTCCTATAAGTATTCAATTAGAATATGTAAGAGTGGGAATGTAAGATTTATATGAAAGAAAAAAGTTATTTATTATTCACAATTCAATAAGTCTTTTAATAAAATTTTAAAAACGTCAAAAAAAAAAAATAAAGGAGCATTTTTCAATGATTACACACACAAAGATCGAATTAATAACTAAACGGTGATTTCATTTTTATACCAAAAAGTAACTGAAACGTATTTCTAACAATGTCATCGTTTCTTTTTATAAGCCAAAATTCATTGCATTTGGAGCTTCATTACACCCGAAATGCCAGATGGGGCTGTTGTCGAGAACTCGGTGCTCAACTAGCTCAATTATCACTGGACACAACTGAGTAGGATGTGATCCACGCCTAGTTGGCACCAGGCAGAGGTCAAAAAGAGGCCATGTGGTTTGAGCTGGAAGACTGTAACTTTTGTTTCAAGGCCAGCGCGGCTTGCACCAGCCGTAATGCATATCCATCTACGTGCAACAAGTGTATAGGCTGCTGCAATGTCTTGTATTGCAATTTTGCTACAGCAAAATCATGATTGCAAAAAGAATATAGTTGCGAGGGCCATCCGTCATACGCCACAATTGTTGCCAATCCCTCACTCAAGGTGGGAAGTTAAGTCGCACTCGCCATCTGTCATAGACTCCGCGGGGTTCTTCATGGATGTCAGAATCAGAGGAGACAGATCACTCCTCTATTTGCTAAGAATAATGAAGCAAAAAATATACCATCATCTGCAACGATGGAAGATCGGAAATGTCGGACATTGCAGGGCATTGAACAGCAAAGCAGGTACAAAATATAATTCTTTCCTTCAATTATATGGGGCCCCGGTTTGGCGTCTGGCTTGGCTGATGATGAAAGCCCGAGAGTGTTATTATAGCGGGAACTGAGTTGCCATGTCTACGCAATTCTTGCTCCCACCGTTGCACGACTTTTACTTTGTCTAATCCTTTTAGTTGGGAAATTTCGAGTGGATAATTTTGTATTGTTGTTTTGTAAGAGAAAATTTGTTCAAAATGAAAATTGGATATGCATGAGTGGCATACGGTTCAATTTTATATGTCATGCAATTTTTGAATGGTTGTTTATAATATTATATGTACATTTTTTTTTTTTGATAGATGATAAAAATTAAAACTCTGATTGTGTGTGGTTCTCACTAGCTTTTTTTTTTTTTTTTTTTCCTTGGCTTGTCGGCTTAGACTCTCCACTTGTCAAAGTAAAGAAATTAAAGGACTCATGTTAAATAAATCATCCTTTGAAAGCAGCCCAATCATTCACAAAACTAAGTGCACATTTAAATCAAAACAATTATTGTATATGCTCACGACCGTGACTAGCTTTTTTTTTTTTTTAAATTAAAAAAATTTTTTATATTTAATTTTAATATTAATAAATTTAAAATTTAATATTATATTTTTAATATAAATTTTTGTTGCTTATAAAATAAATAATAATAATAATAATAATAATAATAATAAATTCAAACTCAAAACAATAAAAAGAAAGAAGTGTATTGAATCACACTATTAATCTCAATTAAATACGGCCAAAATTGCTTTTGCAAATTTTAATGTTTCGACCGACGGATCAGACTATTCCACCTATATGAGGGGCGCTTGAAGGGCAAAAGGATGGCTGGCGAACGGAAGCTCTGTTGATTGGTTAAAGAATTAAAGAAGGGTTGCAAATTGCCAACTTCCTTGATCGGACATGTCATTCTACTGGTTTTTTTTTGCTAGGAACATCGAACTCGATTAATGAGTTATTTTTTTTATATATTTTTATTAAAAAAATGTACTAAAATTTAAATAGAAAATATGGTAAATTTTTTCTTATTTTTCTATGAATTTTACATTTTATTTTTTTATAATTTAAACTTAAAATTTTCACTGTAAATGTAACATTTTAATTAATCAATTGAATGTTACCCTAGAGAGAATGACCAACGAGTTGCTTGAAAGGAGTCTCAATGTGGTGCTCAAAACCGAGTGTTTAAAATAATGGAATTTTTTTTTTTTTTGAAGTCTGATTAGGTGGATTTAAAAATAATAAAATTAAGTATATATAATTAATTTTTATATTATATATAAATTATATTATATTATAAATAAAATATTATTATAATATAAAATATAGTGTATATAGTATAAAAATTGATTATATTTATTTAAATTTATTATTTATAAATTTATTAAAAAATTTTATTAAAAGTATAAAATAAAAAATTAAAAAGAGAGAGAGAGAGAGAGAGAGAGAGAGAGAGAGAGAAACCTGGAACCCATGGAATTAGAAAACGACAATTCAACTACAAGGTTGACCTCGCATAATTGGCTCATATGCCCAAGCACTCGATTATAACTGCTTCCATTTGGTACAATTTTCCACCTTCGCCGTTTTCGTCTGGCCAACGATGGAACCAGCCCCCAACGTTGAATTCTTCAACAATTTTAATAAGCCTATTATGCCGATGCTTATGATAACACAAGTCCCATGACGTTGGGTGTAAATTCATGAAAGAGTGCAACATTCATATTGGAACCCCAAAAACAAATCTCTTCACATGCATGATTTGGAAACATTCCAAAACACACTGCTACAGCTGCTATTATACTTGTACCTAATTGCCGTTCGTTGAACCCACAACCCCTACTTGGCAAATTGCCAAACCCCACGACTTTATCAATCAGTTTCACCGCTATATTTTAACCGGTAAGCATGCGTTTATTTTCTTTTTCAAAGTATTTATAATCCAATTTTAAATATAAAATTAAGAATCGATATTATAATATTATTACATCTGATACCTAATAACAGTTAACATATGTTGAAATAGTTACAAAATATTTGCGATCAATGTCCATACACATTACTATTTCCAACATGATTATGTTGGAAAATGGAAACCGACTACTTAATCCAAATCAATTCCATACTTTCTCTTCCTTTTCTTGTCTCTTTTAAGAGGCCGATGACACCTTCGTCACCCTGGAAGAGCTGAAGGCAAATAAGGAAATACATTTTACTTGGTTTCGGTTGTTTTTCCTGCTGTTATGTCTTTCACATTTATGTCAACTTTAAGCTCCGAAAACTAAAATCTCAGATTGATGACTCCCTAAATAATACATAATCAAAGATTAACTAAGAAACCCTCGATTCTTCGTCTCCAGTTTCAACCTCGATGGCTTCCATGCAAATGGACTCGTTAGAATTTAATAGTAGAGTCATGCCTTCTAAGTTTGGATTTTTTCTTTTTTTTTTTCCTTATATGACCCTTTCCATTTAGTACCCGAGTTTACTATCAAGAAATGTTTGATGTACTTCTTGAGTAACTCCCAGATGTAGACCAGACCATTGTTCCAGTCCAAACTGGACTCAAATCATAACTGCACAAGATTGAAATTAGAATCGGAATCGGCGTAAGAGAGGCAGTCCATTTACGGTTGACCCTCTCCAAAAACCTGAACTACAAGTGTAATCAAAACCGTGCAAGAATCGAACTGAAACCGAATTAGAACTACCAACTAGGAATCAAAGATTCCACAAAAAGAAAAGAATAAAAAGACAATGGTCGTTTACCTTTTCATTTTTCCAAAAAAAAAAAAAAAAAAAAAGTGAAATTGATTACCAGAACTTGACCGAAATAAGAACTACTATTGAACCGTAAGTAGCTGGTTTGGTTATAATATTGGATACTGGAGATGTTAACCAATGACCACCAATAGATTTATTGTTGGCTGAGGGGCATATCTTTCTCAGCCATTAACTTAGAAAGTATCACTTTCACATGCGAGGCCAGTCCACATGCAGCTAGCATTGACCCCCCGACCCCTAGGCTGTGATAGGAACCTAATATATCCACACTTTGCTCTCAGCTTGCAGCTCAGAGGAAAGTGCCTCTAAGTAATGGGTGGGGGCCGTGCATATATTGCAGTACGATTGATTCTCAATAAACTAAATTTACATGTGCAGTATAATTCCGTATGTATTCATTTTTATGGGTCTCATGTCCCTTTTTTTTTTTTTTTTTTTTTTAATTTCTCGAACCTCTTGATCAAGCTGAGTCAATATGCACGCCATATAGATCGAGTTTTCTTTTACTGCTTGGGAAGCAATCCACTTTTCCCGCAGGCATTGGATGAAAGTGTGAAGTTGAATCTCGGCAAACAATAGCATTATGAGTTACATGGGACATGGCTTTTTCTAACAGATTTTCTGGTGAATTGAACCCCAGATTAGAAACTCGTCAAATGTCTCAATCTAAAATCTAAGTGATGCTACACACTATACAATACCGAATATCGAGTTGTGAAAAATAAATATAGCAGAGAAGAAAATTCCTAAATAGGTAGTCATTCAAATAAGAACCTATATCATTAATTAGAGATAAATTAAATAAATAGCATATTGATTAGCTTGGACACGGATATATACTTTAATTAAGATTGATGATCAAATCTCGGTAAATGATGAAAACGAATAGAGATAACAATTTAAATTAACTTAGGAATATTACATTAAAAATGATTTATAACAATTAACTTTCACTTGAAACTTAATTTATAATAAATTAAAATTATGAGAAAAAATTTGCCTAATTCATCTAAATTAAATTAGACAATCGACAAGGACGAAAACTTTCCTGCGTAATTTTATAAACCAAACAAATAACAAAATTGTTGGTAGTAAACTCCAAATAAACGTTAGGAAAAAGAAAACACACACACACACACACACACACACACACACACAATAAGCCCGATGTTGCCTGCTTCTATCGTTGGACAGGCTGTAATTAGTCTTCCTGATATGCAGGAATCGAGGCCAGTTTCCCATGTAATTTGCTAGTGTTGCAACTTCATCCAGTGTTTAATATCGCCAAACTCAAACAGTCAAAAAGAAAGCAAGTAAAGCTCAATCGAGCATCAATCTGTTCTTCATTGATACTCTCGAAACCACAAGGAGACTAATAGTTACGTTGCAGTAATTAAGTTCAACAAGACCTCAACCATAACTTTGTCTCGCTCGACCACATGAAATGATCCTTTCATTCATGGGGTTTCCCTCTTACTTGTTATTCTCTCTGCCGCTGCAATCGAATTATCTGCTTGGCCCAATAAGCTGGTCATTGACCGGGCTTTGACTGTGCCAAGCTTCATCTTCTTCTTCGCAGCAGCCATTAAAGGCATTTTCTCTTCTGCAACTTCGACTTCTCCATCGACTTTGCTACCATACAATATCTGCTTTGTCGATCCCTTTACCTCTATAGAGAATTGGGGGCTTGATAATGGCTGGGACGACTTGGAGTTTTTTGCTGCAATATTCGTTGCCGTGGATCGGCTTCGAACAGTGTTCAGGCTTCTCAGCCTTCCTTTGCCCAGATGATGCTCACAAAGAGAGTATCCCACAAGGGTCTCTTGGCAGCACCTCCATCCTCTCCCATTGACACGACTGCACCGCGATCCCTCCATGAGCGCACTCCCTCTATCCCTCTTTTTTGCACTACTGATAGTGGTTCTACTACTGCTAATACCATCCAATCCCTCTTTGGTTTCCTTATCTTCGCTTTCCTCTCCTCGGTTCCCATTTTGTTGCGCACATTTCTTGTTCATTTTCGTCTTCATTTTCTTCTCTTTCTCGACTATTTCTTCATCTGATCTCCTATCGAAACTCCCTCTCCGCTTCTTTAGCGGAAATTCTTTTTCTCCCTCACACCATGTTCCAACTCCTAATAGATAAGATGCAATCCAACAGCAGCAGCAGCAACAACAACAACAAGGATGATTACTTTCTTGGGGTTGATTCGTAGAATTTGAAATATTTTTTTGAAGCATGTCTTTTACCTTGACGTGAAGAACTTGATGGTTGAACAACAATTCCTGCACCCAATATTCTTCCCTCTGGACCCTTTCTAAAGACAAACAAGACCAGACCCAGAAGTTTGAAAACAATATAAACTTACGGCCGCAATTATATCCCAAGTAAATCAACTTAGTGTAACTGGAAATCTGGAATACAGATAAAACAAGCAAGTGCGTAGCAGTACATTGTGGACAAGGGCCAGCATCGCATGGGAAATTGCACCTCATGGATACGCTAATTAAATTGCCAAAATAGAGAAAAATAGGCTTAAGAGATAATATTAGATGGGAAGGTACGGTTGCAAGCCAAAGTTGATATAAAAACAACAAAACAGTGCTTCCACTAGCAGTATTTTTTGTTTAATTGGTAAAATAAATTTATGGGTCTCCCTTTTTTTTCACCTTTTCACTAGATGAATTCAAGAAAGAAGAGAAGAACAAAGTTTAAGTCTTTAACTTTTTACTTCTTTCTTACCTGGTATCATTACTCTTCTCTCCGTCTCCTCCTTGCTTCTCTACTTCTTGCAACAAAGCCTTGCAATTAAAACAAAAAGAAGAAAGATTGTAGTGAATCATAGTATAACTTTGATGGGTGCAAACCAAACTTAGGAGTAGATCCAACAAAATGGCTCTTCTAGTTAACAAATAAAATAATAGACTGAGCAAGTGCACTCCCACAACCAAAAAACACCCACAAATTCATTCATAGCCGAGAAATGATAAAAAGGGGTTGAATTGACGCTGACCTTCTTATCGTCTTGAGACCCCTCAGCTTCATCAGCGCGATCCCGGCCGCTGCTTCCTCCTCCGATCGGCTGATTAGACCGCTGGGGATCAAAGTAGGAATCTTTGGCAGCCTCTTGAGGAAGATTTTGATGTGGGCCATCGTGGAGCTGAAGTTGCACCACCGGAGACCGGCTCAAGTACTGGGGATCTGAGAGGGGTATTGGCGAGAGAGAGGATAGAGGAAGCCGCACCTTTCTGTTCCGGATCCTCATCGGTTCAAAACAAGATTGTGTGCTTTCAGTGAAAAGAGTCGGATTTGATAGAGAGGAGCAGAAAAACAGTAAAACCCAAGCAGAAAAGAAATGATCTTTCAAAGTCAGATTTGTTTCAGAGATGGAGCACAGAGAGAGAGAGAGAGAGAGAGAGAGCCAAATCAACCACATCAAGCCCAAGAAAATTTGTATGCCTTTAATACCATAACATTGTAGCATCTTTCTCTCTCTAGCTTTTATTCGTTGCACCACGGAAAGGTGGGGAATTGGAATCCTTTTGGTATATTTATTTATTTATTTATTTGTTGTTATTGTTTAAGGAAAAAAACGGAAAGATAGGACAGAGAAAAAATTAGAGTTGATTGATACACGAGATTCACACTTTATTTAAAAATAGTAAATAAAAATTTTATTAAGACATTTTTAATATAAAATAAAAATAATAAAATATATAATATGTGCAATAAATTTAATAAAAATAAATTTTATTATGGTCATACATTTTGTTTATATTTGCTAACTATTTTATTATTTTTACTTAAAATTTTAAATTTTTTCAAAATAATAAATTTTAAATGAATAAAATTCGCTTATTATCTTATTTTGGCCTCTCTCTATTTTTTTTTATTCTTTTTTGTTTTTTTTTTCTCTTTTTGGGTTCGTGGGACTCGTTATCAAATTACGAGCACATATATGTGGGGAATAGGTCGCACGTGCGGACGCCGAAGGGCAGAAGACACGCGCGTGGACGACCGGCTGAAGGAGTAGCCGGTCAAAGGAGGAGAAGAAGACGGCCGACTGACGGGGATGGGCAGGGTGGAACGCGAGAGACGGAGAAGAGGAGTAGGTGTACAAAATGATAGGAGTGGTTGTGCTTTTGAGAAGGAAAAGTGTGGGACCTGCACCGATGTGGGCCCCATATAACCTCTAAGAAGAAATGCAAGTGACCATTCTCTCTTACTTGATTTGAAGTAGAAGCCCTGTGACCGCCGGAGGTTTTTCGTATGATGATGATGATGATGATGACGACTTATCCAATAAAGAGAAGTTAAAAGGGAGTGTCGAGTTGATATCTGTCATTAAGATTTCTTTTAAGTCAATAAAAGTGTGATGAGATAAAAATGGATTATAATAAAATAATTATTAATATTTATCTTAATAATAATAATAATCATATTTATAAGATACTTATAATCAAATTCAAATGATCAATAGAATAATTTTAAGTGGAACCTATATGTAGAGTTCAAAGGTAACATTTTTATCATATGGAAGCAGCGTTTTTATTATGTCAGGACAAGAAGAAGCATATTAATATTATGAGGTGGGACTGAAAATTCATTCACAACTCGCAGCAATTATCTTTACCAGACACAGCAGGAGGAGAAGGGGATGCGGAGGGAGGAGAGGGAGAGAGCGGCCAGGAGTCTCATAATCAACGCAACCGATAGCTCCGATTGGGACTAGAACTAATAAACAAAAATGTCTATTTCCGAGAACAGTAATAATAAATAATGTGGAATGTTCACTAATTTTATATCATAAGTGACATTGCATTCGCAAGTAATTATGCTGATATTGTAGGTTACACAGCAAGAAATAATTTTCTTGTCTTAATAATGATTTTACCAGCCGACATGTTTCATAACACTAACGCCCGACAATTTTCTCGAATACAACCCTTGATCAATGGTCAAACGAGAAAATAGGTGAAGTTGATTTCATCCTTTAGCGTAATTTAGTATTATTATTAGTCACAAAACCTTCCAAAATCTCAATCAAGTCAAAGCGATGCCATTGTTTCGCCTTTGAAGCTTTTCATGTAATTAATTAATCGCATGTCCGCTGTTCGTTCTCCTTCCAAGCGGCTCCCGTGGCATCACCTTCAATTCGGTTGACTCCGTAGTGCAACAACCTAATTACTATGTTTCCCATGCCAAATTAAAAAATTTAACAATAATAAATATATACATTTTTTTTACATCCTAAATGGTAGTAATTGGTCTTCCGACTCGGTGACGATGCAACAAACTGTTATGTCTTGGATCAGATTAAGCGGAAAACATGTCCCTAATTACATTGAAATCAACAAACATATTCTCTGCAAATACCTTCAAGTCTATAACCCTAAACTTCTTATAAGGTATACTGTTTGATAATTTGCATGTTTCTTTACACAAGTCAGGCTAGAGACGTTTAGTTTCAGCTTTTAAGGCTTCCTTTCATAAAGTTAAATTCTTACATATTCTTAAGATGAACGTTTAACTAGCCTAACTTGCACGATGTTAATAATAAATATAGTTATAACTTAATTATCATCTTAAATAACTAATATTCATCTTTCAATGATACGGGCTACAGTTAAAGGAATATTTTGACTGTAGCTTCATCCAGTTTACCCTAATATAATTAACATTTTATTTATTTATTTATTTTTATTTCCTTTATGATGTGGCAGCACATATTTGTTGCTAACATGACACCAGTTGCGTGAACTCTTACACCTTCTTATAGAAAATCATTTTCCTTTAAAATTATATGTCATTCTCTCTGACATTCCTGGTTAGAAACATAAAGAGTAATTAAATTGGATAGGCAAATGGATTTTTTGATCTTATGGTCATAGGGATTACATATTATCTTTTCCTTGCCACTGGATATATATATATATATATATATGTGCGGACAAGCTTAAGATGGATACGTGACGCAAGGCACAGTTTCCAACTGATAAAGCAATGACATTGAAACAATACACCCAAGAAAGCTAAAAATATAATATGCATGTACCATATAAAGGGTATGATGATACCGAAAACGTTGAACAATTCCCATGTATCCTTAGGTTTGTTTGAACCAATAGAAAAGGACGGCAGTACGTTGAGTTGCATACCAATGGCCGAAAAAGGGTGAGGATGACCGCATTGTGGAGAGAGAAAAGGTGGGGACCAGCTTCACGTGTTGATAGATTTATTTTTGTGCACCATTGTTGCTCCAGCTGAAACTATCCTATATAACACACAATACAGTATAAGGTCCTTCGAACTTACTTACGGATACAGACGATCAGTCTTTAATCTTTATTTATTTATTTATTTATTTTTTCAATTTTATTCAAGTACTCCACTTCAGTGGTCGGCATAAAAGTTGGCCTCGCGCGGCCCAGTACTTGCGAGCTGGAGTCCCTCTAATGCTTCCCATCACCCAAAATCAACAATAAAAAAGCAGGATAAAGAGAGAAATAACAAGCATAATTTTAGTCTTAAATTTTTTTATATAGTATTAAATATTTAAACAATTTTAATTTAATCTTAAACATCTTAATTTCATTTCAATTGAAGATAATCATTAATAGAAGATAGTTTGATTATTATGAAAAATCAAAATACACAAGAGTAAGATATTTAACACAAAAATTCAAATACCAAATATCTTATTTCCGATTGAAATCTCCGTACTTTAATTTATTATGCATTTGGGTTTGTAATGGGTTATTCTCTCTCTCTCTCTCTCTCTCTCTCTTTTTCATCCTCATCTTGTCAGGTCTGATCTATGGTGCCTCCGTCTTCCAAGAAATCTTGTGCTGCTAATTCAGCTGCGGCTCTAGTGCTCGCGGCTTTAATTCTTGGTCTTTTATATTGGTCTTCCTGTAACTCTTGACCAATTTCTCCAGGTTTTTATTCTGACTCTATGGGCACCAAGGTAATCAAAACCTGAAGAGATTGAACAAAATCACTAAAATTGTTTTGTTGTCCGCCCTTATTCCTGCTCTTGATCTTGTTTTTCTTATTTCTATTCGTGATAATGATCGTATTCTTAAATGACATGTTTCTTCAAGCAAACAACCATCTTATGGAAATTCTTGTGTTACAATTGGTCGACTCACTTCTAATTTGTCTTCCTTTACTTGCTCTGCTAAACTATCGTCTTGTACATTAATATTTGTACTCTTATCTCAGTGATTTTTACCACTTTTTACTTTCAAAACATCTACGATTGCTTCAGTTAACTTTATTGGAAGATTCATGTTCAAAAATCAGACCCTCTTGTTAACATATTTTTGCTTTGTTTTACTTTTTTCATTTTCTTTAACTTCTTCTATAATATTTTTTTTTTCTTTTTTCTTTTTTTTTTTTGTTTTCATCATTTTGCTCCTCTTTATCATTTTCTTTCTCTTTTATCAGGCCCTTTGTTCCTCCTCCTCCTCCTCATCTTTTGGAACAAGTGTTTCTCAGAACTTGTCAATCAAAAGAGCTATCCTTAAAGAATCAGATCTGCACCTCATCAATAACAAAGCATTCTTAGATGATATGTACATACTCACCCTTGTCCCCCTTTCTTGTACACTCACAATAACTCCCTCAAATTTCTTTTTTTTTTTTCTTGAACTCAATATCTTCGAAAATGTCTCATGTGACTCTTCCTCTTTCTACTGTTTTCTCTTTCTTCTTCTTCTTCTTCTTCTTCTTCTTCTTCTTCGGTTTCTTCTCCAACCACTAACTCTATTTCGCTCTCTTTCTCGTCTCTCTCTTGCACGGACACTAGTCGTCGAGAAAAATATTAGTCAATAAGAGTCACTTTTAGTCGATCTTACAAAGTCAACAATTATCAATTTGGAGACAAGACTAGGGTTTCAATTGAAGAATAAGATATTAATATTTGAATTTTAGCATCAAATACCCTCCCCTTATATATTTTATTTTATTTATATTTTTTTTAGTTCAATCAATATAAGAAAATAAAAGTCAAATTATTTTTTTTGTTGTTAATGATTGTCTTTAATTAAAAAGAGAATCATAATATTTAAAATTAAATTAAAATGAGTCAAATGTTTGGGACTGTATTAAAAAAAAAAAAGTTAAAATGTTTAGGCTTATGTCCATAAGGAATCAGGTCTATGTTGAAACTTTTCTATATTTATAAAAATTACACAATAATTCTTTTTAGTTCTTACCGCATACTCTTGAACTCTTTTAAGAGATGCATGTATGGGATCCCCTAGACCTCCTCGCCCTCTGACTGCGGAGGAATCTATTGGACCCACAAGTAAAAAGGCCTTCTACTCTTTTGTTTTTTATACCCAATTCTGCCTGTGTCCATGATGGCCCAGGGACTCGAGAAGCCGTTCAAATTGGGAATACACTTCAGGTATATTATAGACACGGCCTAATGCCCAGGCTTACAAGGGTTTCGATTTCAGGGATACCTCAAAGTGGCCAACGTCCTTGCCAATTCCGTCTAGAAGGATTTCATTTTTGGTGAAGCATTTAAATTCAACGCAGCATATATGTATCTGCTGTATATTGACCTCTACTTAGAGGTAGTAAATACTAACCCAACTTATATAATTCGATTAATCTTATTGAAATTTATTTCAACTTAATTTATATTAAATAAAAAAAAATCAACTACTAATAATTTAAAATACTCAAAATTTGAATATCTATGGATTCAAAATAACTTGTGAATCTAACTCTTGCTCTTCCCTCATTTGTCGCCTAAACCTCTAATATGCTTCTAGCTTGAAGACTTCCCAAAAAAGGTAAAAACAAATCATGGAAGTGATTTTGACCATCACAGACCGTCTCTATTTTACCTCTTCTCTGTCACATGACAATCTTCACCTAACCCTCCTTTAGTGTCCCCCTTATGGACAATAATATAAAAGAGCCACTTTGGTTATTCTTAATAGGTTGCTTGAAGTGTAAGCCCTTCATTTATTTATTTATTTATTGCTGTTTTACTTTGCAATATCGGACTATATTTTTTATTATTAAAAAAAAAAAGAAGTGGTTAACTACATCCATGCTCTTCGGTTTTGGCTATTATTCTGCTGACAATGGTGCTGCACCAATCTAATGGTCAATTGACCGCCACATTTTATGCCCAAGACCGCCGTCTGAGAATTCCTGCGGTTTCTTTTTTAGTCCCTCCCAATCATGTTTTGATTCACAAACTCTACCGCAGGTATGCTAGAAGAGGTTCGGACGTGCTCAATGTTGTTACTGCCGCCGTCGCTATTGTTAACAACTTCAGTAACAACCAAACTGCCTCCTTCCAGAGCTTCGTTCACGCTTCAATCCGTGATCAATATGGGGAACGTCAGCCCCTTAACGGGAATAAATGGAGAGAATAGGTCAGGCTGCAAGAAAGTCAATGGAAGCTAGGCTATGAACTCGATGGACGCATTGCTTAAAGGAGGCAGAGGAGTCGGCTGCTGGAGGGTTGTCATGTTTGAGCCAGTGTTGCAAGTTGCTGCTCCGCAAGTTACCCTTATTTTATTGGAAGTTAAGAGAATCTATAGGTGTGTCCCACTCCTATTATGTTTTAAAAGAAGAAAAGTACCAAAATATTCATTTGTGGTTTGCAAGTAGACAGGTGAAAATAGCAAGAAATTTGCTTAGGTTCTTTTTGATAAAGTCACTATAGAAATTAGAAAATCCCAAAATTGTAATCTACCAAAGGAGGCATCGCGTAGGATCTATCATTAATTTCCACCTCAAAAAAAAAAAAAAAAAAAGAGAAAGGACCATTCAAATCATGATTTTCCCTCCAGACGGTCAATCTGAGCTGTCCAACTGAACAGAAGGAGTGAGGGCTGCGGGACCACTTCATCCACGCCGTTCGATGACAACAATTCACCCAAACTCTAATACAGACAATTCCCCCTCCCTCCTTCTCTCTCTCTCTCTCTCTCTCTCTCTCTCCCTCCCAGCCTTGCGAGTTAGATTCATTTCACAATCGATAGAAATTTTCCATTTCAGAATTCTGAGACTCCTCTCTCTCTCTCTCTCTCTCTCTCTCTCTAAGATGAGATGAGATTGGTAGTTACAATCAGAGGGTAAAAGCAGAAAAGCGTATGGCGCTTCAACTAGGAGTCAGCACAACATTGAGTCGGCAACGGGTCTCAAGCTGATCATCCAAATTGCCCCTTTTAGTTCCAGGTTTTTTCATGTCCTTCTTCTTTCCAAGTCTCATTTATCGCCAATCATTTGCTTCTTTAAACTTTACGATCTCTTGTTCTCATTTCATTTAAGAATCATTTCTTGCAAAGGTCTTCTTTCTAATTTGACATCTCGGTGACAAGAAAAGGCTTTCTTCAGGAGAATGATTTGGGATTGGGTAATATATGATAAAGTTGCGAGCTTTCTACGGATTTTGTTTAGTTTCTAAGCCAATTCATGCGTTTTCCCTTATAGGTTTATGTGATTTCTGATATTTGTCGGGTTTTTCGACCTGGATTCCTTCGATTATGTTACAAAGTTGGTGTAATTTTGTCTGGGTTTTCTTTAAGTAAGGGTTTTTATCTGGGGTTTGTGCTGTTGGGATAAGAATGGGTTTTACCTTGGCTTGTTCTTTTCCTGGGATAGCTGAATTCTCCTTTGACTTCGTTCAATTTTGGAAATTTTCAGGTTTTCTTATCTGGGATTCTTCGTTTTGTGATGGATGATGAAACAGCTGATATCATGAACCTTGATTTGAATCTGGGCCCAGCTCCAGAGTTAGGATCAGGGTCATTAAGTGAAGTAGTGAATATGGATGATTGGAATGAGGACCCGATTGAGAGAGTTAGACAAGTTGTTGATAACCCGATTGAAAGGTCTAGAGAAGCTGTTAGAATTAGTGCCCGGCAGCGCTGGAGGTGGCGACAAGTTCAAATCCCAGGCACAACACAAAATCTTTCAGTGGAATTGAACCAGTTGATAGGAAATTCTGACAATGTTAGCAATTTACAGGCTGGTGAGGGTAGTGTTGCTGCTGAAGAAAGAACAAATGAGGTTTCCAAAATGTGTGAAAATAATGATGGGTTTTTGCAAGATGAAGTGTCAGAGAAGAAAAGTGATGTTGAGAAGGGAACTGCCAATGATGGGAGCTTCTTTGATTGTAATATATGTTTGGATTTAGCTACAGACCCAGTTGTCACTTGTTGTGGTCATTTGTTTTGTTGGCCATGCCTGTATCAATGGTTACACGTGCATTCTGATTCTAAGGAATGCCCAGTCTGCAAGGGAGAAGTGACCACCAAGAATGTGACCCCAATTTATGGCCGTGGGTCTTGTACCCGCCAGCCTGAGGAGGATCCAAGTCTAGCAATCCCATTACGTCCCCCTGCAAGGCGAGTTGAGAGTTTGAGGCAAACTATTCAGAGGAGTTCTTTTAGTTTTCCTGTGGAGGAGATGATTCGGCGTCTTGGAAGTAGATTTGAAATGATCCGGGATTCAACACAGGTTCATGAATCAAATGGTGCTCATGAAACAGCAGATAGAACCGGTTCCTTCCTAAATAGGATTATGACATTTAGGGGAATGCGCGCTGAGCAAAATCCAATTGTGCCTCCTGATGACATGGGGGATTTAACACAGGGTGGTACAACCAGCCCGGAGGTAGCACCTGCTCGCATGCTTCATTCACTTTTACTTTGGAGGTCACAGGCATTGAGTTCTGCTGAAAGGTTAGTTGAGGCATATTTCCGAAATCACCCTGCAGGGAGGAATCAGGAGCAGCCCCAGCCTGTCGATGATAGAGATTCCTTCTCAAGCATTGCTGCAGTTGTAAATTCAGAGAGCCAGATGGATACTGCCGTGGAAATTGATTCCATGGTCTCCCTTGCAACTTCTAGGAGAAGACATGATGCTTCAAGAGTCTCAGACATGGACAGTGGTGATTCACGTGCACCTAGGAGGAGACGATTGGATTAGAAAGAGTCAATTGAATTATTCATAAATCCCTGGAAACTGCCCAAATGTTACACATTCCTAGAACTACACAACTGCTCCTCATATGTTGGTGCGTCTGCTCTCCGGATATCTAACTTCTACCACATTTCTGGGTTGTATGATGTGATCGTGAAAATTCCAATACTGTGCTGCTCATCATCGGCTGTTTAAGATAGCTTTGTACTTCATCAAGGTCTTGTGCTTTCAACATATGGAAATTAGGTTTTTAGTAGAGTAAGTGTTGCCTTCACTGTACATAGCTTCTTTTGATCCTTCATGGAACAGCTGCTAGATTCTTGCACAAACTGCAGTTTCTCGAAGAGTTGGATATGACGGTTATGTTTCCTTAAGCACGCAGTTCCTTAATTATTGCTGTCAAATGTAACTTTGAGCTTTTGAAACAGTAGCATCCAGAAAACGATTTATATGGGGGTCTGCTTTATCGGATTTCTAAGGCGACGAGGAATATTTTTTCCATTACTTCTGTTGATTGCCCTGAATGATATTGTCTTTTTCTTGTTAAAGCTCTTTTTAACGTTTGTTATCATGTATGGCTACACGAGGCAAGCTAAGTTACCAAAGCTCGAAAGCATTTACAGCTTGATTTTCTTATCATATCACCAGTTGGCATCCGAAGAAAAGGCTGTTGTAATTTTACTTGCCTTTATCTTGCACCATATACCACTAATTGTCTGCTTGTTTTGGGATCCGATCAACGTGCGTTTGTGACCCACAAATCTCTGCTGATATGTGTTCTTTAAATTTTCTGACGAGGAACTGCTAGTTTCATCAGTGCAATTCCACATTCCAACCAACTCCAGCTAGTAGTTAGGAAATGAGGACACAGTTCAGATGGACTAGTACGTCTGGAGTCCACACCATAGGGTAAAGTAAAACAGGGTTTGGTGGACCACAATGACAGGCTGTGGATACAAGTCCAAAGTGGAGTAGGAAAGTAGTTCCGATGCGGCCACTTAACAATGAGCTGACCCATTAAACAGAGGCCGTCCTTTTTCCGCAGCTGGGTCTATCTGAGCTCTTGCAGGTGGGGATCACGAGATCCAATTGTTTTCTCGTCTCTTAAAATTTATTGCAAAGAAGCGTGATGCAAGTTGTAATAGCATTTGTTGACGTATATTGCAAAAGAAGTGTCAAAATTTGGGCTATGATGCATTGCTACACTTCAACCAATGATTATGAGCAGGTATTCCTTCACTCCCATAATTCCATTCTCATCATGCCCCCGAACTTTGATTGGCCACGAAAAATGAGTTTTTTTTCTTCTTTGCGAGCCACGAAAAAAAAAGAAAAAAAAAACAGAGAGAGAGAGAGAAAGAAGGTACAATTAACAAAGAAAACTTCTAAAATTTTTATTAAGTGAATCATTATCATTATCTTCTCAGTCATGAATGAATGCAATATGTTGATAATGAGGTAAATTCTACCACATTTCTTTTATAGATGACTTGCAGTATTTATAACAATACACAAATGTTCAAAGTTACAGCAATGGATAGAGGTAAGGACTTCAAAGTTTAAAGTTAAACAGTTAAAAAAAAAAAAAACTATTTGTTACAACATACACAAGCCAATTGGTTCATTATCTATTAGGGGCTTTCTATCCCTTTATTTTCAAGCATAAAAAGGGATCCCAGGAACAGAAAATGGACATGGGGATGATGACGATGATGATAATGGAGATGATTATTATAATGAAATAAAGCATGACAAAGTCCTCCTATTGATGTCTGTGGGTGAAGGCAACAAAGACCCTTCCATTTCCAGGGTTGCCTGCGAAAGTGCCCCTCTCGGTTCTCTTCTTTGATAATCATAAAACAATAACCAATCTTTGACTAACAAATTGCCATTTAGCCTATGATTAGGCGGCCTGATATTATCAAAGTCACACTGGCCACGAACCCATAGTGTTTAAGTTTTTTATTTTATTTTATTTTATTATTAAATTTTAATCCGGTAAAGACTTCTACTCTATTAATTTACAAATGGGAGCTGCATTAATATATATACATAGGCATGTATATATGTATGTATATGTGTGTGTCTTGTGAAGTACCGTAAATAAATTAGCTTTTATTGGATTTGATTTTTTAAATGTTTTAACTGAGAATTCTTATATAATTAGGAAAAAAAAATTATAAATTGCACAAACAAAAAGGAGATAAGGTCAATATCTAGATCATCGAATTAACCAGTCCAGTTTCGGTCAACTGAACGACACTGGGTCAATACGCTATCCAAATTTTCAGAAAAGACCACACTAATCCGAGATTTGGTACTCTGATTGAACTGGCTGGTCGGACCCAATGAGTTACATATTGCCAACTGTTTTCAAATGCTCAGATTTGTTCACATTTTTCGGTGTAAAGCGAATCCATGTGTAAAGCGACGTCACACACACACGCACACACACACTCCCTCTCTCTCTCTCTCTCTCTCTCTCTCGTTTGGTCCATCACCCACTTTTCACGAAGAACCCGCAACTTTTATTGCATTCTACTGTCCTCCATTTATACTCCCAAATTCCAATTGAACGCGCTGCAATGTCTCCTGGATGCATAGATAATGTGGCAATACGGCATAAGAAATGTAACAAGGGGAGAGGGCAGGGCTTCACCGTCACGTGACTAAAGCCGTGCGGGGAGAACTCGGGCCTTACCCATTGGTAGGAGTCTAAACTCTTATCAGCGTCCCAGCATTTTCCTCTCCACGTGACTGAGACCACTCCTATTAAGACCAAAAAAAAAAAAAAAGATGCCGTGAGGGACTGGGTCAGAGTGGGAGAAATAACTTGTGGCAGAGAGACTCCCAAATTTGAATAAAAGAAAAACAAAAAGAAGAAGAAGAAGAAGAAAAAGAAGAAAGCCGATGATGATGACGACGACGACGACGATGATCATAGAGATTAGGGATGAAATTATTTACAGAGAAAGCAATACAACAAATGATTCTCTCGATTATAAATTTTAAATGTAATAATTAATATATTTATAAAATATGTATTTATTAGTTAAAAATATATATCAAATAGAACGATGGGACACGGTGCAGTGTCTCAAGGAGACAATCTCAAACCCCAGCAATCGTTTGTACATCGAACCATATTGGTTTGAGGATGGACTGGCTCATATTACTTTCATTATTATTGGTGCTATATCCCAAGTTGTGGGGTCCATTCTTAAATTGCGTTGGGCCGACCACTCTGAAATTATTGTGAACTTGATTGGATTCCTGTGCAGTCCATGCTCTTCCCGCTTGTACTAGTCTCTCAGTTCCCTTGTGATCTTCTGTGTTTCTCTTTAAAAAAGAAAAAAAGAAAAAAAAAAAAAAACAATTTACTGGAAGCCTAAAATTTAACTTACTTACTTAGAATAACAAAATCTCTTAATACGTGAAGTTTCGCTGGATTGTTCTATTTAAGAATCTAAAATATTGCTTTGAATACTTTATTCTCTGATGTTTATTTTTCAGCTATACTTTTTTATTCTTCCATCAGGTGCAATTACCGTCAAAGTGAAAGGAGAAGAATCTAGCGTTATGTTTGACATAAAACATTTTTTATAAAATATTTTTTTTCTCATTTTTTTGGCATTTGATGCATTTAAAAAATTTATTCAATCAAGAATAACTTTTTAATTAAAAGGAGGCAAATATGATTCCTTTTTCTCGAAATCAAAAGTCTTTTTCTATGTTTTTTGAAAATCTCTATTACCCTTATGAAATATTCTTGTACAAAATATGTGGTTAATAAAAGTCAAACACTATTATGTAAATTTATATAACTTATAATTTGTTAACTTGACATTAAGTCATTTTTATTCTTCTTTTAAAAAAGTGTATACATGTTATTTTTTATGTGTATATTTACATTATAATAATTATTATTAGTTACATATTTTAGTAAGTTTATTTTAATTTATTGTCAATATAATATTTTCAAAGTATATTTTATTCATGGTATAGTGTGACATAATATTAGATAAGTTAATCTTATTTTATCACATTTGATGTTTAATAAATCATTTGAATTAACTAACTTTAGATTATTATTATATCTTTATGAATTAGTATTCTTTTACATATCTTTATATACCAAACTATTTTATTATATCAATTAAGTCTTTTATATAAAAATTTATAATATTAGCCTAAAAGTTTTCTATCATATCTCATTTTCACTCTTATCATTACTTTAGCTATTACCAGTAGTCATTTGCCCTCTATTATTATTGTGATCATCACAATAACTAGTGTAATTGCCATTATTTCCTCTCTTTCACTCTTTTTTATCTTTCTTTTTTTTAACTTATCATGTGGTCTTGGATATTAGCTATCATTTAGACCTCTTACAAACTATTTATGTATCTTTAGTTGGAAGAAATGTTATTTCAATTTCTAAATTGGATGATTTTATAATAAATATTAAATTTAGATATAACAATTTTAGTTCATATAAGAATACTAATATAATTAATTTAGGTATTCATATTGATACCTTATATAAATTAAAACTTGATCATATTTTTGTCAAATCTTTACTTAATATGCATTATAATGTTAGTTTTAAACATGATATAATAAATGAAAATTCTACTTACTTGTGGTATAAGTAATTGAGTCATATATTCAAAAAAAGATTAGTAAGATTGGTAAATAATATGATTTTTTTGAATTTAGATTTTAGTGATCTTAGAACATGTGTTGATAACATTTAAGGTAAGCAAACCAAATACAATAAAAAAGTGGTCATAAGGAGCATTTAACTTTTAGAAATTATACACGTTAATATCTATAAAACTTTTAAAACTCTAATTTTTAATAAAGAAAAATATTTCATTACCTTTATAGATAATTGTTCACATTATTGTTATATTTATTTGCTTCATAAAAAATCTTAATCATTGAATGCCTTTAAGGCATACATAAAAGAGGTTGAAAAATAATTAGACAAAAAGGTGAAAATTGTAGGATTTAATAAAAGTAGTGAATATCATGGTAAATATAATGAGTTAGAATAGTATTTAGGTTTATTTGTAAAATTTCTTAAAAGTCATGATATATGTACATAATATATTATACTAAATACACCTCAAAAAAATGATGTGGCAAAAAAGAATAATAAAAAATTAATAGATGTGATTAGGAGTATGATATGCAACTCTTCTTTATCTAAATTCTTATGGATGTATGCATTAAAAATTACAAATTATTTGTTAAATAGGATTCTTAGTAAGGCACTTCAATGTACTCTTATGAAACTGTGAATAAAAAGGAAACTTACTTTGCACCACTTGCATTTTTAAGGTTATGCAACAAATGTAAGAATTTATAATTCATATAAAAAGAAATTAAACTTTTGAATAATTTGTAATTATTTAATTGGTTACTTAAAGAATTTTAGGATATATATTTTATTACTCAAACTATTATTTAAAAATTATAAAAATTAGTAATATAAGATTTATTGAAAATGATAAAGTTTGTGTAAATAATAAATATTAAAAGGTAAATATAAATAAAATTAGGACAAATATTTATTTTTACCATAATAGTTTCTTTATTAATTATTACATTAAATATTGTTTCAAATATTAAAGAATATTTAGATGAAAAAACATTTTGTAAAGAAATTAACTCGTAACTAACTAATGAACTATAAATAACATTAAAAAGATCTTAAAGAGAAAGGAGATCAGCTATAACAAATGATTATATAGTTTATTTATAAGAATCAAATTTTGATATTATAAATTAATAAGGATCTAGTTTCATTTTTACAAGCCATTAAAAGTATCAAATCTATCATATAGATTAATGGCATGAAAGATAAGTTGAAATTCATAAAATGAAACAATGAAACAATGAAAGATCTTGTTAGATTGCCATAAAGATAAAAAAGAGCCAACTATAAATGGGTCTTTAAAACTAAATGTGACTCAAGTAGCAATATTGGATAATATCAAGTTAGACTAGTTACCAAATGTTATACTTAACAGGGTAGTATTGATTATATGAAAACATTTTCTCTAATCTCAAAAATATATTCATTAAGAATAATTATAACATTAGTGATTTAATATAACTTAGAGTTATATCAAATAAATATAAAAATTATCTTTCTTAATAAAGATCTTGGGGAGGAAATTTACAAGGATCAACTTGAAAATTTTTCCTTGAAAGGCAAGGTTCAAATGGTGTGTTAACTCAAAAGTTAATATATGAATGAAAATAAATTTCTTGACAATGATATATTAAATTTAATAATATCATTATATCTTTTAGGTTTATGAAAAAAACTATTGATCAAAGTATTTTTCAAAAGATCAGTGGGAGTAAGTTAATCTTTTTAGTCTTATATATTAATGATATTTTACTTACTACTAATAATTTAAGTAGGCTATGTGAAATTATGTAAATTATTAGTATTGTGGTATGTGAAAGGGAGTGTTTTGAATAATTAAGGTATGATCACTATAACTCACATTAAATAATTTATCATATTATGATATTATAAAATTATAAAAAATTGTTATAATTATTTGTGTATGATAATTAATAAGATTATAATTAGGTTAAGTAAGAGAATATTAAATTATTTTCAATTAATAGTGTGGTAATATTGTTGAATAATATTTTTATTAAATAATCATTCAAAATGTAATTCAATTAATAAAAAATAATAATATATATTATTACATTACTAAAAACTGTAATCTTAATCTTTGATCTAATAAATATATATAATTTAAACTATATAATTATATATATAATTTATCCTTTTTCTTACATAGGAGAAATAAATTAATTATCAAATTAGGACAAATTCTGTAGTCATATTAATAATTTTAAGTTTTATAAATTTAAACATATTATTTATTATATTATTTATATAAAAATAATTAATTTTAAAATTTAAATTTAATATTTAATAATAATATTTTTATTTAAATAATCTAATAATGCGTAGATGCATGTGTGAGTCTACATATGTATTTTTGTACAAAATATCACATGTGTATCAATAATTAAGAATTTAAATATTTATTATTAAAATTTAAAATTTTAATTTTAAAAGACTATAACATTTATGTGTTAAAATATAAATAGGTGTTCTTATTTTATAACATATATATATATCAAGAGGTTGGTGCTGATTTGCAGTAAACGAGTGATTATTATTATTATTATTATTTTTTAACATTGAAATGTTTAGTAGTTGGACTGATAGATGGTACGCAAACACATATGTATGTATATGTATGTGTGTGTGCGTATATGCACTTGAGAGTTGGCCAAAAATGACGAGCATTGATTGGGAATCATGAGGGCAATATGCCATTATGCTGCTTATTGTCAATAATGGCTTCATAAGACATAATCATTCCTTGCCTTGCAAATGCTCATTATAAAAAGGTCATGAGAACAATATATATGTAACAGAAGTTGCGCTCTGTCCGTCCTTTGAAGAATGCACATGACTGCTTATTGAGAGGAGTTATTATACTTGAGAATGCCACCTCCAACGGCAATTAATGCAGTTTCCTGTTTGTGAATTAAAAGAGCGGCAGTCCTTTGCCCGATTGAAATTAAAAACTGAACCATTATGAGTCATGGCCCATGTGGTTGTGATAGTATCAGCCCGCCCAATCATAGGCTAAATGGCAATCTGTTAAACAAAGAGTGGTTATTATTTTATGATTATCGAGAAGAGAACAAAAGGAAGAACTGGGCATGCAATCCTCGAAACGAAGGGTCATTGTTCCGTTCACATTCGTTGTTATAACGAGGACTTTGTCACGCTTTATTTCGTCATCATAATCATCGCCATTACCATCATGCCCATATCCCTTTTTCTCTTCTGACAGAGGACATTAGTATTGTGAAAAAATGAAGTATTATCAACGTCAGTTCATCTGTTAACTTTGTGGTTGTGCTAGCAAACTAACATCTTCGTTGGGTTGAGGTCGTCTAGGCTAAATTTTATAACAATGATTTGAGAAGACGTCGAACAAATTGAATTTCTAATTTTGTCGAGGCCATCACTCGACTAGTCAAAAAAACAAAACCCCCCAACCAAATCTTCCCAAATCTCCAGATGAGCGCGCTAGGAAGTAGTAATACGGTTACACGTAACGCTGTGTTGGGAGGTGCATCCATGTCCATAAACCGGCGTAGGGCCCCCCACCCCAACCCTCCATTTATGGTGGATCTGTACTACCTAGTCTCTGACAGGATTTAATGGGAGCTTTGGCGCTTGGACCATTGGGTGGACTGCAGCTGAATTTGGTGACCCTCTCTGTCTCTGACATAGCTTGTAATGTATTTAGGACAGCCGCAGGTGTGGTTCCTGCTCGTGCGTGTGGCTTAAATTTGATTCTTATCCTATTGTATTCAATTAGTTATTTGAAATGAATGAAAAGTTTCTTGCTGATATACAAAGGATAAAAAAAATATATCTATATATACTCATTAACTGGTAACTTTTTTTTTTTTAAATGTTTTACGAGCGATACATACATACAAGTGGCAAAAAATGTGCCTCCACCCAATAACCTAACTTTTGAGTCTTCCGATAGCCAACAGTCTGGAAAATTAATTTGTACAAAATAATTCGAACCCAATTCACTAGAATTTGAAATGACCCCAAGGACTCGAAATGATGAGTGACACGTGATGATCCAAATCCATATGTCCCAACCCGTTTGCAACCCCATCAATGCACGTAAGCGATTGAACTTCTAAATTATAAGTTTCACATGTTTAAACTAGTACACATGCTAGGCACCTACCACCATTTTCTAGCATAGGACTTAAAAAAGAAATTGTTTCATTGGTAGGTCAAATTCTTGTAGGACCGCATCGGTGAATAGCAGCGGTTCCATTGGCTGGTCGTTTTTCCGCTTTCTTTTATATATATATATATATATATATATATATATATATAATATGCAAACAAATAAAATAAAATACGTAAAATAAATAATAAAATATATAAATAATTATTTAAAAATATTAGATAAACATCAGAACTTGTGCAGGGTTTTTATTGGCATCATCGCTGCATCATGACCCGACCCGTCTGGGTAATGGGCCCTCTTTTTTATCGTATGTCCCCCCCGGCTGACACGGGGCCCACCCAACAATACACAGATATAAAACGTATCCCTTCTCGCTCTCTCTGTATCCTACTTATCATTAAAGCCTGCATGACTTCAATTATTGCAATGATCCCAAAAGCATGACCATGTCTGAACTGGTCACATCCCTCTGGACGTGTATCGTAATTACGACTCTCATGTAAAGGCCCACCCACGCGCAATGGGGCCTACACACTCAAACCATCGCATCCTTTATTTATCTACGAGCTTGATACGCTCGCCAATAGATAAACAAAACACAATTGCGATTGTCACTTCCTGATATTAATTATACTGCTGTGATACAATAAATATTAATTTATTATAATAAAAATTTGAATTTTCTATTAAATGTCTAATATTTTATGCTACATAAAATATTATGAAAAAGATCATATAATTTTGTAATTTTCATAAATTTTAATACTATAACTCAAAAAACAAAAAACAAAAAAATTAATTTTTATCTTCAAGTACAAATGATCTAACGAGAAGTGAGTCAAATTTTCATTTATTTTTATTTCCATTTCTATCTAACTCGGAAAAACATCCACCAAGGACATCAGTTAAAAAGCAAAAGGTTATTATTTTTCCTTTTTTTTGGGTCAGTAGCAAATAACTATATATATATATATTTATTATTATTTTTTTTTTTTCTTGAGAGCTTTGTAAAGTATCAATGAAGTCATCGGATACCCATCTATCCATTCTTCATCATTCGTTTCAACTTTCAAGAAATTTGGCAAAATGGCTGGTTATATATTAGCTGCTTAAAGGGCACAAAAGAGAAGAACATGGGGGCTTTATTAAAAGGAAAATTATCATGGAAGAAACTTTTCTTGGAGAAGTAAAAGATTGGTTTCTTTGTCTGTCCCTTCCAAACAAAACACAACTCATGAAAAGGAGGATGTTTATGGTCAATTCCCGCGCTACACTGACTGATATATATATATATATATATATATATATATATATATATATATATAAAATTATTTATTTTTATAATTTCCAATGTTTTTCTCTGTTCACACATCACGCTTTACTTCCTTTGAAAAGTGGGTTTAAGTTGCATTCCTAGCCTATCCTAGCCCACTATTATTGTCCCAAACGTTGACAAATACCTCGTAAAGAAAGCCAACTACACTATGATGGTTGGTGAGACAACTTGGTCTAAAGATATCATTTCAACTACATGATGATGACTAGTTAATTGAGATTAGGTATATAATTACATTGAAAGCTGCATCGGGAAACAAAGGGTTTAACTTTTGATGGGTTTAGATTATCGTCGGCCAACGAACAAAACAACAGTGCCTACCAGGAAATCATTGTGTTTTGGTAACGACATATTCGTCCTAGTATGATAACAATGATGATTATGATGACGATGATGTTATTGATGACGATAATAAATCAAATTAGTCAAGAGAAGAGCGATATGGCAGCATGATCGCGGACTCTTTGGACTTTATGATTATTTCTTTATATATTATTATGGTGCTATGGCCCTAGTTCGGCACAAACACAATAATTCAACATTGGGAGGTAATAATCCTCTCGAGAGAAAGGAATGGTGGAAATAGTCATAGTCAGTAAGTAAGCCTCATCATTATTCGTTAATTGAAAAATGCAATTTTTACTTTTACCTGGAGAAGAAATTAAAGAAAATTTATCAAGAAAGGTGCCGCTTTTGATTTGGAATCCAAACCAAAAGTTCCCAACCTTCCACGCTAAGATATAAAACCACTGGTCAAAAAAGAACTTCGGAAATTAGAATTTCTGCGCATTAATTTAGTGACATTATTATACCATTTCAATTCTCTCTCGTAAAGCTTAAATTAATGAAAATAAACCACACGATCAACCAAACAAATGATGCTAACAACATCAACGCTATCTGGCACACTATGTAAAGCGATACATAATGCTTGTTTTGCATAGGACTCTTAACTATAAAATTCAGAGTTACGATTTTGTATGGCATGCACCTAGCAGATAAAGGGCACGCCATATTAATAAATTTAAAAAATTACAAAGACGGTACAAAGTAGATCTAACATCATGCTTCATCTTGATGCAACCAGAAAGACAGTTGCATACTCTCTACTCATTGTGTTCTCACCAGAAAAAAAAAATTATTAAAAAAAAAATGGTATGCGCATCACTTTTTTTCGATTTAGTATCGCATTCTTATTATATATATATATATATATATATATGATGGACACGATAGTCGCTCAGACAAGCTCTCTCTCTCTCTCTCCCTCCTTTCTCTCTCTCTCTCTCTCGTGTTTGAACCGTTGTATATTTATAAAGAGTCACGTGTGTTATGTCAACCCAGGAATTGTCGGTCAACCTATGCTGATCTCCCGAGGAGAAAAGAAAAGAAAATCATCGAAAGGAAAGCCTTTTTGTGTCAAAGTGGGGGGTGGGGCGGACCTTGGGAGGATTTAAAGAAGTGTTGGGTTGGGTGAGTTTCCACCATCAAAAATATATTGGATAGGGTTGGCCTGTTTCTTCTTCATTGTCTCTCCTCATCAGCCAACCCCACCTTTCAAACAAATCAAAAGAGTTGGGACCTTTGCTCCTTGCCTTTGTTCGTGAAAAGAAAACAAGAAAAGAAAACAAACACAAGTTGGAGTTTTAGAGATGGAGCTAGCTTTGAGCTTAGGAGATACCTCAAAGTCATTCAAGTTTCTAGACAAAAACCCCAAGTTGTCGAGCAAAGATCTCGGGTTCTGCATGGGCTTAGGGGCTGGCTGTGGTGCCGCTACTGCAAGACCGCAGCAAGAGAAAGGAGATGAAAGTGATGAGAGAAGATTGTCATCATCAGATCCACCCATCCAGCTTGATCTTTTACCTTTCTCTCCGGTTCCTCGTAGACAGCCCTCTTCACAGATTCACTTTCCCTGGCTTGCTGACCACTGTAAATGCCCCTCTCCCAACACTCTTAATTCCCTTTTTGGGTTTGTTTCTTTGGTTGCTTTTCTTATATACTTGTGGTTCCTTTTGTTTTGTTACAGTGGGGTCTGAACCGGCCTCGGCAGATGGACCAAGTCGGGGATTTGATGTGAACCGGCTGTCCGCAGAGGAGACAGAAGAAGGGGCAGCGCTGTCATCTCCGAACAGTGCAGCGTCGTCGTTCCAGATGGATTTTGGGATTATAAGTAGTAGTGGAGGTGGTAGAAGCCATAAAAGAGACTTCGAGGATGTTGAGACCCAGAGAGCCAGTTCACGAGCAAGTGATGATGAAGAGAACGGGTTGACCCGGAAGAAATTGAGGCTCTCTAAAGAGCAGTCAGCATTTCTCGAAGAGAGCTTCAAAGAACACAACACTCTCAATCCTGTAAGACCCAAATCTTGAAACTCGCTGGCTGTTGGTAATATTATTTTTTTGGGTTATATCATATACAAAAAAAATAAAAAAATCCTGCAACCGGGCTCGTGTGCCTACTAGGCTACTTGTCCATTCAATTTATCCACCTCAATAACAAGCTTACGATTTCTATCTGCGTCTCTCTCATAATAAAAGGTAATCAAACATTGGTCTTTTGGCTTTTTAAATTAACTTGGTTGTATGAAAATGTGCAGAAGCAAAAGCTCGCATTAGCGAAGCAGTTGAATCTTCGCCCTCGCCAAGTAGAAGTGTGGTTTCAGAACAGAAGAGCAAGGTATCCCGTTTCCCTTTCCATTTTTCCGTTTTTTTTTTTTTTAAATCTTTTCATTATCTTCATCGAGCCGTATTTTTGTCCTGTCCCAATACAACAATTTCGATGCAATTGTGGCTGGTGGGGTGATTTTGTTTTCTCTGGAATGTTGTAAACCATACAGGACAAAGCTGAAGCAGACGGAAGTGGATTGTGAGTATTTAAAGAGATGCTGTGAGACACTGACAGAGGAGAACAGAAGGTTACAAAAGGAATTGCAAGAATTAAGGGCTTTGAAAGCTTCTCAACCTTTCTACATGCAGCTTCCTGCCACCACTCTAACCATGTGCCCCTCATGCGAGCGCGTGGCCACCGCTGCGACCTCGGCCACCGCCGCCACTACCATCACCAGCGCCAATCCAATTTCCACTGCCGCTGCTCCTGGTACCTTTGGCCCTACCGCTGCAGCATTGCCCCTGCACACTAAGCCTAGGTTATGCCCTTTCTCTAATGGCCAATTACACATTCCCCAAGCAAAGACTCACCAAGCACCATCGTGACTTGATGTGGAAAGACCACCACGTTGAAAGTACACCAGGAAAAAGGGAAGGAAAAATATGATTTGCGAGGAGAAATTGTCCCTTTTACTCATTTGTAAATACACTAAGAAGGAGACATCATGTCTTTTTTTTCTTTTTTGGTTCTTTCATAAAAATTAAGAAAAAAAAAAAAAAGAAAACAGTCAATTTTTTTGTTTGACTTATGCCTGTTGTAGAATGAAGAATGGAGAAGTTTGAAAGATTGCGTTGTTGATGTATTTTGTTGACCCATGTAGAAGAGGAGATTTTGTTGGAAATGCGCCGGATTTTGTGGGTAGTTGAGCTTTTATTTTACTACTGATGTACCTATTTCGATTGATTTTAATATTGGAATACGGTTTGGAGGTTTATTTTTACCCATTCCCATATGTTCCGCCGATTTAATTAATTTTTCATAGCTCAATTACTTAGTTTCATCTTCGTCAAATTGCAATTTGACACGATTGTAAAGTTATATGGATGCAAGTTTATATAGTACCCTATAATGACTATTGGACGTGTTGAGTTGCACTGATATAATCAAACTCCAAATTAATACAAATAGTGAAATAAAAGGCGGAATAGGATAAGACGTTCTGATTAACTCAGCGCACACGCACACACACACACACACACACAGAAACTAGGGGTTGCAGTTTGGCTGTGCCTGATCCCGGAAGGTGACCAAATTGATCAATGTCTGCCACGCCAAAGGAAGCTTTGATAAAGTGATGAACGTTAATCACCTGATTAATAAACAGAATGACAAAAGGGGTAATCGTTCGATTGAAAGCGGCCTGCCGTTCAAAGGAGAAATGTTCTCTGGCTGATCTTTTGATCAGTCTTTATCCAACTCTGAAATTTGATAGGACGAAAAATGATAGCTCAACGAATCATTTTTTTTTTTTATTAAAAAAATGATAGCTCAGCAACCAATTCAGATACCATTCCTATGACAAGACTAGAGCAGCCATTTTCAATGTGCCAATAATGAAGCAAACTGGAATTACTCATTGAGCAATTTGTCGAGAAAGGTTCTGGTCTACACCAAACCAATCGCTTGCTGTCAAGAAATCTCAAATGTTATGGAATTACAAACAAGTAATTTTCCAATCTACTGGGCCTCCCATTTGATGATATTATTGACTATTTGGGCACAGAAAAGTTCTTAGGCCCTAAGGCATTTTATTTTATTTTTCTATTTTTTTTCCCTTTACAAATTCTAAATAGTAATTACTTTTCATGAGAATCATGGATTCTAATCCAGGATAGCCCATTTGGTGGCCTTGGGATCAAAATTGCCATGTAAGAATTAGGCATGCCAGCCTATGATTTGGAATTTGGCTATCGTTTGGTGAGGTGGACCAAAAATTAAATTTGGGAATCATCATCAATTATATACCTGGTCCCTCCCATCCCAGCCAGCAACCCTATGCATGCAACTGAGCGAAACGAAGGCGACTGCCTCTGGTACAGGCAGCATAAGCAAGCAGCAGGAATGCTTGTTTTGTTACCATTAGAGCGGAAAGGATGCTTCCCACCACCTAAAATATGAGTTTAGCGTTAGTTCAACGTATTTCTGCTTATTTGGTTTAAATTGGAATCCCTTCAATAACACCCCTTCATCGTTAAAAGAAAAATTAAGACAAGTATATTATTATTTTCTATATTTAATATGCCGTAATCAGATATAATTTGAAATTATCATTATTCAAGTAGTGAATCATCCTTCTAATAGAGATTAAATTAAGAAAATAATAAATAACTTTAATTTAGAGAATAATAATTAATATTTTCATAATTTTTTTTCATAATAAAAAAAAGATATTTCTCAGACATCTATTTATTTGTAAAAATTAAGAATTAATTCTTACATCTAAAATTACAAATTTAAATTATTTTATAATTAAAATTTATAATTGTTGGCTATTAAGCATAAATTAAGCACCAGTGCAGGTGAAATGTCGCTATTCAACTTTTGGGAAACCCCATGAGACGAATGGACTGGAGGTTCTTTGGTCCGCTCTTTGCTTCTCTTTTGTTTTGGTTACTTAAGGAGTTAGATTTGAACCCTACACACGAAACTAAAAATTTGTAACTCTTCATGACTTCTTTCCTTCTTTCTTTTTGTTTTTGGTGCGATTCTTTCCTTCCTTTTACTTTACTTGACGGGTCAAACATACAGACTCATAATTCTCAAATGTTTGGGCCGACCTTGCTTCATGCCTGCGCTGGTGGAGTCCATGGTGTCATGGCCTGGTCGAGCTTCTTGCCAACGAGCGCCTTTTTTTATTCTCCCTTTTTCTTGCAACGTTGGCAGGTGCACTCACTGGAAGTTTAAGAGAAGACCTTGGCACGAGGACCACCTATTTGTTTGTGCTCCTCCGGACTATCCAAGTCCACGAACAGCAATGTGGTGAGTCGACCTACTAGAATTTTAAGAGAAGACCTCGGCACGAGGACCACCTATTTGTTTGTGTTCCTCCGGACTATCCAAATCCACGAACAGCAACGTGGTAAGTCAACCTACTATAATTTTTAGAGAAGACCTTGTCACGAGACCACCTATTTGTTTGTGCTCCTTTGGACTAACCAAGTCCAAAAGCAAAAATAAAAATTACATAAATAAGAGTATTAAATATAAAAAATTAGATATAAATTTATATTGTTGAATTTTATAATTAATATATTTTTAATAAATAATAAATCAATTATAATTAGCGTTTAAAATCAATAACACGCGTAATTTTTATTTGTAATTCTCTCGTCTTTTTGAAATATAATTCCATGCAAGAAAGCACGGGAATGTCATATACGAAGTCAACATCAGCGGCTGCGCCTTCCCTGCGTTTTCTCTCGGACTATTCCTACGGATGTTGGCGCTGCACACTCCAGAGCTAACCAGCATATTAATGAGTAGCGGGTAGGACGAAGCACGTCTCCACCGGTTCAGACAGAAGCAAAAATTTCTCTTTTTCCTAAATCCAACCAAAGGGCTCTCTCCGTCCACATTTTTTAATATTGCAACTGGGTTGGGATTGTCTGAACGAACTACAGGGCCCTCCGATCACATGGCCGGAACTGATATCTCAGTTCATCCTTTCCATGATTACAACAACAATATATCTAACAGTGACGGGGACTTCTGGCTCGGAATTCTTACCGCCAGCAGCAATCGAAATGATGCGCCGTTCAATTCAGAATTGCAAGACAAGCAGAAGAAGACATGGCTTTCCATCGGGGGTGTGTTTGAGCAGCAGCAGTCCCCTAAGAAGAAGAGGACTGATAATAATAGTAAGGAGAAGAAGAAGGAGAGAAAGGTGAATTTGGATATGAGCAGCTGCGATCACTCTGAAGCTTTGACTAATATTTCTGCATACCTTGGTCTTTCCTTAACATCATCTTCATCTTTCTCCCACGGTTCTTCCGAGAAAAGTGATCCAGACAACCCCAGAGAGGTAAACATTTTCTGGCCGCATTACTCATTGAATTATTGTCTGCCTTGTTCTTAAAATTTACCATTTGGCTTTTCGGCAACGCATGGTTGGTACTTGGTGGTAGAAGCATGCAAGAATAGGGAGAAAAATAAACGAATATATAGATGGTTGTAGATTAGCAGTTGAGTAACCCTCGGTCATTCCATGGAATGCTGCAATACCAAACAATTAGCTGATCAAGCGCCCCCATAAATTTGTAGGAGGAAAATGATCCGCTCTGTTGGGCTTTCTTTTTTTTTCAATTATGTTTATGAAAAAAAAAAAAGAAAGAAAAGAAATTTCTACCAACCAAATATAGGAATTGTGATTACACAGAATAAAGAAAAAAAGATGTATACTAATAACTTTTGCGATTGTTTTGACTTTTAAGTGTTAGAGAAGTGCTTGATTTGTGGTCAAATATGGATGGTAACAGACATGAACTTCAATTACCAGGACAGCCTTATGCTTTTTGAAGTTTGGCGCTAGAATTTTTGCCCCAGATCTGATATGTTAAGTCCATTCATTACCTTTTTGTGTAACCAGATAGCAGATACTCCTGGCATTCATTCTTTATTGGTCGAGAGGAATGGGAATCATATGCTTCCATCAGACAGCAATATAAGTGAAATACAAATTGAATCAGCATTGGATACAGAAGAGGGATTGCGAAAGCTTAATTTTCCTGTGCCAGAAGTTGGAATGGAATTCTGTTCTGAGGAAGATGCTTACAACTTCTATGTGAGTTATGCAAAGCAGATTGGTTTCAGAGTAAGAAAAGGAAAGGTGCGAAGATCGTCCAATCGAGGCATTAGAAAGAGATACTTCCTTTGTTCGAGAGAAGGTTTTCGATTGAAGAAGCAATCCAATAAGAAAACAAAATACAACAGAAAAGAAACTAGAACAGGTTGCAACGCCCAGATGGAGTGTACGGTTGCAAGTGGTAAATGGGTGGTCTCTCGATTTTTCGAGACGCACAATCATGACCTTGAAGATCATATGAATGTAGAATCACAGACAAGAAGACCAGAAACTCGCCTGGTGATTAACTCGAACAATAAAGCTGCCATGGAACCGGTTGCTGAGGCTACAAATTTTGTAAAATCTTACAGTATTGATTGCATTGCCCATGTGCGAGATAAGAGAGCAACTGGTCTAAAACCTGAAAATGCTCAAAACTTGATTAATTATCTTAGTCGTCTGCAGGCAGAGGATCCATCATTCTTCCACACATTCCAACTTGATGCTGATTGCCGCTTTGCAAATTTCTTCTGGAGGGATGGCAGGTCCAAGGGAGATTATGACTACTTTGGTGATGTTATTATCTTGGACACGACATTTAAGCTGGACAAATATGGCATGATTCGTGGAACATTTATGGGAATCAACCATCACCGACAGTTCATCTTATTTGGTTGTGCTTTTTTCCTTGATGAAAGCACTGACTCTTTGATTTGGCTGCTGGAGACTTTTATGAAAGCCATGGGAAGATGTCAACCGAAAACTATTATCACTGATGAGCGTCAAGCAATGGTTGATGCTGTTAAGTTGAAGATGCCAGAAGCACAACATCAAATTGGTTTGTGGTATATCCATCGGAATGCATCAATGCACATATCCTCGTGTTTTGAACAACCAGGTTTTAAGAGGCTCTTTGGTGAACATCTCTGATTGTGAAACAGGGGAAGAATTTGAGTCAAGATGGACTTCTCTACTGGAGAAATCCCATCTTCGGGGAAACAAATGGCTTGTTAATTTGCACACTTTGCGGGACAGATGGTGTCATATATTCAGCAGAAAAACTTTCAGCGCTGGCATTCAATGCTCTGATAGAATTGAGAGTGAATTTCTGAATTTGACAGGTCAGAGTGACACCATGAGATTGTCTACATATGTTGAACTATATTTCAGAGCAGCAGAGCGGCAACGTAGAGAAGAGTTACATGAAGATTCTCACTGCAATGAAACTGAGGCCGACATGTTTCTGGATTCCTGTCCCGCTGGTTTGACCGAGAAACAAGCAGCAAGTTTATACACTCGTAATACGTTCAAACTCTTTCAAAAACAGTTGCCTAACTTGTTGTTAGTGGCCGTGTGCGAAGTCACTGATGATGGCAAGATTGCTACATACAAGCTATCAGAGCTAGGCAAGAAGAAGGCATTCTTTGTGGAATTCAATTGTTTGGACTCCACAATTGCATGTAGTTGCAAGAAATATGAATCTGATGGCATCTTATGTGTCCATGCCTTGAAAGTACTCAATGAAAGAAAAATCTATGAGATTCCACCTCAATACATACTAAAGAGGTGGACAAAATCTGCAAAAGATGTCGCGGGGGCTGTCTACCATGGTAAAGCTTTGAATTCCACCCAAAATCAGACGTTATGAGACATGGACAGAAGAAAACGGAAGGTTGCAAGAGGAACTGCAAAAATTCATTGATGCTGAGTTTTCTTAGTACTAATGTTTCTCTCTGAGTGTTTTTCTTTTTTCTCTTTTTTTTTTTTTTCAATGGTTCAGGATGAAATTTAGTCCAAATGGAAGTGCAGAATTTTTAATCTTTGTTTTTGCGTTCTCTTACTTTTCCTCTCTTATTCATCATTCATGTACTTTGTAGACATTGTAGTTAGCTTCATAAATTGAGTTGACTGGCATTCAAAAGCTTCCCAAATATCAACTCACATATTATGCACACCTGTGGGAATTTATATTATGCATTGTTTATGAGTTTGTAATTGGGTGAATAGGTCTGAGTTGCAATTTTTAATAGAAACCTAATTTGCCATACACCTGTGGACCAAGCAATATCAAGAATTGGAGTATATTTATTTCTTATGGGTTTAACAATCTTAGATTCAAAGATTAATGACAACCGTTATGAATTTGGGTAATGATAGCTGGAAAATTAGTGTGGTGATTTATCGAGTGGAGAAAGGATTAAAGCACGAATACTTGCAACCCACTACTTTATTCAATCAAACAATAACTAGGTGAAATTTAGAATTTAAACGTGAGAGACCGTCTTCTTCCATTCCTTAATTTTCTTGGTACATCGGAAAAGCTCCATTCCTTCTCTTCCCGGATATAGACATATTAACCTTACAAATTAATGCAGCGCGGAAACTTTTTTCTTGCTTGTTTCTAACATAATTTATGGAGAAAATACCCTATTACCGTAGACCTTCCTCAGTTTTTCTATGATCCCAAAATTTGAAAGGAAAAACTATAGTGCATTTAATCATGTACGTGGGATCCAAGCTCAACTCCATGTTTTACGTGCGGCCCGAAAATCTGTGCTGCGTTCGTCTCTACCTATGTCTCTTCTGAGTTTGGTGCTTCCTGTCTTCATTTATCAAGAGCTCGGCATAAAGAATCTCATTCCACGCATCCGGCACACCAGGAAGGCACCAATGGCTGCAGTCTTGGTAAAGCAGTGGTGATCTTCTTTCTGCCTCGGATACATTCTGCCTCCGATAGATAGAAGGGTGGCCATCTTTCCGGTAATCTGTCATCTGTGTGACGTTTAGGAACCTGACGTGGGTTTTCATCCCCCTCAACACTCTCTTCAGTACCATCATCTTGGGTGGATACTCCCTCAGATATGTTGAGTTCTTGATGGGCTCAACCTCGCTGTCACATGCCCCACCAGAGTTCCATTGACCACCACTTCACACAGATAACAATGAAATTAATTGCTTGCTCCAAACATCAAATGATGCAAAAAGGTAAACAAAATAACCAAAAAACATAAAAGAAAAAGAAAAAAGTTCCTGCATGTTTGAGAACTCTCCAAATCTAGTAATTTTTGCTCCTTACTTCAAATTAAAATCTCAGTGCTCTTCCCCAGATCCCCAACAGGGTGAGAGTCTCGTGTAATGGGACGTCCCTTTTAGTGTCAGGCATGAGTTTGCACCAGAAAACAGTATTTCCTTCGTCATTACAATCTCAGAAGACGGACTTGGGTGGAAACCAATTGCTAGTGATGAAAAGAATAAAAACTATTACATATTTAGATTGTATTTTCCTACACCAATACCTGAAATGGGAAGCAGAATATCCTCTAAAGAAAACTAGAGACTTCAGTGGATCTATATTGGCATCAACCCATCTAGCCCACGTTGTCATGGCCTTTCTAAATGCCTCCAGAACATTCAATTCGTCATATACGTGACTGCCTTCTTGGTAATAATCTCTCCTGAAGATATAAAGTTGCCAGCTTAGATCCATTTGATCACCAAAACCCTATAAAGTAATAGCCCAAGTCATTAGGAACTCACCCTCTTGAAGTTTTCTCGTGGGTCCACCAATGTCCAGTGTTGAAGACAATGATATCTGCATCTTTATACTGATCAGAAGACCTCCCCACTAGATCTAGCCGAAGCGTCTCCTTCTTGGTTCCATTTTTGTCCGGCATATCCCATTCTTGAACTAAAAAAGGAGATACAAAGAACTCCACCGTGAAGTTATAATCCTACTCCCCCCGTTCACACAGAAACATTTTCCACTTCAGGTTATGCCACATGAAACGGAATGAAAAAACTGCTAAGGAAAAAGATCTTTAGGGAATTTTAACAACGTACTTTAAAAATGAAGGAATAGGAACCTTTCCCTCGAAAATTAAGTCTTCCATTGGCTTCAAGAACCTTGCTTTGATCCTCCATGGCAACTTTCAACATACAGACCAGAGATTCCCACATATTCCTGTTCAAAGAATCACCCACAAAAACTAGCCGCTTTCCTCTTAGCAACTCCATCATATGCATGGCATTCAACCTAGATAAAAACAAGCCAGCCATTGTAAAAAGATGAGCCGAAAGGTTCGCTGATTATTCAATTTCAGTAGAAGCCTTGCAGAAAAGATTCACCAATGATCATCAGAAAATTATATCATGAATGGGGCGAACAGGATAAGGAATTCATAGATTAGGCAGCAGAAACCAATATCGCCGAGCTAAGATTGCAATTGCAGACTCCACAAAGCGCATCAAAATCAAAACCAAAAGTGATAGTTCATTTCGGGTTGCTGTTGAACATAGATCAACGGAGAATAAACTTTAATCAACCAAAACTAACAGGCAGAAAGCATTCCAGTAATCAAAGCAAGTAGTTTAGAATATACCTGGGCAAAATGCACTCCTTGGGCTTCCACTTATATTTTTGGTACTGTTTATCGGGCCTACCATTGTGAATGCAATTGAACTGCTCATCGATCAATGAACACGAACCAGGATTGTAGAGTGGATAAGAATCGTCCATCACCCATTCTCCATCGAATAGATCACAATTCACCAAATTCTGTATCAATCCCTCGATCCCCTGCTTTCCTGAGTTAGTCCCATCACTCTGTTTCGTCCCATTGGCCTGTTTCTTAGACAACGAGGCCGTGTAATTTGCTTTCACTTCTTTCTCTGCCTGGCTTGGAATGTCTTTTAACACAGGACCAGAAGCACCAGATTTTGGTGGGGAATTCACGCTTTGATTCCCTATTAATTGGGTTTTTGGGGCTTGTATTGCGGTTTGATTTGACTTTAAAGGTTGAGTCTTTGAAGAATTATCTTTACTTTGTGTATGGTTATTTGCAGTGGCCAGTTCATTATTTACAATTGAAGCCTGTGTGGTGACATTTGGCTGCAAAACTGTAGACCCAACATAATTCTCCGTATTGTGGGCGCTATTTTTTACAGTACCGGAAGTTTCTTTATTTGGGACAAGAGAATGAGATGATGGGGTGTTCTTAGATCTGCTGGTGGTAGTGTTTTGCGAAGGAGAAGTGGTGTTGTGAAAGATGTAAGGGAAAATGGAATAGAAATGAGATCCACCGGGACCAGTTGGAGCAGTTGTGTTGGTGGTGGTGGAGGTGGTGATGCTGAAGATGTTGGTGAATCCAGGAGCATATGATTTTGGAGAAGGGTTAAAAGCCAAGAAAGTAGTGAAAGCAACAAAAGCAAAGATGAACCCATATGCAAATGCCACGCTTCCTCTGGTTTTGAAGAGACCAGGCAGAGCCTTTAGGTCCGTTACGAGAGTTCCTCCAGTGATGGCGGAGATGTGCTTTGTGGCTGCATCGGCCATGGAAGAGGCTCAAAGATCCTCTTTTTTCCACTTCCTCCCTCCTTTTTTTATTTTTTTCCCCTCTTACAGAACTACTAATGGAAAGTGACTGGAGATGGATAGAGAATAGAGAGTTGCGCCAGATGTCTAAATGTGAATGCCCACTGCTCTTTTGTGCGTGTGTGAGAGAGAAGCTTTCCCTACGCGGACTTAAGACGAGACCATTGTCGTCCAGAAAGCCTCAAAAACTAGCTCAAGAAAATGTGGGAAGAAATGGAATTAAAATTTTGAATTTTGAAGCTCATAGAATGTGCCAATTTTTTTTTTTATCACCATTGCGTAAATTATAATAAATGAAAAGGTGATAAAATTCATAAATTTGATTTTTTTAAAAAAATTATTTTAATTTTTAAATATAACTTATTTATAATTTTATATTATTTAATAAATAAAATTATTTAAAATAAATAAAATAAATTCTTTTTTTCTTTAAAAAAAAAAAAAAAAAGGAAACTTCTTCAATCATCACATCGTGCAGTTTGGCGTCAAAGGCTTTCCGTGTGGCCAAAGGAAAGTGTCTCACTTTTTTTACCGTACTGTGTTCGTACGTATCGAGGCCTGACCCGTTAGATTCAAGAATTTACACGATAGTTGACGGTCCGGATTCAAGGAAACCAATGCCGCAGTTGCTCATATAACTTGACGGTGGGCGGCTGGTCGCCGGCTGGTCACAGCGGAGCATGATCATGAAACAATCACTCGTTCTCTCTCAACACTTTTTTTTTTTTTTTTAAATCTTAGTGGAATCTATTTTGAAGATATCACAATTTAATGTGTTATTGTTAAAACTTGCAGAAAATATCTTTATAAAATAAATCGGCAACAAAAGTAAAAATTACTTTTTAAAAATACATCAATTATTTATTTAATATAATTACAACTTAAAGTCTATTAATAGGTGGATTGTCTAAGCATCTTATTTTTAATGGTAATTTATGCAAATAAAAAAAATAATTCTTATATCTTAAAAATTTTTTAAGAAAAGAAAAAATTGTGAGATTAATAATCTTAATGTAGTAAACATTAGGTGACTAGTAATATAACTGAGTATTTATAGGAATCTTGAGTTTATAATTTTATTAAAAATTTTATATTAATTTTTAGTAAATTATATTTTAGTATTTATATATTTAAATATTACATATTTAATTTTATAAGTTAATTAAATTTATCAATTAATTTTAATTTGATATTTATTTTATATTTACTCAAGTGTCGTTATATGCATGATTAATTAAAATATTAATATACTGACAATAATTATAAATTATAAATTATATATTTAAATTAATATTTAACAACATATCATAATTATTTAAATATCAAAATTATTAAAATAATTTGATTAATTCTTTCTATGTATAATTTTTTAATATAATTTATTTTTTTATTATACTAATATTTTAATTAAGTATAAAATATATCATTAATATTTACTTTATATTATTAAATTATATTAACTGTAAAAAAATTTATATAGTTAATTATTCTACCATTGATATCATTATTTTTTATAAATTATCGTTTCATCTAATGTAAGAATTTGTTGAATTAATACTCATTGAAAACAAATTGAATGTTTTTTTTTTATTTTTTATTGATCACTCATTATATTTTTTATTCCTTTTCTCTTTTATATATGTAAATTATATGATCTTTTATTTAGCCACTAAGGAAGGGGGACAAACGTATGCCAGGCTAATGCCAGTGGATCAACGTTTATTTTTCTGAAAAAAATTAATTTTTAAACTAAAATACTATTATACGAACAAATTTTGAAATATTTTCAGATTGAGTGGAATAAAATAGATTTTTACTAACCTTCTTATGAAAAAATTGATTTTTACTTCTATTCCACTAATTAATAATAACTTTGCTCTTTTTATTTATTGCATTACTGATTTTTGATAATTTAATATCTTTCTTTATATCCTTCCTATTAATGTTAAAACAATTTGAAAATATTACAGCGCTTAGTTGTCAAATTAAACTATAATATAGTCCAAACCGAAGAAAGATTATCGCAAACGAAAGCCGCACCGTGCCCCCCCCCCAAAAAAGAGAGAAGAAATGAACTGTCTCTATTCTAGGAGCCATAAAAGCTCCAAGATTTGATATAATAATGAAAAAGAGTTAGCGAATTAAAAATTGGATTTTTTTGGTTAATGTTTCGTGTTAATACAGATGTCGGCATAAAAGGAGAGAGAAAGCAAAATTTTCGTCGGTTTTGATTGACGTTCGTGCAAAATGACAAGGGCATCTATTTTCAGGAGCTTCTGTCGGGTCGGCTTCCTTTTTAAGTCCAAGGCAACTTGCAACTAGCACGATCAAAGGATCCCTCTGTATATATATATATATATATATATATATTTATTTATTTATTTCTCGTCTGAATGCACCTCAGATATATATATTAAACATGATAATTTTGATGGATAAGGCAACGTGAGGAATTGCTTATATATATATATATATATATATATTACAGAAGAATCACATTTTTTTTTTTGCTTGGTTGAATTTTAAAATTCCAACTTCACATCACATTTGATTAAATGGCATTAGCTTGGAAGACAGACAGTAATAAAAGTGGGTACCTTTTTGTCCGCCAACGATTACGTCGACCACATCCTAGACTTAAAAAAGAAGAACACAGGGGAGTAGTTCTACCAGTGAACAGTGCAAGCCGCGTATGAGTTGAATGGTATTATAGAGACAATTTTAGCCTAGAACAGGGGTAAAAACTACAGAAAATTTACGCAAAAGATATGAGTTTTGTGCGTGAAATGTAAGTTTACAACATGTTAAAATAACGGTAAAATACCATTTATGCTATTAACCCTAATTACGCCCCGCCCTTTGATCCTATGGTATTGCTTAAATATCAAAGAAATAGCACCCAAAAAAAAAAAAAAAAGTGTTAGTGCGGATGAAAGATCGCTCCGTATCGATATGTGATGCCTTATACAGAATCTTTAAAATTTCAAGATTTAGGTAGAAAATGGCCGTTAGATTTCAAGGTTTATCTTACAAAAAACGTGACAATGAAGGCCAAGTTTTTTCTTTTTTTTCAAATCATAAGGACCGTTAAAAAGTCAATAAAATTACTAAAATTTGAATATAAAATTTAAAAATTATAATAAAAATATTCTAATTAATTGTATTACAAGCAAAGAAGATGGAGACCAAGCATTTCTAATGACCTAGGAATTTGGGGTTCGGTGTAATGACAGGGAGGCCTGAGGAATGAAACTAACAACGTGTGAAACAATGAGTGGGGTTCATTGACATCAACTCTGTCCTCCGACTGGCCACACTTCAAACAACTGTGCCAATCTTTTGGCCCTCGCAACAAGAGAAACTGCACAGAACAGCCGCACACCCGACCTCTACGCTGCAGTACAATGACACCATTTTTGTGTTTTTTTTTTTTTTTCTTTCTCGATGAACTATAAAGAATAACAAAAATATGTTGGTTTGTCAGAGGAATTTACATATGCAGATCTCGAAAAAGCAGATATTTTATTTACCAAAGGGATCCAAGATTTAATTTACGCGTTATCTTCTATGCAAATGCCTTCTCTGCTGACAAATGACGAGCAATATGCAGCAAACTAGCAATGATTGGTAGCCATCTAACCAAAGATTCTTTACGTTTGCCATTCAACTTCACGGCCCCTCCTCCGGGCGGGCAAATAATGAATTAGGTTTTAGAAAAGTTGACGCATATGATCACGTGGCTCAGGGCCTCGATGAGGATATCTAATTATCAAAAGACAGGTCAAAAGGAAAAGAAAAAAGAAAAGAAGAAAATCAAATACAAGATACGAAGAGTTCATGTCGTCTCCTGCAAGAATATTGGACAGACGCGGTTAATATAATTACTTAAAAGGGTTAGCCCGATAAATAATTTAGTGTATTTTATTTTGTATTAGTTGAGATTTAAGTTTTTATATTAATATTTATCTTTAAAAAAATAAAGTTAGATATTTAAATATATAAAATTTATATAAATATAAAAGAGATCTAGTTAGATATAATAATATTCGAACGGTGAACTTTTCTTAAATAAGAAATTAAATGAAGATAATAATAGATAATTTCTAATTTTGACTCACATATATAATAATTAATATATATGCAATATACTTTTCTTTTTTGTCCAAAAGAAAAAGGTAATTACACTTTTTGCTTAATAAATTTTAACAAAATAAAACCGGCTACCAGAACGTGTCCTAAAACGAAGCAACATCACCGATTAAAGTTATTCACTGTGATTATTATATGTGCAAGGAAAATCACTTCACTAATTTAGTAAAGTGATTGGCCTGACAAGCACTTTGACCAATTATTAATCAATTGTCAAGAGACTCGTAAGGGTATCCGACATACTAGTAATTTGAATAGAAACTTGTAAGGGAAGAAATGGAAAACCCAAGGGAGAGAGCATAAATATGAGGGCAGGAAAAAAAAAAATCAAAAAGAAGAGAAAAGTGGATAACAGATTCCTCGAAAACTTGAAGTTCTGGCTCCCATAAGTTTCTTCCTTCGGCTATTAGGGTTCAATTCAGTGGCAATCCAATGTTGACTATTTGAAGTGGCTTCTAATCGTAAGCCTGGTAAATTCGAAGCCCAGTATTCTAGTATGTCCGAGGACTTCAATGCCAAGTAGGCTCCAACTTTGTGAATTTTTCCCATATTCTCGCAGCTGAGCCCAGAACTTGATGCCCACATTAAGATCGCGGCCGACTAGGCAGGGTTTTGGCGAGGCTACTCCGGCAATCAAAATTGCTTCGTCATTGGTTACACAATCCAAGTAATAGAGTTATCTAAATTTAAAATTAAAAAAAAGAAAATCAGAGTTGCTCATGCGATCAAATTAGTGGCAGAAAATTCAAGAAATTAAAGACGTCATCAAAAATAATGGCAGACAATGTTGTCCATGCGATAATTTGAAACTTCACTACTAGCCTAGGTTGCATTAAAAAATAAATAATAATAATAATAATAATAATTGGAAAGTTGAACAAAAGTCCCATCATCCAAGTATGCCGTGGTGTGGTTTTGTATTACCAACCTCAATTGCACAAAAGAATGAAAATAATAGCCAGCTCTATTGTCCGAACGGCAGGAAATAAGTGCTGCAAAAGGGAAACTCATAGATGTGCATAGGCTCAGGAGAATAGAAGAGTGTCCATGATGAGAAATATAAGGGCAATGAGCAGATTGAAATCAGCAGTAGAACTGAAGCTCGGCAAATTGACAGAAACTACACGAGAATGGATGAGAGGGCCCGCGAGAGAAGCAGGAGGATAATGGCGATAAGCAGCGTACTCGACAAGACTCTGCCTTTGCTGCATACAGATGGAAGACTCTTTAATTAGGCCCCCAGTAGTCTTATCGTAACATTTAGTTTGCGTTGATAGCCATTAGCCAGGATGTTGATAAGGAATTCACAGTGGATGGGGCCCAAGTTGAAATATATTTGAACACTCTTAATCAAATGAAAGACTGAATGTATTTGGACGCCTTAATTTCCATCTAGAATCTTTATTTGGTGCCCCCTCAAATGAAGTAAAGTTGACTAGCTCGATTCTTCTCCAGTCAGTTTCACTTGCATGCACCCACAATTTCTTGGAAGATTGCATCCATCTCTTTTTGTTTGTTCTCCAGTGATTTCTGGAATGATATTGGGAGCAGTGGGTTTCAGCCTTTTACTAGAGGCTTAGGATAAACTATCTGGCTGCTTAAAGTAGATGAGCATTTTAGTGGCTGTTACTTTGTTGGCTCAAATTGGACCTAATTTAATTGGGATTCCCCCTTCTTGCTCTTGTAACTTCAGCAGGTCAGGCTCCTACTGTGTCAAGCTAATATGAGTGGTCATGCTGAGTCCGTCGCGGCATTTAATGAGAATTGATGGTTGGAAATTCGTGAACAGAGTAGAGTTTCATTATTCAAAATTTTAGATTTCTATTTTTAAAATTTTAATTATTAATTGTTAAAAGAAATATAAAATTTAGAGGAACAAAAAGAGTTATTTTAATTATATAACTTATAATACAACAAATTCTTAAATCAAAACAAGTTTGAATTTTAAAATTGACTAAATCTAAATCAGATAACCACTCTCTCAAGATAAATAGTTGGAATTGAATAGCACGAGTTGGTCATCACGAGCACCCTATTTTTGGGACAGGCAATATGCAGGGAAAAAATGGCAATCAGGCTCAGCCCAGAAGTGAAAACTGACTGAATGGAAAAGCTGGGCTGCTGTTTATAGATCAAAAGTCCTTGAGAAGCCCTCAAGCTTTTGAGGCCCCAAATAGAAGATTCATCAACTTTGTCGCTTTGTGGCCACCACTGCTTATTCTTTAATTCCCATCCCCGACTCGCCTTCCGGATAAGCTTCTTTTGAACCAGTTTCTCTGCATTTTCGAAGCGACCAAAAAAAAAAAAAAAACGGTGCTCAATTAAAGAAAACGAGACACCCAAGCCAAACTAGAAAAGGGCGCCATTCAAGCTAAACTCTATCCCAATTCTCAAAGTTCAGAAATTTATACCCATCTGCGTCCAAGACATGATTTTTCTTCAAGTTTCCCTGTGACCCATCAAGGCAAATCATCTTTCCCCTCCCCGTAGATTTATAATTCATTTCCCTCTTTCTTGCACAAGTAAAGGAGGAGAGTGTAAATAAGCACACACACACAGAGAGAGAGAGAGAGAGAGAGAGAGAGAGAGAGACAGAGAGATTGAAAAATGTCTGCTTTGGCAGCTAGCACTCATGTTGTATGTAGAGATGTGTACAACAGAGAACAACAGCTGCAGCTATGGTGTGGCGGCGGCGCTGGCGGATGCTTGCAATTGCAAAAGACTTCTGGATGCTCTTGGTTTGATCGTAGAAGCAGCAGAGACTGTAGAAGGATATCAAGAAGAGAGCTGAGAGTGGAGGCGTTCTGGCCAGATTTGACCAGACCGGCTGCCGTGGAGATGGAACCTATCAACGACTGTGATCAGCTCGATCAGATCTTGCTTGAGGCTCAAAAGCTCTCCCAGCCCATTCTCATCGATTGGTATGAGCTTCCCCTCCCTGTCTTCCTCCCTGAAAGAAGACAGTGGGGAAACTGGGCATTTGCTTAATGTTTTTGTTTTCCCTGTTTAATTCGATAGGATGGCTGCCTGGTGCCGGAAATGCATCTATTTGAAGCCTAAATTGGAGAAATTGGCTGCTGAGTATCATACCAAGTACCCTCTCTCTCTCTCCCTCTCTCTCTCTCTGATAATTGATTCATAAATATCTTTTGTTTCGGTTAGTCTTTCTCTCTTTTTAATAAATGGAATTTATATCAAAGCCATAAGTTGATGTTTATTAATATTAAAATTAAATATTAAAAAAATTGTATAAATTTAATAATTTTTAAATAATATATTTTTTAAAGAAAAATATTAACTTTAGTTTGAGTTTATACTCGTAATGATCACTGTACTTGCGATACTAGTCTTTTTGTTAAAAAGAAGGAAAAAAAAAAAAAAAAAACTACTATGGTTGATATTTTCGTGTTTAAATGTTGATGTGTTGGTCCATTTTATCCAGAGAATTTGGGTTGCATTGTTGATTGACAATTTGGTTCCCTCTTGGTTCCATGTCAGAATCAAATTCTATTGCGTGGATGTCAACAAGGTACCTCAATCATTGGTGAAGCGTGGGAACATCTCTGTATGTATCACCATGAGTCAGTTTGGATTTCTCCGTCATGTTTTCTCTTGTTAGTCTTGCACTAATCATCGTTCACCATTTTCGGCTTGGACCTTTTCTTCTCGTGGGTTTTTTTTTTTTTTTTTATTCTTCTTTTGGGCCTCACTACCACAGAAAATGCCGACCATCCAGGTGAGATCTCACCTATAAAATAGTTGATTTGTCAGAATCACAATAGATATCAAAATTTGATAATCACAATGGGGCTGCTCCAATTGGATTTGCAGCTGTGGAAGGATGGAGAGATGAAAGCAGAAGTCATTGGAGGACACAAGGCATGGCTTGTGATTGAGGAAGTAAGAGAAATGATACAAAAATTTATATGAAGCATCCTCGGAATTGATACAGCATTCAATGACAACAGCCTGGACAGAAAAATAAGAACGTTGTTCAAATTGGTTCAGAAGTTCAAATATACGCACTTGTGAACTTTCTTGTTTGTCAAGTAGAAAGCTAGAACACAGTTCAAAACTGTTTCGTAGTTTTTCTGCCGATCAAGTCGAATGCTATAATTACAGTCATCCATCAAGTATTCCAAAATTCTGTATCAAATGCCATATGACCCCTCAGAAAATATCTGATCTGAAAAATGCTGGAATAAAATCAATTACAGAATGCTGAAATTTGATTGGTTTGAAGAGAGAGTTTGCAAATTACAGAAGTCTGGGCCCTGATGCAAGCTAAGTTATGTACTGGAGTCGGGCCCTGCCGGTTTCGAGTTGAGAAGTGGCTGAAGAGCCTTCACAACAATCGTCATATTTGGCCTGAAGTCTGCCTCGTACTGAACACAAAGTGCTGCAACTGCTGCTAACTGGCGTATTTGGCACCAAACACAAAATTCAGAAACAAAAGAAAAATTAGTTGCTTTCAACCAAGATTCACACAAATTCTTCAGGTATATCTAATCCAAACAAGAGTGCTATCTAATGCCCCATGCACACGCGCACACAAAAGGAACCAAAATAATCTAAGGCCATTGCCTGGGGTGAAACAAAAGGGCAAGTTTTGGTATAATGATAAAGTTATTCTTGTGACATAGAAGTCACAAGCTCGAATTCTCTTTTTGAAGAAGCTATTTGTAAGCACCTTGGCAACTGCCTTTGGCGGAAAGTCATTATTCAGTTTGGGATCCACACACTGCTTCACTTTGTCCTCACTCAACCTTGGTGTAGCCTGCAGCGTTTATATAATCATAATAATCAGATGTACCCGCGAACGTCACAAAGATAACTGAGGCAAAGGCAGACACAGAAACGCACCCAGGTAACAAGACTCTGTTGTCCCTTGGGCATTGTATGATCTACTGGCTTTCTTCCAGTTAACAGCTCTAGAAGAACAACACCAAAACTGTAAACATCGCTTTTCTGAGTTATCTGACCTGTCATGGCATACCTGGAATAACAAAAGCCAGAAATTTGAAAAGAAAAACAGGATAAATTTTTAAAAACCTTACTAGTATTTTTCACTCTGAAGTCAAAAACAATAACTTTGTGTTCAATCAGAATGAGAATGTCCGGAAATTTGGTAGGGATACGGTAGGCTGGTGATAAATTGCTTACTCTGGAGCATGGTAACCAAATGTACCCAGGACTCTAGTTGAGTGCAGTCTAGCTGCAGTGTCAGGAGAGGCATTCGACACATTAAAATCAGCGATTTTGGACATGAAGTCATCAAAGAGTAGGACATTGCTCGATCTGACATCACGATGAACTATAGGAGGCTGAACCTTTTCGTGCAGATACTCAAGACCCTTTGCTGCACCATAAGCAACTTTAACTCTCTGGTTCCAATTGAGAACTGGGCCTGGTTCGGCGCCTTGTACACCTTTCCTGCCTGCACCATAAGGTTGACCTAAATTAAACCAGATTTCATGGGAAAAAAAATGAAGGGAACTAAAGTCTGACTAGATATACCGTGCAGTATGTCGTGCAATGACCCCATTTTAGCAAACTGATAAACCAAGATTCGATTGTTTGCCTCCAAACAATACCCCATCAACTCCACAAAGTGCTCGTGTTTAAGCCTTGAAATTACTGATAACTGCATGAACCAGCCAAGATAACATTCTCAGATATTGCTTTAAAAATTTAGTTGCCTGACTAGCTGAATTTAGAGGAATTGTTTCGATATGTATAACCTGTGCTGCAAAATCCGAATCAGATTCTTCTGAAGTGCCAGTATCTAACTTCTTTAATGCAGCAGGCACGCCATTATTTAACTTGGCATAGAAAACTCGGCCATAGGAACCTTCTCCAATCAAGGCCTTAGAACCAAAGTTACCAGTCAACCTATTTAACTCTCCCAATGTTATAGCCGGAATTTCAATGGGTAAGACCTTCTGTGGAGCTCCACTTCTGGCCGTATTGGCACCCTTTGGCTCTCCTGTCCCACCGCCTATAACACCCAAAATGAATCTTGTATCAGAACTTAAGATACATGAAACGATTCACCAGAAAAAAGAAACTAAAAACGTGCAGATTTAAAAATATATATATATATATAAAACCGATGGTAGAACTACTCAGTATTTTAATCCTGAATTGAAGATTATGGTCCTAGTTTAAAAAATTATTAAAAAAATAATAATAATAAAAAGAAATCCTCCTTGGCAGGACCTACTAGACTCTTAAATTCTTTCCCTCTTGATAAATTGCAAAATATATTTAGAATCTTTGTGTTGAACACATGGGAAATCCAACAAAATATTCACTGACATTTCTTTTAGAGGAAAAGTTATTACTGATGTGAACATGCAAAGGACCAAGAATCTTCTTGGAGAAGAGGAATGCAAAACCAAAGAAACAATCTTAACAAAAATAAAACAGAATAAACGTAAGATAGAGATCTTACGCATTTCTTAAGAATAGGAGTCCAAACATAATGTGTTGATTGCAACAAGGGCAAGTAAATGATACGACGTGTTGTGGAAGAACTAAGCAATGTTGAAAACAAATGTATCTTCAAAACAAAGGGACAAAAGGAAATTACCGCCGCCATAGGCAGTCCCTCGTCTAGGTGGGGCTGTGTATTGGTTGGCAGGTGGGCCGCTGGGTTCCTCCTCTGTGCCTCCGCAACAGAACAACATATCAGCTCTTCTACGAATCAAACAGGCCCTGCAATCCCCATTTCAAAAAGCAATATGTGAATGTAAGAGAACCCCAATAAGCAAAACTGAGAAATGTATTTTCTTTTTTTTTTTTCACTAAATCAGAACCTCACAACCACGAGGGATTTCAATTATTCTATGCAAGCAATGACAAAATGGATATGTAAATCCATTGGCAAAACCAAACCCCATAATCCATTTAAGAAAAAAGAGAAGTAATTTGCAGGATCAATATTAGTTGGTTAAAATTGCACATAACAACACACCTAAAAGACTTGGATCCAATCAACCCAATGGAATGGTGGGCATTGGCTAATTATGGAGAAAATGTGGCAAAGGAAAACAAAGACAAATTGCCATAATAAAAAAAAAAAAAAAGCAGAGAAAGAATGAAAGGACGATGATTATTGTTGGTATTGTTTTGATTCTGTTGCCTAATGTCTAGGTCCCTTCTCCAATGACTCCGTTTCTGGGACAGAGAGACAACAACGATACCATTGTTTCCTCTTCGTGTTCGCGGCAAACTCGGTTTGGGAAGCTATGAACTTAACCGACAAAACCAACTCTAACTCCGAGTGCCTTCACTTTTTTTTTTTTTTTTCCCTCCTTTATTTTATTGATTAATTTCTCTTGAAACTCGAAATCTTCCGTTCTAACATATTGATTATGTGCTTTCACGTTTCATGCACTCATTGTTTTATGTTTTTTTTTTTTTTGGTTATTTTTTACTCGCACGCAAATACACACACACACACACACACACAGGTCAAGGCCCCGGTTTGACCCGGCCCGAATTAAAATTCCTATTTTCCGTTTATTTTCTGTTATAACTGGCCTAGTGGTGCGTCATACTATATTTGATAAATAAAATATTAATTCAAAATATACTTAAAATTTTCGTTTTATTTAAAATCTAGCACAAAGCATTTTTTCCCCCCTCTAAGTCTAGCACGAAGCCACGAACTTATTATCGTTTGGTTTCCTATTTAGCATGCTATTGTAACGTAGAAACAAATTCCGTCGAATAACTGATGTGGCGCATTGTGCCACGTAGGCATGCCACGCGTAAGCAGACATTTCTGACATGGAATTGAAAAATAAAAAGGAAAAATTCTCAGGCCAAAAACAGGTAGCCTCTTTCCATGAAGCTACGTCGTTTCGTTTTCTCATAACCTCCAGGCGGCCGAGAGATAGCCACGGCGATTGCTAGGTGGTGAGAATGGCCACCCATGTTTCACACACCCCCCCCCTTAGACGCGCTATTCCTGAGTACATCACATCATCTCATTCTCGATTCTTATTATTATTATTATTATTATTGTCAATTTAATGAATTTTTTTTTTCTTCTTATGAGTTGCTCATATTACAAAACACGTTCTTTCAGCCTCCCTCCTGTCAACATGGCTTGCATTCCACGTCTCATCGTGGTACCCACTGCAGGTTACTCTTTACTTAACAACCAAAATCTGACATCGATAACTGGTACATTCCTAAACGGCAGTTCCTATGTGTCCTCGTAAATCAGGTCCCCATCACTTATAAGTCAAAACATGCGGCCCAGATAAACGCTATGTCAACTGAAACCCAAATAACGGATAGATTTTGGGCTGGAGAAGGGAAAAGAAGAATCAACCGTTGGTCAATCTATCTGGTCACAATAATATTCAGGAAAGTGGAAAATGCAGGTCTGCAAAATTGCGGATTATCAGTGCTTGACTCAATAAGAGTGCACACAAACATAGAGAATTGGCAGTTCTTTCTTGCCATCTCAATCTGGGAATATGGTAGTTAAAAGATGGGATGCAGCCAAAAAGAAAGTGTAGTATCATACAAGATCCTAGGTGGCCGAACCACTTTGCCGTGTAGATGTCTGTCTGAACCACTGATTCGACACTCTCATTTGGAATCAGTTCCATGTGGCCCTGAAATGGAAAAGATTGCTAGAGACCAATCGCATCAAGCACCATCACCACGTTAAAATAGTGGAAAGATTCATTGAATAACTCCAGCTTCATCCATTGTCAGATAGAGAAACCCAAGATCCCTCCGTACTCTGCACACTGTACAATCACCTCACCATCATGTCTCCATGTCTCACTCTTCTTTCCATATACGGCCAGTGACCCTCAATTTCAGCTCTTGTCTCTCCCCGCCAGAGAAATAGAGTGCCAAGTTCCTCTGAACAATAAGTCCATCCTGGCTGTCACGTATTTTCCTGTAACTGTCGCGGATGCTCCTGGGAATTCCTTGCCATATTAGTTTCCGGCCATTCCCACCAACTTCTAAGCTGTAGCTGAATTTCTTTGCTTCATTATCATCACCCATAAAACGTAAGAAGGCCATGTAGACTGGCGCCGTGCCCAGCTGGAAAGCCTCAAAATGCAAGCAGAATTGTCTTCCAAAACAGTTGAAGACCTGCACATGATAATGAAATAGAGATGCTGATCAGAGTTTTAGATGAAACAGCAACTGAAATTCTCTAAAGAGACGGTCACAAGAAAAAAATGTTGCTTAATCAGATTTTGCACTAGAATCCCAAAAAGATGGTTTATTGGGATTTAGAGAGCAACTACGTGAAACAGTTTGATCAAAGCAATCTCACAATAATGGAAAATTTCTAAAAGAAGTCTTATCACATCAATTCTAGTTTAGTCTGAAAGAACATGAATTCCTTCCAGCATCAGAATAACCAAGTAACCTACAGCCCAGTAAGACTTGAGAAGCATTTCTGATGCTGTATTGAACAGTTTCAATTGTTTTCTCCATTTCATTCAATCTTGATTTCTTTCAAAACAACTATAGTCAATTCCAACATCATTCCCATGAAGGAAGAAATAAAAAAAGGAGAAGCTTCTAAAAAGTGACCATCTTGAGATTATAAAAGCACGTCTGGCACATGCAGAGGTATAAAAATAAGATTTACACTATTGTGTATCACAAGCGAACTTACAGTCAGCATCCATGTGGCATTTTCAACTTCATGAGGATTTGACTTGACATATCGATGGTTAAATGTACACCCATCATGCATGTCAACCTTGTGATCATCCTTGAGATGTGCAACAAGGGATGGGATGTCACCTGTAACAGAGCACTCAGACCCAGCATAAGGACAATTGTATGGACGGAATCTACAGTGTTGCTCATGCTTGAGCTTGCTGTAGTATGGGAAAATATCATGGCATCCTAAAATTTGGTACTTGCAGGAGAGTTCCAACGATTCTGCAACTTTCTCCAATGCCAAACATCTTATATTTCCGAGATCATAGCGGCAAGTTGGGCAACGGTTGTGCACCCTAATCTTGCAGTTCGAACATACAGTGTGTCCATTTGGGCACTGCAGCATAAAAGAACAATAGAGTGCAGGAGTTAGAAGGTACCATTACCATATACAATATCTTTTAAAGATAAGGAAAACAAGCCAAAAGAAGACAGAGGCACTATTCTCAGATGCCATGCAATAATATGAATCTTTAATCCTTATCAAACACAATTTATATCATAACAAACCATGTGGTCAACAAGTCAACAGATATGATCATCCTAGTAAACTAGCAACTGATCATGCCTCATATACTGCATCACTGTTCCAATATTCCAAGGGAAGCTCATACCGTCACTTTAATTGAGAACATATATGTCTAACCAAGAGATAACAGTGCATAAGAGGCGGCATCCAACCTATCATGCTCATGGAACCAGTTAGTAACAATGGTATGTTATAACAACTTGGAAATGCTACAATAAACATACATATTTATACAGTCAATGAAATTGGGGATGTATGATATATTGATACATTTGCATTTAACTAAACCACAAGCCATAGGCAGAATAGACAGCGCCAGTATAACATTCAGTTCCCTCCAGCAATACTTTACATTCTCCCACTCACTTAAAATAGAAAGCAGTGGCATTGATTAGAGAAGTGGCCAGCAATGCAAAACGGAAATTTTTGACAAAATCAATCAGCACAAGCAATATATTCTCCTTTTCCCAAGCTCAACAACAGAAATCAATATTCAAATGAGGCAACTCAATGAATTCTGTATGGATCAGTTTTGATCTTTTTAGATAGATAAGAGTAAGATCTAGATCTCATTACAAGCACCAATGTCATATGACTACTAGAAAAGCCAAGACAGTGAACGCTTCTGTTGAAAAAAATTGTGGTAATTAAAAGAAGGCAGAGTGGTGGAAAGTGCTGCTGCATATCTAAATAAATTTATTGACAATCCAGCCAAAAAATAAAAAAATAAAAAATCTAATAATTGACAAAAGAAATATCAAGAACAGAGTAACAGACCTGATAGATTGGCGGATACATTAAATTAGTGCAGACAGGGCACTCGAGGAGCTCATGCACACCATTGCTTGAATAAACTCCGAGCTTCACAGCCAAGCCAACTGCACTTTTGGTCTGTGCACTGTTAGTCTCTACCTTCCCCAATGCAGTATCATAGTCTGAGATTGTAGGGTGAGAATCAAGAACTTCCTTACGGGCATTGCTTCCAGGAGCCATTCTACTCATAAATTTTAATTTGATAACCAATTCCAGTACCGTTGTCTGCTATCAAAAGGTTTAATACTTCATTGACCTGTGAATAGATAATGAACTTATGGTTATTTGAGTAAACTAGAATTTATAAGCACACCATACTACTACATAATCAAGATGCTAAATGAGGGCCTTGGTCACATAGGGGAATTGTAACAACTAGCATTTATTGTGGTGCCCAAATCCCATGTCCCCAAACCACCAGATTCTGCTAAAGCCACCCAGATTCTTATCTTCAAGGACTCATAACAATAGCAGCAACACTATTTGGTTGGCACATCAAGTGCACTCTTCTAATCAGGGAAATAAAAATTCGAGGACCAGTAACAAAAGACAAAAATTGTTGAAGAACTTTTTAATACCATACTATGCCCCATGAAAACCAGAGATACATAGTAACTGCACTCCCATGAAGAAGGGATGACTTGACAATTTGGGTTTCAATATTCCCAAAACTTGTTTAAAACATCATGCGATCAAGTTAGGCATGTTGCAAGAGAAAGTTAAGAACCAATAAGACAAGGTGAAAAAAGTTTCTCATCGAGTTAGGCATCAGAAGTGCCGAGAGACCATTAAGATAATTGACTTATAGTTTGATTTCAACAGAGTAAATAGAAGAAAAATACAAAGACAAAAAGCTTTCCATATCTAAATATCTCTACATATTGATGACCACAAAAAAAAATCTCTAAATATTGGTATTACCAATATCCATTTTTAAGAAAGTGGATTGTAAAAATGAATCCGGGTATTGAAGAGACGACCTTACTCATATTCACCGAGCCATCCACCATCAAAGCAACAAATCAGACAAGAAAAAGAGTGGGGAATGAGCCATGTTTTCACGTTTCCAACTAAGTTCCAGATTTCAATCAACTAAACGCAGAAGTTTGCCCTAAAACATCCTCTCATACGCATCAACCGGAAAAGTAGAAAATTGGATCAGAACATCATACAGAGACGGAACCCATTTCAAAATTTCAACCTAGGCAGCACCCTGTCAAAAGAATTCAAATCTGGACCATGCCAAAATCTACCTTTGGCGTTTACAAGCTCCATAAAAGCAACACGAAATGCGACAAAATAGGAACAGGAAAAAGAAAACAAACCTCCTCACAACACCGAAACCCAAGCTCCCATGTTTCAACGAAAACTCAATCTTAATTTCACCGAAATCCAGCTCTTGCGTTTGAGTTAATCGCCAGAGCAGCATTGAAACAAAATAAAAGAGAACCCATTCCGAGTTCCCCGCAAATAAGTGTAAAAATCAACCGCCAAGCCAGGGACAAAGCAACCAGCTACAACAACAAAAGCAAACCAAAAAGACGAGTACCCAGTTGGGAATTTTCAGGTCGGGTGTTTTCGCGAACAACAAATTCAGACAATTATGCCCGAAACACGCGCAAAGAACGAAACCAACGACGACGACGACAACAACAGCAACGACCAAAAACGAATCAATTCGTGAACCAAAGGACTAAACTAGCGCAACGGGCACCGTATTACGCGGATACGGAACATTGTAACATTGCAAAAACTTAACAATCCTTCTGGACGTAGGCTGACGTTTTGCTGTTAAAGTAGGGGGACACAACGTGATATGGTGTGCTCGAGTGCATTAGAGTATTCGCTCTTCCAATTGTCCAAATTGGGTAGCAAACAAATTATTATTTCAAGTGATAGTGCGACTAATTTTTTTAATCTCTCTCTCTCTCTTTTTTTTTTCTTTCCTTTTTTTTTTTTTAATAATCTCTCTGAAGTTCATTTGCACAAAGAATTGAACCTAATAATAATGGGAAATTTCAACCGAACTCGCAGTTGGTTAGGATGCTATGCTCACTTTTTTCACCTTTTTGTAGCAGGTTGGACCACATTCCATTTTTTTTTTTTTTTGGCTCCAAGCCAACATCCTCCGTTATATATATATATATATTGTGGAGGTCCAAATTGATAGAAAAATTTAGGTTGATAAGGGCATCTAACAGGCGATGAAAATGAAAGTTGTGAAGAGCGAGTTGGGTCTCATTGCCCCAGCTCCCCAGGGTCGTCGCGTTAAAGACTTTTGTTGAAAGTCCACCGTTTATGCCGGCGGACAAGCTTCGTCTCTTTTACTATCATTTTATGCTCTCCACGGCTGCCCACCTGAATTTCGAGCATCCCCTCGAACGAAGATTCACTTGTTGTGGACTTGGGGTCTCTTATACCCGTGATCGGGACGAGCTCATTAACGGCCGAGCCTTGAATCAAATCGCTACTGGATCCCCTTCTGGGCCCTCGACGAGGAGATTGCAAATAACGCGATATCCATTAATCCATGGCCACGAATTGGGGTGGCTAGCAAGCTAATCGTTCGGCCGAGCTCGGCAGGTTCGTGGGATTTCTTTTTTAAGTCCACTCGTTATTATTATTATTATTATTATTTTACATTGATTATTAATATGGTATATTTAAATAGTAATTTTTAATTTAATAACATTAAAATTATTTCTTAAATAGATTATATTTAAGTTAATTTTATGCATTCCTTCGTAACAATGTCAACCAAAAAACAAAAAAAAAAAAAAAGAGGCATAATTCAATTTTCTGAGTTCTATATTCGAACCATGTGTCTTATAAAATCAAACTGTTCTTATATAATTATTGAAAGTTGCATTAAAGCTACTTTTTATTAAAAAAGAATAATTTTGGTTTTTCTTTTATTTAAAATTTTAAGTTGAAAGCTACTTTTAATTAATTCATCGTGAACGCCAAACCCCTTTTTTCTTTTTTTTTTTTTTCAAAAATAATAAATTTTCGCATTTCCCCGCCCATATAAAACTGAAGAAAAAGCCAAAGACTCTCTCACACCAAGTCTAAGTTAGTAGGAACAGAAATGAAGTCTGTCTAAATCCCTCTCCGTCTCTCTGTCTCTCCCTTTCCATGAAAGGTGGGGAGATGGAAGGAGAAGAAAAGCAGCAGAAAATTACAGATCTAGTTAAAGAGCTAGTCCATCGCTTACTCTCTCAAAACCCTAGCTCCAAAACCCCTAGCCCTAGCCCTGGCTCCTCCGATTTCCACAACTCTCTCCGCTACGCCCTCCGCATACTCTCCAGCAGATTGACCTCCTCTGTTTCCCCCGACGCTGCCGCCATCGCCGAGTCCATCAAGCGCCGCCTTGCCACTCAAGGTAAGTCCTCTCAGGCCTTGACCATCGCCGATCTATGCAACAAGTTTGCCTCCAAAACTGGCCCCGGTAGCGTCTATAACAAATGGGCAGTTCTCTCTGTGCTTAAAATCGTATCTGAAGATCGACAATCCGCGAAAAATGCGCTGAATTCTACTCTTTTTTCGCTTAATCTGGCATTAAACGACTCTGAATCGAGTAAGGGTTCGCGGGGTTTCCACCATTCCAGGAAAGAAGATAAGGGTTGGAATAATGGGGTGTTGTTGGTCGCTAAAGAGCCAGAGAATTTACGTGAAATTGCATTTAGGGAGTTTGTGAATTCGGTTAAGGAGGAAAATGAGGTGTCTGAGGAGGTCTTGGTGAGAGACGTGTTGTATACTTGCCAAGGTGTTGACGGGAAGTTTGTTAAATTCAATGCAAATGTTGATGGGTATGCTTTGTCAGATTCGATTAAGGTTCCTAGAGCTACTAGGCTTATGGTCAGAAAGCTATGTGAGTTGGGGTGGTTGTTTAGGAAGGTTAAAGCTTACATCTCAGAAAGTATGGATTGGTTTCCGTCTGAAGATGTAGGAACTGTGGGGCAGGCATTTTGTGCAGCTTTGCAAGATGAGCTCTCAGAATATTATAAGTTATTGGCTGTTCTTGAAGCACAGGCAATGAATCCAATTCCATTGGTTTCAGAGACTGCTAGTTCAGGGAACTATCTATCCTTGAGGAGATTGTCAGTTTGGTTTGCAGAGCCAATGGTTAAAATGAGGTTGATGGCTGTGCTGGTTGATAAGTGCAGAGTTTTGAGGGGTGGAGCAATGGCTGGGGCTATACATTTGCATGCCCAACATGGTGATCCACTTGTGCACGAGTTCATGAGGAGTTTGCTCCGGCGTGTGTGTTCTCCTCTTTTTGAAATGGTTAGGAGTTGGGTTTTGGAAGGAGAGTTAGAGGATATTTTTGCTGAGTTCTTTGTTGTGGGTCAACCAGTGAAGGCAGAGTCCCTTTGGAGGGAGGGTTACCAGCTTCATGCTGGAATGCTTCCTTCATTTATTTCACAATCGCTTGCTTGGAGAATTTTAAGGACTGGGAAGTCAATAAATTTCCTTCGTGTTTGTTGTGATGATCATGGCTGGGCTGATGCAGCAACAGAGGCTGCTGCTGCTGCAGGGACCACAACCAGAAGAGGGAGTCTTGGCTATGGTGAAACAGATGCACTTGAAACTCTGGTTGCTGAAGCAGCAAAGAAAATTGATAAGCATCTATTGGATGTCATGTACACAAGGTTTAAGTTTAAGGAACATTGTCTTGCAATAAAGCGATATTTACTGCTGGGGCAGGGTGATTTTGTTCAGTATCTAATGGACATTGTTGGGCCAGAACTTTCTGAGCCTGCTAATACCATTAGCTCATTCAAACTAGCTGGATTGCTGGAGAGTGCAATACGAGCATCTAATGCGCAGTATGATGATCCTGACATATTAGACAGGTTGAAGGTCAAAATGATGCCTCATGGCACTGGAGATAGGGGCTGGGATGTTTTCTCATTGGAATATGACACTAGAGTTCCTCTAGATACAGTTTTTACTGAGTTCGTTATGGCAAAGTATTTAAGAATCTTCAATTTTTTATGGAAGCTAAGACGAGTAGAACACGCTCTTATTGGTGCTTGGAAGACCATGAAACCAAATTGTATTACTTCTCATTCCTTCACCAAACTGCAACGTGCGGTTAAGTTCCAGTTGGTCTCAACACTCAGACGATGCCAGGTTCTTTGGGATGAGATGAATCATTTTGTTACAAACTTGCAATATTATATAATGTTTGAAGTTTTGGAGGTGTCTTGGTCTGAATTTTCAAATGAGATGGAAGTAGCAAGGGATCTTGACGATCTACTTGCAGCGCATGAGAAGTACCTCCATTCAATTGTGGAGAAATCACTTTTGGGAGAACGATCTCAACCACTTTACAAATCACTCTTTGTGTTGTTTGACCTTATATTACATTTCAGAAGTCATGCAGATCAGTTATATGAAGGCATTCATGAATTACAAGCGAGGTATATATTTAACCCTGTTACCAATAGTTTTGTTATTCAAGGGTGGGTCTTTGTGTAACAAAAAGGGTATTCCATTGTGACGTGGTGGTCATGTGTTTGAGTAACAGAAACAATCTCTTTGTAAAATCAAGTGTAGGGCTGTGTACATTTAACCTTTTCCCAAATCCCATAAATGTGAGAGCCCCGTGTACTTGGATTTCCTTTTGCCAATAGTTTGTTAAGGATGATACTAAACCAGTTCTAAATAATGTTTTCTTTCCTAAATGACATGTTACCTGTTACCATATACAGAACTGTAGCATCCTCTTTACCCGCTAAAGACAAGAATAAATCACAGAGGCAGACAACAATTAAAGCTTCAGAACCTGGATCTTGGATAAGTGATGGCAGGAAGGCCATAACACAACGTACTGGAGAATTTCTTCGGAACATGGGGCAGGAACTAGATTCTATAGCAAAGGAATACACTACATTGTTTGAAGGTTTCCTTTCTCAGTTGCCTATGCAGCAACATATTGATTTGAAATTCCTCATGTTCCGGCTGGATTTCACTGAATTCTATAGTCGATTACATTCTAGCAAATAGCAAAGCTGCTGATGCATCAGTACAAAGTCATCCGCAATTTAGAGTGTGAACAAAGTGCCCAAGTTAGTCAAGTTGCTTGGTTCCATGCAACTGAACAACCGTGCAGTACATTTCTGACATCCAGATCAAGCTGTTTGTATCTCAATTCTTGATTTTAGGTACCGGAAAACTCAACTCTTCCAAGCATCATCACATTTCATATTTTGCCTTAGTTGTTTCCTTTGGGTCTCATGCCTGTATTTTACCTTTTCAGATGACTTGTGCCCTTTTCTGATGGCTTGAGTGAAAGTTTGGGTTCATGTTGAAGGTATTTCTGTATGACTTAATGAGGCAGCTAAAATATTGTTAGATATTTGGACTACAACGGTTCAATTATTTAGTGGTGGTTTCGGTTTCCTCTAATTGTTACAAGCTGTATGTCCCAAACTTGTACATTACCAAAAGTTTTGTATTGAAGGGAGAAGAAATTCTGCTTCTGCGTCTTTTTTCCTTTCAAATTCCTTGAGCTTTAACGTGGGCAGAACAAAGAAATATTCTCTATATTGCTGGAAAGCCTGGCTTGCAATGGCAGGTTGTAAATTTGTGATAGGCAGAGGACCGCACAAGCACACCTGCAACAGGTTTTCTTCTTTCTGGGATGACTGGATCGTCATGACCATGCTAATATTGTCCTCATTATTATTTTGTGGTTGCCAGATCGGGGTTCGATTTACAGGAAGTTGTAGAGGATGCATCAATACGGATTTATTGGAAGTTGTAGAGGAGACACGTCAATACGAATTTTCTGGGTTTAGATTTCAATTCAATAGGTGCTGCCGTAATTTTTTCTCTGGTTTTCGTTTATAAGGTATTGAACTTCCACAAATGTTCGGGCCTAAATCTTGCTTTATGGGATGGAGGTTCTGCATACCACCGTATACGTTGTATGGTTATATACTTCTGCATCGTGCCAGCGTAAAAATTTTATTAGTTTGCTTTTGTAGCAGTTTGAAGGTAGATTTTCTGTGCCGTTTGATTTCATATTTTTGTGTTTCGTCTCTCTGTATCTTCGCGCGGAATTTTTCCTTCAATTCAAAACTGGGAACAATCGTCTGCCTTGCAAATCTTTCTATGTGCAATGCCACAAGTAGCAACTTTGCACAGCACGGATAATTAATGCACCAATGAGCCTAAGTTGAACAGCTTCAGAACCCGAATTCTGGAGAATGTTGCTGTGATGATGCCTTTATTAGTTAAATATAAGTTGAATCTACCGTCTGCTAGTTCAAATAGCGTATCAGCTGCTACACAATTGGCCTGGTGACATGTGGGAGGCCGAAGCTGTGTGAGCCGAAAAGGGAGAAGGCAAGCAAAAGAACGGGAATGATCCAAAAAACTTTTATTTAAAGTGTCGTGGCAGACTGTATATCCAACCTTCTAGTTCTGTTGCCTGTCAAGTAATAGCGAGCAAATGCAAATAATTGTTATACCAGACATAATCGAGATCTGACTTTCGAGGGTCATATCTCATATGAGAAGTAACACAGGAAATCCGGTATAAAAATCCAATCTACTTTAAAGCCAAAAAAGGATGAAAAATCTCAAATTTAGTTGGACTTTTTAATTATGAGTAATCCCTCATTCCTAATTACCATTTATAACAAGCTTCATGAACCAACAAACGTGATCAGCCTCCCAACGTATATTTCTTCCCTGTGAATGGCTGAAACGGTTCTTTTTTCTGAGTGTCGGCTTGGGCACCAGTCGGCAGATTTCTGGAATTGCTTCGATGCTCAGAGAAACCAAACACCATCTTTCCAGTTCGTTTACATGGCATCGACTCTGATTTGGTGACAATGCTTGAATCTACACGAGAATTCCGTTTGTCTCCCTCGGCAGAAGATGGACCAGTTGAAGAAAAATCCACTGAAGCTTTCTCATCCAGACGTCTTGCCAAGCCTGTGAACGGCATGAACTTTGACCCCTTCTTGCTTACATCTTTTTCCACCGATTGTTCGTGTTTTCCAGGTTCTTTGTAATCCAGGGGAGGGGCAAACTCTACCTCACAATCTGTGTCAATAATGCTGATGGCAGAAGCTGGTTTTGTTTCAACTACATCAATAAGAAAGGTCTTATGATTATGATTGACCACGATTGTATCTCCACTAGTGAGGCAAAAGAACTTGGAGCTCAATGTCTCTTCCAGCGCTGCCTTGGGATTAACTAAGCCCAAGAAATCCATGGAGTGAGGTTGAAGCTTTATGTAAGTTCCCTTCTCAAGGCTAACATACTTCAGCTTCACAAGATCACCATCCTGAAGTTGCAAGTTTTCCATCATCCTCGTTGGCAAAAATACTGAACCCTCTTTGGCAGTGAATTCAGACACCCCACAATGTGAAGTTCTATCCTTCAATTCATTCCTGATTTCAAATAGCATGGGGTAATCAATTTGAATCTCTAGCAGACTCTCCAATGCTGAAGCAGGCATTATAATCTGGTCACCGTGCTCTAAATGTGACTTCCCAATTAGAGACAAAGGATAGCAATTATAATCACTTTCAAAAGAGTCATAATCCTGCTCACGTTCGGACGAGTCCTCACTATCTGGTTCTTCATGATCAGAATCACCATCAGGCGCATGAGAACTGTCGTTGCTGTTGTGGTCATCCTCGTTTTGATCTTGAGAATCCTCACTGATCTGATCATCAGTACCTCTTTGTGTTGTCTTAATATCGTGGGGGTCACAGCCGCCATCTTTTCCTAAAATCTCATCGTGGGGTTTATTGGCTTCATTGGAATTTTGGTTAGAATGTTGACGAGTCTGATTGAAAGAGTCCTGGTTTTCAAGGTCTTGTTGAGAAGTCTGATCGTTCATGCTAATAAGGGCGATGATGGAAGGCTGACCTAGCAGGGCGGCAACGGCAATGGCACGTTTCAAGGGCTTCAAGTGACGCTACAGAGAAAGTGCCAACACAAAGTTTGGAGTAGTTTATTCCTTTTATACGAACCCTTTGATTTTGGTTTTAGTTTGCTGCGGAGTCCTAGTGCCGTTCTGTTACTCGGGGAGATCCAAAGTTGTCAAGGAGCCTGATCCTTAACGGGGAGTCCTAATTCTATTGTCAGCAGGATGCCTATCCTACTTTGGTTATATATGGTTTGGATCTTGATCTTGTTGGTCAAAGATAACAGAATCGAGGGTTTATTTATTATTAGGGCAAAACTACGGCGCATAAACCAGAAATTTCTGCACCCAGACTGACTAAATGCCGTTGGATTTCAAATATTTTGTAGTAACCGTGGGTAAAGATCTATGATAAACATGTTATTAATCAGAATACGTCTCTTTTAAAGAGACTCAATTTAAAAAGGAAAACAACTTCTTATTTTTAGAGATTAAATTTGAGGGATTTTTATTTTAACTCACATCCCCCAGAGTTGGTTGTCTTCCTCTCCTCCCCCCTCGCTCTCTCGTTACCTTCTCTTTTCCCCATCTCTGCCTGCTTCTCTGGCGCACCAGGAGGCCATGCCTTTCAACAGACAATAATGACAACCTTTGTTTCTTCAAACGTCTGATGAAGTACATTTGTAGCAACCCCGGGTCGGCTCAAGCGGGCATCACTAGAGTTGCATTGCGTAATGCATATGTAGGTTAAGCGCACGTCCCAAATTTTAACTCTCGCTTCGGCGTTGAGGGCATGCCCGTTTGCATTAGAGACTGCACTCGTCTCTTGGCCTTCCAGCTGTAGTTCACTCGTTTACATGATAGCAAGGCAATTTGCATGGGTCCAAAAGGATTAGTCAAGCCTTCAGCTCTACAAACTTGTCATTATCAGGAAAAGAATGCAGTCTCAAAATTGGTTTTAAAGAAGCCTTTCAATGCGTCCGCCTCCCACTTAGAATTTAAAGTTGTAAAACCAGACGAGACAGGCAACTCCACCAAGCCACCTACTACAGTGAGCTATCCTTGGTGCTGCTTTGAATGGCTTGCATGTTTTTAGCATCACATTTTTGCCAATGTTCACACTCGACAATGGGAGCAACAAACAATGATATTTGCAGTTTCAAAACAGGAGGGTCTCTGCAACTCCTACTTGCATGTAAAGCCTGTCTGCTTTTCAAAATTTCAAGATCAGGGTGGCTTGAGGGTGTTTTTAGGAGCACTGATCCAGGGGGTACCAGCAATGGCAAATCTCCACAATGCGTTGACATGTTCAGGTGAGGCATATTCAATGCCAACACGCGGACCAATCAGTATCTTTTCAGGCTGTGGCCCATCCAAGAGTTCTAAACCACCTGCAGCATGTTATATATAACTGCAGTGTTGCATAGAACCCAATCAGATTAACAGACTGATTAGGACATCTTGTTAACTCACCGGGAGAGTAAAGGGGGTGATTAGACCATTCTGTTGAAATCCCCAATGCTTGACCAATCTAAACATAGCAATTTATTAAGCTTTTAAGCAATTTGAAGAGAACTGACCAACCAATGATGCTATAATGAAACACGAAGCTGTAACCATATTTTACAGGATATTTTGTTGATGCCACGGTGCATTAAAGTGGCAAAAGAAAATTATTTGCAATGTTTATGTGTTCAACACCATCCGTGGGTCCAATCTGTAGAGAAATAGGATCTGTTTCACTTGGTCACTCAGTCAGTATTATTCATGCAGAAATTCACAATTCTCTAATATTCCATGTTCACAATTCATGCAGTTAAAGATATCCCGGATTATTTTTTGAGATATTCTTTCAGACATGCATATATTGTGCAGTTAAGAGATCACAGGCATCGCTAACATATCTGTATGGATATAATTCTACAAAATATGAACCTTGACTGCTGTCAAAACAGTACTACAACCTGATATCTATATGGTAGGCAATAAATGAAAAAACCAACCTTGCCAGGTCCAGTAAGGAGGACAGGCTTCTCAGTTGTCTGGCCCCGACGCTTCTGAATGGTTTCCAGCCCTGTAATTATGCGCCAAAAATAGAATGCAGAAGGGTCAATATATTTTGAAGGGTCCGTTCACAATGAGATTCTAGCATGAAAGAATAAAGCAATTATGAAAAGTATTCCTTGTGACGATTATACTCAATCATTTCATTATTGTTCTCTTTTTCTATCCAATTTGAGCGAGCATAGTTATCACACATTACCACTAATGGGAGCACAAGAACGTATTAGGACTGCAGCACCAACTCCTTCCTTGTCTGCAACAACGTTGAACATCGTATGCAAACCATAGCAGAGATAAACGTAAGCATGCCCTCCTGGTCCAAACTGTATCCGAAAGCCAAATCATATGCAAAACAAAAAGAACAAACAACAATGTCAAAAATCTTGAAATGCTCCAATATATAAAATGTTCTCAATTTGTAGAATGGAATATGGAAAGAGTTGATTCAATCCTACCACTGGGGCTGTTCTTGCGGTAATGCCGAATCTGCCATGGCAAGCCGAATCATTTGGCCTGTATGCTTCCACCTGTCAAGTAGTCAACACGCAATACCTTTTTTATGCATTCCAACAGGAAAAATAAAATACCCACCAAAAATCAGGATCAGCAAATTAAATTCTTGCACACGCACACACACACACACACACACACACACACCTCTGTAATCTGAAGAACAACATCATCTCTCCTCAGGAACTTGCCAAGCAAGCGCGGGCCGAGGTCCAGGGCGTCGATCTGGAAGAACTCCGGGGCCAAGATTTTCATATCACCAAAAGACGGTGAATTCAACTTTGGAACTGCTGGAAGCGAATGAGTTGAGCTTGTGGGTCTGCGCTGGGTCCGAGACTGGGGCTTGAGCTCGGCTTTGCTGGTTACGGATTTGAGTGGCTGGCCGGCTTCCGGGTCTTGATCGGACTCTCGAATGTGAATCGGTTTCTTGGGTCTCGCAACCCGCTTGAGTCGCCTAGTTGGCTTCATTTCGTTCCCGGTGAACCCAAGCGCTCGAAGGACAGCGCCGGAGAGGTTGTCGCGTTGGCTTGTGCCAAACGCCTCGTGACTCGTCGTCCGCTGCTGTATGTCCCAAAAGATTACTTTACCGCACTACTACTGTGACACGACACAATTTTATTCAATAAGATTTTGAAAAGTATTATTTTTATGTTTTATTATTTTTTTTCTTTTAAAATAACATTTATGTTTGGTATTGGAATTGTTCGAGCATCGTAATTAATGCGAACACTTTCTTATTCAAACTTTTTCTTGTTAAAAATAAAAGATAATCATTTATTTATATATATTTATTTATTTATAATATTTTTTAATACAAAATTGGTAGCACTTTACAATATTATTATTAACAAAATTATATCTTGATCCACAAAATACATCAGTCGGGAAAGCAAAATCAGTGGTAATAAAAAGAAAATCTAACTATTTTTAGGATATTGTATTTTTAATATACACATTTAATTGGATCGAGTAATTTGAGAAAATTTTAATTTAAAATTTTAGTTAAAATAAATAATTTTATTTATTTTTTATTATTATGCCATAACGACTGATAATACTTCAATTTGGGTAGATATTATAACTTGAATTGCCATGTTCAAAACTTTATAATTTAAATCGTGTATTTTTAAGACAAGATCCCCCCCCCCGTTTTCCCAAAAAAATTAAAAAAAAAAAATTCACCGCTAAAATTGAATCAGTAAAATTAATTACACGATCGTGAACACTTTCCATGTCCTCCTCCGATTAAATATTTGAAATATCATTTTTAGTAAATAAATAAATAATAAAAATAATACTCGCGATTTTATTATAAAACAGTGTACTTATCGGAAGAACAGTATTTTGTAAACACAGAGTCTGTCTGATACATTCGGATAAACGAAAAGTGATTTTAAATTATTATAAAACATTTTGTATTACACAAATATTATTACTAGCTACAAAACCGAAAGAAAAAAGGGAAAATTCTAGAACCTTCTGCGCTTTCGGAAGAACGAGGAAGCATAGCCCGCAAGAGCGTTTCAAATGGCCAAGTACGGCGAGGGCGACAAGCGGTGGATCGTGGCGGAGAGGACCGACGGCACCAACGTCCACAACTGGCACTGGGCGGAAACCGACTGCTTGGAGTGGTCCAGAAACCTCCTCTCCAAGCTTCTCTCCGATCTCACCGTCCTCGACGGCGAAGTTAACCTCTTCATCAAGACCAAGAAGCTCGACAAGCTCGACGGCGAGGCCTATGTTAATATCCGGAAAGGAAAAATCATCCCCGGCTACGAGCTCAGCCTCAGCTTGTCATGGGAAGGCGAGGCCAAGGATTCCGACGGGAAGAGTCTCCCCAAGGTCGACGGATCTGTCGAAATCCCGTATCTTTCCGACGAGAATGCCGACGAGGACCCGGAAATTAAGGTTACTGTTAAGGACGACGGCCCCGTGGGCAAGAGATTGAAGGAAGCCATGGTGGCCGAGGGAAAACCTTTAATCGAGGAGAAGATTAGGGCCTATGTACAAAGTATGGCCAACGGCGGGCCGGCCAAGGACGAAGTGGAAACCAAGAAGGTAGCGGATGCTCCCAAGGCGCAAACCACGGCGGTGGCGGCAAAGATAGAGGTGCCAAATGCGGCGGCGGCGGCGGTGGAAAAGAAGAAAGAAGCGAGGAGGCAGTCGAAGAAAGGGTTTAAGACAATAAGCCTGACGGAGAAGTTTAGCTGTAGAGCGAGAGATATGTTTGAGATATTGATGGATGAGTACCGATGGAAAGGTTTTACGCAGAGTAATGCCAGGATTAGTAAAGAGGTTGGAGGGGAGTTTAGCGTTTTTGATGGGTCGGTGACCGGAACAAACGTTGAGTTGCAAGAAGGGAGATTGATCGTTCAGAAGTGGAGGTTTGGCAGCTGGCCTGACGGGGTCATTTCCACGGTATGTGGCACAGTTATAATGTTTAATTTTGATTGAAATTAGACTTGTTCATGTTGAGGGAATTTTTCTCTTCTTTTTTTTTTATTCTTTAATTTTTTTATTTGAACGATCTCGTTGTCTTTGGATTGGCGATAAAGTAATTGGTGATGGGAGGGTGTAATTGCTGAATCTCAGAATCTGTTTCGTGGTCAATGATTTTCCTCCTGTTTCCTTCTGCTTTGAGCCGTTGAAGTTTTCCGCTGAAAGGATCCGAAATTCTGGTTGCAGGTAAGACTCACTTTTGAAGAACCTGAACCAGGCGTCACTGTAGTGAAGCTAACTCACACCGATGTTCCCGAGGAAGACAGGTAAATTCATGTTTTATTTTGCAAAGTAGTTGTGTTTGTTTGCGGTCGTTCTTGGGGTTTATTTTATTTTTTCGTTTGTTGTTTTTGGCTGACCATTTCTTGTTCCTTTATGTAATTGGCAGATATGGGAATGCAACTGTGGTGGAAAATACTGAAAGAGGATGGCGCGACCTTATTCTCCATAAGATACGTGCAGTTTTTGGTTTTGGCATGTGATTGCTTATGCAGAATTTTCTTTCGCCCGTAGAATTTTCCTCACGTCTTTCTTCCGGCCGTGAAATTTGAGTTTCTGTGTTGCTTATACCTGCTGTTTGGGTGCAGTGAGCCCTCTTTTATAAGCTGGTCCGTAAGATTGTAGTATGAGTCAAACTCATTGGCATGAGCACGTGTGCTCTCATAATCAAAATGCATTGTTAAATCTGATTGTGCCAACATTCAAGGATGTCTTATCTGCCTTTGGAATCCATGTCTTGTATTCCTCGATCTCATTGGGTTTGTTTCTGTCTTTTTTTTTCGTGGGGGGGGGCCCGCAGTCAGGCATGACAACAGTGATGACTGTTAGCAATCACGCTGAGCACGGAATATATTGTTTTATTTTTCTAATTCCGTGGTGGTGGATGTCATCTGTCAGTGGACTTCTCCTAATAATGGCTGTTGGAATTTCCTTCTAATTGGAATTCGGCTTGAGGATTAATTGCTATGGTAAAATGTACCCATCTCTTTGGTTCGCGGTGGTAAGCTTGCCACAACCTCCGCAGTGGTTTCTCCTGTATATTTGGCCTATACGCCAGTTGGAAACGTTTGATGCAAGAAGGGATCGTTTAAGTGCGATTTTCGAGGACTGTGGTCTCATTACTGGAAATAGTGCTTTTTGTTTGAGAGGGTTGCGGGTGGCTCCACACAAAGTCCTAATGGTTTTATGCTAAATGTTCAACTGGGTGGGTTTCGAGTCACGATAGGTACTCTCAACTAACTCCGGTGGTATACTCCACAGAGATGTACAGCGACTTCTGGGACGATTCTCTAATGAGTGGGTTCTTAGTTTTCTCTTTTTCATTTAATTTCTGTTTTTTAACTTTATAATTTCCACCTGCCGAATTCACATCAGAAATCGCCAACATGAACACAAACGAAATCTTGAATTGCGTATAGAAAGAAAACGAAGCATTTCTATTCTCGGAGCTGAGGTATATGAAGAATGACTTTTTGGTCCCTTTCGTCCAGTGGTTAGGACATCGTCTTTTCATGTCGAAGACACGGGTTCGATTCCCGTAAGGGATAAGTACTCCTTTTCGGCCGCTTTCAGTTAGTGTTCATTGCTGAGTGATCGCTCGCTATTCTCAAACTTTTTTAAAAAGCATATTAAAAAATAGTCGACTGGTAGTAATTTCGAATGAGCAAGTAGGGGGCGGCAACTAAAGAGGTAGCGAGACTCAATTGTGGAGCCATCAATAAGCCCCAGGAGAGACTGGAGGGTGCTTCTATAGGCTCCAAAGGTCATATCTTGAGTCTTAGGAGAGATTTCAGGTATGCAGCAGATGACTCTTCGCGGAGTCAGAGGTATGGTGGTTACCCGCAGGTTACCGTGGAGTCACGTACAGCGGATAATTCCTCAGAGAATCAGTTATCCGGCGGTTACCAAAGAGGATCAGATCCAAGGTTCAAATAGGGGGCGGTAATCTCAGATGCAGCTCAGATGCGCGAAATGAGTTGTTGCCGCGTTATAGGTTGTCTCTCTTATCAACTTAACACCGTCTTATGTGGATCTGAGAGACTCCACTCTTTCTTCTAAGCTTGCGGTATTAGAAATTCAAGGGAAGAGACATCGATCCGCCATCCCTATCATCCCTATAAGGGGCTTCAACTTCTTCCGAAGATGGTCTATTTCAGTGGGGGTGGTGAAGCTTGGGCTTGCGTTTAAGCGAGTGGGAACGAAGGTCAAGGTGCTTAAGCAGTCTTTGAGCGAGGGAGAAGTAGAAATTAGACTCTTGGAAAAGACTGACGCTGGTATGGTAGTGCAAGTTCTAGTACGAGTCCTAGTACAAGGGGGAATTGCTTATAGTATTTGCCCTTTCTTTTGAAAAGGAAAGGGCAAATACTCATATATTAGGATTAGTCCCATCTATTGTTGTTGTTTCAGCTCATATATTGGGATTGTTTCCGCACCTATATTGTGTTATAAGACTCCTGTTATTGGGACTGCCCGGATGATCGGGACTGATATTACAGACATGGGGCGTGAGGAATAGAACTTATTTCGATTCGGGATCAGAAGTTAGGTATTTAGCAACAGCTTTGATTGGATTAGCGGGTCCTTCTTATTGGGGCCCCTTTTATGAAGATGAGTGAATTGATGGGAATGTCCATATGTGATTGAGATTCGGGATCAGAAGCATTGGATGATAGGGACGGATTTCACCTATTAGATGAAGTGGACGATGGAATCAGAACTATCTTTATCAAGTGGAGGCAATTAGCCCCCATACTTCTATTGTACCCCAAAAGCCGAAGTCGAGACCCTTAAATCTAAGGTCTTGAAATTCGAATTGTTAACAATCGACCCCCATACTGACTTGATATTGTACGTATGTTATTAGGACTGACTTGAAATCGGGGAATATGAGTGACATCAGGCATTGGGCATAGAAAGTGAGGTGCGGATAGAAATATCTTAAGAGAAGATAGAATCGTGAAGTAGTCTCATCTTGACAGTAACCATTATAGATTGAGAAAGCTACAGGCCCAATGAGCTTAGCCTTGAGTGGACCGAAATGGTCCCGCGAAGCCGGTCAACGGTAGCCTAAGATCCGTCTCTGATAGAAGAAGAAAGCTAGAACTCGAGTAAGGAAAGTAGGGGGTATTAGGTGAGGGGATACACGCAGAACCGTTTAATTGTGGAACAAGCTACGCACCTTTGAGTTCTCGGGGCGAGGTGCGAAGCTAGTTCCCGAGTAAGTAGCTAAAGCAAGAGGGCAGCAAGCGATTGTAGGTACGCTAACTAACTAACTATATTATAGTATATAAGATATATTGGTGTGGAACTAGATCCTCTGCTAGAGAAAGTAACAGTTGTTATGTAGCCAGGTTCACCTGCCCAATGCCAATGATACGAAGAGCTAGCTTTGCTACCCTGGGGCTCAGAGAAAAGTCTACTTGCTTGCTAGAGAAAGAAGGTGACCCTTTAGTTTTCGGGTTTGCTTTTTTTTTTTTTAGAGATTATGTTAGTGTTCCGTGTATCTTACCGCGCCGTGGGCTTATGCGGTACAAGATCGAAAATCATGCTCTTCGGAGCCCAATTATTCCCATGCTTTCCGTTGGTCAACAACCAAGAAAAGTGTTTTTCAGTTGGACTAACCAAAAGTCTTCCACATGGAGGGCAGAGCAATTCAAAAATTCATGTGATATGAAGCGCAAGTTATCTATTTATCAATTTGGTTCTAACATAATAGAAGGTGATGATTTAACAACCACCTTGCCCACTCGTTATTCACCCAACGATTATCAATCTTTTTCCGTATCTGAAAAATCTTTAGATGAAATAAGTGTTTCTATAGGGGGCCCCCAGGTCTCCAATAGTTCCTCTTCTGATTCTGGGGCTGAGGTCCGAAGTGAGCTGCCTTCGAATTATTCTGGAATTTATGAGGATCACCCGGGTCTTAACCCGTCCAGTGAATCCAGTGAAGATGTCCTTTATTTTTGCTCAAAATGTCGCGTGGGCGAGTTGATGCCTAACTCGAGTAAACAAGATATTCTGGTTGTTTCCGAAGCTTTACATGGCGAAAGCAACAATATCCCTTTTCTTGAGCACCTGTTAAACGATTTGAACATAAACGGAGTAGAGAGTGAAGCCTTTAGGGATGCCCTTTCTGAAGCGAGGATAGTTGCCAGTCCCCTTGAGCAATTTGAGATTCTCCCATTGATAAAAATGAATATAGGAAACTTTTATTTCTCATTCACAAATCCATCTTTGTTTATGTCCGCTCATTTCTCGTTTTTATAAAGTTATTTCAACTTTTGGAAACAGGAAATTCTATTTGTAGTATTTTCACGAGTAATTGGCGACTACGCCATAGCGAGGCAGGAGACTCTTATTCGCTTACGTCCTGTTTGGGTTTGAATTGGAGTGAGAGAAAATGGTGCGAAAAACATTTGTGAGGAAAAAATAAATTTTTTATTAGTTGTTTGAATTAGTTAAAAATAAATAAAAATATAATTATTATTTGTATATGGTGAAAAAGTTATAAAAAAATTGATGTTACAAAATGACATTTATGCTCTTTAAAAGACTTGAATAAGGAAAAAAAAAAAATTTTTTTTTGAACACGTTAAGAGTAATCTTAACCCAATTCAAGTACTGCACTTTTACATCAGAAGGATAAAGATAATCATTATAATTCTCTATTCTAATCTTAAACTCTTTTTTTTTTTTTTTCAAAAAGGAAAATATAAGGCTACAAATTCATCCCTCTTTCTAATTTTTCGTCTGGGATAGCCTCTATCTCCTCATTCCTTTTCTCCTCTTCCTTACTCATCGTCAAAATCATCGGCGACCAAGGCCCAATATATCTCATCACTCTTGCGCACTCCTCTTCACCCCCTCATCTTCTTCTTTGCTCGGATCAACTCCCTTAAGACCCACCAAACCTACAACAACCCCAGAACAGTACGCAGTTCCTGAGCCCAAAACGAACAACTGCACCATCATTCGGGGTATATGAGGACTGCAAAACAAGTCTGGCTCTTCCAAGTTTTAAGATCGGAAATTTTCTTGGTTTTTATTGACATATCATTGGATGCTTTGAAAAGGGGGGGTGGAGAGGAGATGACTCGCCATTTTTGCTTAGTTGATAAAATAAATCGTATATTTTTCTCTTTCTGGATTTGAAAGGGGTGGTTACATAATTAGCAGCATAATAGATTATGTGGGAAATTTTGTTGAGTTTTTCAAGAATTTTTCTTTCCTATGATCTTTCCAAACGTAAGAAGATTCACTTTCTCGTTACTTTCTTTATCATCATTTTCTAACAAAACCGACAAAGGTTTAGTAAAATGATTTGTGAAAAAAAAAAATGGAACAAAAAAGAGCCAAACTGGATGTGATACGTAGGATTCACGTTTTATTTGTTTTCTGAAATTTTAAGTTTTTAACCCATAATACACTCATTGTGTTGCACGTTTTACGTTTGTTGCCACAGCGGTTGTTTTATGTTTGTTGTAATATTGGGTACTTTTTGACCCAAAAAAATAATAATAATAACAGAAAATAATAATTTCTTAAAGAATTGGATCCACCCGTCACCTCATTTTAAGGGTTTCTGTATCTTTTTCTGTCTATGCAGTGGGACTGTTTCACTTACTAGTGGGTGTGTAAAAGTACGTTGATCACCGATTAAAGAAGCGGACCTTGAACTAACATGGGATTGTTACAAAAGTGTTGTACACGACACTGATAACAAGAAACGTGGGACAAGAAGTCATCTTATATATTGTTACCTATTATTGGTTGGTCCTTTACCAAATGTATTGACTGAAAAGTTGCCCACGGGCTCGCCAAGCAACAAAAGGGACGAAGAGGTAGATGTGTAATACGAATGATCTGTGTTACCCAACAAAATGATAACACCGTTAGCTTGATGTAACCAAAATAAGAAATATGACAACACTCTGAAGACATTCAAAATGAACAACTGGTCAGCCGATTCAAACCAAAAAAGAAGCTGCAAAATAACTAATGTACTTTCATGTTGGCAGCTGAGAAGTTTCAGGGTCCCAACAATTGGATGAATGAAAGATATGACTTACATGTTTGCGGCGGTCGCCAGACCTATGAAAACAAGTCGAAGGTTGAGACACAGGCTTCTGCAGTAAGAGTTGGCTGTGAGAGCAAATCTATTAGTAAGCCTGAATCTGTGTTGGATATGTCCAAGCAATTCTATCGAGGTAATAAGTACAGTCATATACACGACATCTGTGATGGTTGTGGAAGAGTCATGAGAAAATGCATTGTGGAAAATAGTTGTTCTGGCAGAGATGGGCTTCCTTCTAGGAAGGTTTGGGAGTCCGTGGAATCTGTAAAGAAATATCCTCTGAGCAACTCGGACACTGATGTCATCTGTTGGTGTAGTTGTGGAAAATTTAAGTGGTAATGATCATGAGGAGGACAGTGCAAAAGAATTGAGAAACTCGTCTTCAATCAGACAAAAGGTGCCTAGGATAGACTTCAAGTGGAAGTTAAGGACCCTTGCTACTCAACAGAAGTGGGAGGATGTCATTTGTATGAGGATGTCATTTGCTGGCCTGCAAAAAGTTCTGCCTTGAGTGGGATATCTGATCCTGGCATGGGTAGCACTTCGAATTCGGATGATTGCTTCTCATGCCTCAGTGAAGGAGATAGCATCACGGTCTCATCAAACAGTGGAAATCTGGAATCCTCTTCCACATCAGATTCCGAAGAAGCTAGTCAACAATCTGAAGGAATGAACACTTCTTTGGGTGTCCACAATGGTTTCTTCAATTATAAGGAAGTGCCAATGGGGAACAAATGCTATAGGAGCAGTCAAAATGGCTTCACTGAATTCTTTGAAGAAGGGATGGTGAATAAAGTGAGTAAGAATAGAGGGGGGGGCCTTCGGTAATAGGAAATTTTTTTAGCTTCCAACATATGCTCCAAGAAATAAATCTCTGAAAAGTCTGCCAGCCAAAAGTCCCCAGAATCCTGATTGTGGAATACCAACTTACATTATGGGTTCACAACATCAAGGCATGTCTTCAGCGATGCATATCCAAAATATGCAATTTCTAGTGTTTCAAGCTCCTTCAAACCTAACCACTACCTATATACCGGCCCCATGGGCTATGATGCAAATGAAAATTTGCACTCATGTTTGCAATATGGAACGGTGCAGCTTCTGGCTAGTCTCATATTTAATTCTCCACTGGTTCCACCTTATCAGGCAGTTGCAAAAGGCCATGGCTTGAACTCAGAGGAGCAAAAGCATAAACATGTGAGGCAGGGACGTTTAATTGAAGCAAATACCGAGATAATGGCTGCAGCTGGACCGCATCCAACAGAAGTCTTACCTGGTGAAAATTGATAACATTGCCAAGCTGCATAGCGGTGACATTGGTTTTCCCTTGTTCCATTTTGGCAGAAATGTAGCTCTTTCAACAGTACATAAGCCAGATTCTGTCTTCAAAAGCTGTGAATGTTGGGGAAATGTCTTCAAACATAACAGCAGTTGAAGTTGAAACTGGTCATGCTTGTAATAAGAAAGGGGACACAATGGAAGAATACAACTTGTTTGCTACAAGTAATGGCTTGAGGTTTTCATTCTTCTAAGCATATTCGTAATGTGTTGTGAGGCGGCTGTTTTGGAGTTCAGTCCCTATCTTCTTACTGGGTATCTGGAGTTTGGGCACTCTGTAAGCCAACACTCAATAATCTTCTTCCAAGTAATTCCAGCTGTAGACAGGTTGTTTGATTGATAAACAATTCATTTCACTTATATTTTAAAATTTTTTGTTCAATGTCGGGAGAACCGGGGGAAGATATATGGCAGGGTTTTATAATGCTTGAGGTTTTCTATTTGGGTTCATATTTTATACGAAGCATTTATAATGAGTTTGTTCTTTCGCTTGCTGTATGCTGATTGACGAGTCATTCACTCTTGGGAACTCCATTAGCTTCTCAAATCTTCAGGTGCTTGACCACAATTTCTCGTATTGATAAACAATACTTGCCATATAGTTATGAGGCTTTTCATTCTTCCCTAAATGGCTGCATTTAGTGGGGCTGGTTGATGCTTCTAATGATCTTGCATTGCGGAAACTGTTGGTGCCAAAATTGTCTCGGGTTTTGACCCCGAAAAAATTGCCTTCTCACGTAAGCAAGCAACTTTGTCTCTTCAGGCTCAGCACTTCAGGACGGGCTCTGATGTTAAATTACAAATACACCCATCAACCTGCACTGAAGATGAAGTTGTCGATCTCCCCAACAAAATGAGAAGGTAGACATCTGTTAGCCTTGAAATGGTGAACCAAGCTTCTTCCCCACGAGGGTTAATGTCTAGTTAGACAAGTTCATGGGCTTAGGATCTGCCGGGCCGGGGCTAGCTTGCGTGAGTTCAATCTTTTTTTTTTTTGATCGGCCCTGGCCAAAGGATTTAGCTGAATTCAAGTTCACCCCCTCCGTCTTTTTGGAAGGTGGCTCAGCCCGTCGTTTTGGATAAAACAATTCATGTTCAATGTTGCTCACAATACACCGGTGCTTGAGAACAAAACAGACTATAAAATATTGGACAAGATGCCTCCGGAACATAAACGAATACATGCTCTGCACAACACTAAGAGTGTAAGAGGGGATCTCAGACATTCAGATGGGGTACCTGAATGACACCTCCATCTAGCGCAAGCCAAATTGCTGTCTAAGTCAGGGGTCTTGAAACCTATCAATTGATGGCAATTGGGCATTTCAGCCTTAACACATTCACGGCTCCAAGAAAATAAGCAGAATTTGGCAATTTATATTCGTCCAACAATGTGATCACACCTATCTCAAAGAAAAAACCAGAGTCAATCACAGTATAGAAACTCATGAAAATAACACCTAAATGGCAAAAACTTCAGCTAATCAATTCAATGTCTAGTTGCTTCCTCAGATAAATGATGCAGCTTGGTACATGTTGGAGGGAACCAATCAACTGCAGGCATACATTGGCCAGGAATATTTCTCTTAGCACCAGCAAGGAATGCCAAAACTATTTAGATGAACAACAATAGATGGATCATTATTGAGCTGAGCAGTTAGGCGCACCCTTTATGCAGAAGTGTCCAACATAATATCAGTTTTTCCCCCCAAAAAAGCATAGAACAGCAAGATAAAATCCTGGCTCATCCACAAATTCAGTCACCTCAAAAGAATTGTCAGCTGCAACCTTCTGCAAAGTCATCTTGTCAGGTAAATCAGAAACCAAAACATCTGCATACTGTTTCCTTTGGCATTCTAACATTTCCCTTCCCTGGGGGTGGCTAATAATCACTCTTGCACCTAAACAAGCAATGCTCAAAAGTAAGCACCAAAAACTGGTTATCCTATTTGCAAATTGGCATAGGTTTGAAGCAAGTGCATATTCCATGCCAAAATAAGGCCTTAATCATATTTTCACTATAGATGATATGCAGTCTTATGAATGGAAATTTAGTACAATTTATTAAAGAACAATTCTGATCTCAACATTTGAGGTGGTTTTTTCTTCTGCTTCTCAACGACATAGAAAATTCTTTCTTACAAGGTTCAACAGGATCAAGTATTCAACTAGCTGGAAAGAGGAATGGACAAAGATGGAAATTAAAAGGATTTGCAATTACCAGGTGAGCAGCGTTTTGCAAGTGCCCCAACAACCTGGTCCAGCGAAAAGGGCAAAGCTGGCAGGAAATAAAGAAACAAAACATCAAAAGGTGCCCACTTTTCCGGCACATGTGTCAATTCCCCTTGCCAACATTTAACCTTGTCATATTTTTCTTTAATGACAGCTAGGAGGAAAAGGGAATCATGGACTAAAAGCAGGGTATTGCAAGGTTTAGTCTCAACCAACTGATCCACAAATCCTTCCGATGCAATTGAAACCAAAACCCTTGAAGGTTCTTCAATCCTTCCTGCAGATATTATGCGGCCAAACTTCTGGTTGTGCTCGTCATTGGAATTTAGCTCATCAGGATCAAGAAAGGACCAATCCTTTTCTGCAAACTCTTCAAAATTCATTACAGGTATTGTTCCCTCTTCAGAAGGAAGTGAGGCAGCGATTGATTGATGACTAGTGCCTAAGGAATGTTGCCACTTGAAAGGGAAAGTCGGATAACGAAGCAAGATGCAATTAGCATGACAATGATTGCAACTATTATCAGAAAAGTGTAGAGACTGTAGTCGATGATGAGTTGAGGGATGGTGAAAAAGTAATCTGAGCATGGAAGAAGAGGGTAACAAAACGGAATTCATGGAAGAATCCTTGTCTCCTCTTTGATGACTAGATTTCTGGTTTACAATGGGAAATTCCAGTGTGTGGGCTCAAGTCCTTGACAATGAATGAAGCAAAAAATGTTAGCACTGAGGTATTCAGAACGTCCTGTCAGCAGACCGAAATGATCCAGTCCATATATCCTTGAAAACTATCGATGCCATATAATCCTATCACTGCATGTTGATGAACAAAGACAAAAAATAATGTCAGCACTTTGGTCACTGAATTGAACACAAATGCTTAGAAGAAGAATGCGTACCACAAGGCCCTGCCTCAACCTTCCCAGTACCCGCCCAAGTGACCGGCACAAAGGCTTCTCAATAAGCAGGACGCAAATAACTCTCAAACGAATTATATAACCCATTTATGCAACTCAACTCAGACAAGGCTCACCAATGTCGTAGACACCTTTTCTAATTTTCCACCTTTCAAATGAATTAACTCAAATAGAGCAAAATGGTAAAAAAACAAAAAACAATCCATAAAAGCCGCAATCAACCCCAGAGAATCAGGGAAAGAGACTTAGTGAAGTTGAGTTGTCTAGTTCCTACGTCGTCGACCAACCGTTCTTAAGCCATACAAGATGACACATATTAGAAAGAAGACAACAAGAACCCAAGGCCAAGTTTAGATTCTCCATTAATTAGGCAGAAAATTTTCCAAATTTTGTAGAAACCCAAAAGAACATCGAAATTTAAGACATAAAAATTTTCTTCTTCTTTTTTTTTTTTTTTTCCCTTCTGCATTCTTGAACTTCCTTCAGACAAGTTCACATGTAAGCCAAAGCCCCAGAAAAACCCAAAAAGGGAAAAGACAAGGAGGAGCCAACATTAGAGTCAACTAACCTCGTACTCCTTGCCACAGCTCTCTGGGAAGTCGAGACGACAAAGATGACAGCTTGGTGGGCTTTAGAGCCGAGAGTTTCTCGCCGTGTGTGTGCGTGTGCGTGTCTCTGTACAGAAGGGATGAGAAGGAGAGAGAGTGCTACAGAAATATGGAGTAATCGGACCGTTCAATTATTAATTAATTGCTTTTGAAGAAAAAAAAAAAAGCATTACCATAATTAAATATGGTCACCTTACTCCACAAGGCAGCCCAAGACCTACACAGATCCGGCCCAGTGTACTTTTCGGTTTTTGTGGTTGTTTAGCCCCCACTCGTCCGTTCGCTCTAGCCCCATTATATGATAATGTTTTAGATGAGAAGGCTCTCGCATTGCAGAGCCCAACACAATAATAATTTACTTTGGTCAAATCAGGGAATTTTTTTTTATTAAAAAAATAATAAAAAACTAATCGCAAAGCTGCACGTTGAAACATAAATTCTAAATACATATATTTAAATAATAGTACGGTGATTTTTAAAATTGAAAATTTTAAATTAAATTCAGTTATAACTAATTGGTAATAAAATAAACTAATTGTTAATGATGAAAATCAAATAGGAGATAATTTCTTAAAAATATGTAACTAAATTAATGGTGTAGATTTATATTGATTCATCAAAATTGGCTGTTAACACGTCACAGCACCAAAAATTTAATTTATTTTTTTTTTAAATAAAAGGGTGTCAGGAATTTTTCCCTTTTACTTCTGCGTATTTCGGGGGGGTTGGAAATCGAGGAGACAGTCAACTCGGTGATCCCACAAGTCTTGGCAGGTCGATCTTTTCCAAAAGGGCTCATTGGTAGGTTGCCTTCCACTCTCGCAACTTTTTCAACCCATATCTTCTCACATTCTGCTTGTGGTTGTCTGGTATTGACTCTTCGGTTCCTTCTATTTTCCATTTCTTTGGAAAATTTCGTACCCGGGACTTTCCAATTATGAAAACTATATTCAAATATGCATAACGAAGACTCCATTAATTCTGTCTAATTTTAGCAGCTCAAAGCCATGGATAACAATTTGATTCTGGATGCCCTTTTGGTAATTAAAGCCATAACCTGAAAATTGAATGAAAATCATTGAGAAAACAGAAAGAACAAGGCAAGGCAGCGCACGGTCCTTCGCCCAAAAATCATTTTCTTGCTAAAAAAAAAAAAGAAGAAAATATAATGTCTCTCTCTCAAAAAAAAAAAAACACTTTAATAATTAAAAACTATTTTTATCACATATATTTTTATGATTTCAGATAAATCTTTAAATAAACTATTGCGATGGCAACGCTGCGTTGTTAGGAGAAGTCCTGCGCGATACTAATATGCGTTCGTTCTGACGTCAATTTCGGTTGGATTTTTGCTCCGTTGACTCGTGGAATTGGGGGCCAAAATAGTCAAGGGACTTAGGTATTTTTGCAAGCACCTTCTGCGAAATGATTTCAAGTTGTCGCGGGGGGACGTCGCGATCAACTGCTTGCTGATTACGGCGGTGGAGTTGAGCCTGACTGACTCCCATCGCTGCGCGTTCCATTTTCTTGGCATTCCCTTTCTCTTCCCTTCGGAAAAATTGCAGATGAGCAGGTTGCGGATTCATAGGCTGATTTAGCTTCTCTCAGATTACACATCTAATTTAAGAGTTATATGTTAGTCGAATCTTATAATTTGTCATAAACGAGCACTGAAAATTAAAATGCTTCTCTGAATATTTGATTTAATGGTAGAATCATCTTTATTTTTAATTTCAGATTTATATTTTAAGCCAATTATTTATGAACTTTTAATGATACGTGCTTGACACAAAACAAAAATTTTAAACACACGGCTAGTCTGAACTCTAAACCCAACACTGTTAATCAATATTAATGGTAAAATTAACTTTAGTCTAAGCATCTCCAAATGGACACGTTGTGTTTTCTCTTTATCCTTTTTCTAATTTTAAATGTACCCTTTTGTAGGTGTTGCATCAAGCAATAATATTACGAGGGTCCTGCGTATCACTTGATCATGGTCATCAACATCAAATTTGAATATGGAAAATCAAATGCTATGCCCTGCAGATCGATCGACAATCCGAAACTTCACTGGAAAAATGATGGTAATAAAATAATCAATAACATTATCTGTTTATCGCATTTTAAACAGCTAAATTATATATTAATCTATTATAATTATTGATGGTTTATTCTTAATCTTAGGAGTTTCAATGAATAATTAGTAAACTATAAAGTGCGTACAAAGGTGACGATACTATGACGTGGGCGACTATTAGTAAGTAATAAAAAGGTAAAAAGAAGAGTTATCAAGTTGCAGTACAAATAAATATCTCTTTGAAAAAGTACTCCAATAATTAGATATTTTTATTTTTAAAATTTTCAATTATACAATTTAAGATATAATAAATTTGTGATGAAAAAAAAAAAACACACACACACGCACACGCACACGCACACACACACAATAGATTGCAACTATATATCTTACAAAGGCTCCAGCCAGTTTGTACCCTCTACATCACTCTGCCATCCACGAAAAACACTCTAACTCCCTTGCAAACTCTGCTCCAAAATCTTCAGCCCTTTAGTTCCTTTCAATTTTGATCATGGCCATAACCCTCCGTAATCTCACCTGCCCATTCCCAGTTATCTTCTTGCTTTTCCTCGCCACAGCCAAGTCGCACGCTTTCTCAAGAAACTTGTCTCCTTCAAGGCTAGGTCTCGGGAGACAGAAGCTAAGCCATCTCCGCTTCTACTTCCACGACATAGTCAGCGGCCGAAACGCCACCGCCATCCAAGTCGTCCCTGCCGCCGCCACAAGCACGCCCGCCATCGGGTTTGGCATGGTGACCATGATCGATGACCCTTTAACCGTCGGGCCGAAACTCAGCTCGAAACTCGTAGGCAGAGCACAGGGTATCTATGCATCCGCGTCACAGAGCGAAATCGGCTTGCTGATGGTTTTGAACTTTGCGTTTATGGAAGGGAAGTATAACGGTAGCACCCTTAGCATTTTGGGACGCAATGCCGTGTTTTCCAGCGTCAGGGAGATGCCGATCGTTGGCGGCAGCGGGATGTTTCGGTTCGCGCATGGCTATGCCCAGGCAAGAACCCGCAAACTCAATCTTAGAACTGGGGACGCTGTTGTGGAGTACAATGTCTGTGTCTTCCATTATTAACCGCTTGACTAGTCCCTCTAGGACGCGGCGGCTGACGGCTAGAATGGAGAGTCGAGAGATGTCCGCGAAAGTTTCATTAAAAAAATAAGACAAAGAAAGAAAAGAAGCTATCTTCTCTATTTAACAGTTAGATGGCACACCCTAGGCTCGGTTACTGGTTAGTCGAAGAACATAAACAAGGAAAAGTAGCAAAGAAATAAAGTGGCCCTGTTACGACGATGAGGCCACCTAGAATTAGAGTGACTGCAAGTTGCAGGTACTTTTCACTGCCTTTTGGTCCCCGTGCCATCCCGTGGGCAGGAGGGGGCCGGGGGGGGGTGTTTTGCTTCCAAGAAAAACCCAGCGATATTTGCTTTTAAGGCTTGGTTTGCAATGGAAATTGTATTAATGATGCTGTTGTCATCAATTTCATTTGATTCGTAACGTGGTATTGTCTTGCGTTTCTGTTGATCTCAATATCAATCTTCTCCTTAATTGCAACATACAATTTTTATTTTTGATTATTATTATTATTATTTTTAATTTTCAAATAAAAAAGGGATCTTTGTAAGCCATCTCAAAAGTAGTATATCTGCCTAAGCTTGTGGCACCATATTCTTTCTAGCGTTTCTAAATTATGTTCTCTTTTGTCTCGGCGACTTAACATTGTAAAAGGATTTGGTGAGACTCCATTCGAACACATTCACACGTTCGCAACAAATTAGGATGCTTTTCCGTTTTTTTTTTTTTTTTTTGTAAAAGAATGACAATTTCTATAAACCCATCCCTGTGTTCCATCTTTTTTCCCCAGAGTTGAGGTCAATCTAGTTCGACACTCATATGATATGTAAATCAAACCTAAAAAAAGAAAAAGCAAAAAAACGTCAAGTGGCAATCCCATTTCCTTTCAAAAGCCTAGCTATTCGTCGGCACTGATTTGGGACTTGAGTTTCCTTTAGGTGGGCTTAGCCCAACCTGTGAGGCCTAGCCCATATATGATTTCAGTGTACTTTTGTTTTTCCGGCGACTGAGTTTGGAGAAAAACTTAATGCCCGCGAGGTTAGGCCGAACTGAGGTCCAAGGAAAAAGAAAATTCGACCCCAAGAAGGTTGACCAAACCTTTGATCATTCAACGGGCTTCTTTGGGCCAACTTTCCAGTTTTATTTATGGGCTTCACGTGAGCAAATTGTGTTCGATTTTCATAATACCTTCGGCCATTTGGGGTTTTATTTATTGTCATTTGTCTCAGCTGCCTTTAGAACCTCTAAATCTAGAAGATTTTGGAGCCCCTTAATTTTTTTTTAAAAAAAAAAAATTATAAGCTTTTTAGGATCGATTATTTTATTCCGTCGATTCTGAAAAATCAATAGGGACATTAAACTGCAAAACGAGGTCCCCTACCCCTCCTGCCAAAAGTCATTTTGTAGTTTAATAATCATGTCGCTTGTCTTTTTCTTCCCTTGTACATTCCCACTTCATGTCATGCGTCTCTTTGTTAAGCTTGGTTGTGCAAATGTTGACAAAACATATTAATTAGTTGTGCGTCCCTTCTCTTCCTTAAATGGTCAGCCATTGTAGGGTTTCTGTTTTCCATTCTTTGTTCCAATTATAGTTGTCTGTCCCTTCGATACTAGAGGACTGGCAATAATTGATTATTCGATAGTATTTTAAGCTTGTTATTTTGACGAGTAGTTAATTTGCCCTTTGTATTATCGTGCATTTTTGAGGTCTTGTTTGACGTACACTTTTCAAATAAAATTTATATGCTGTAAAAAAATGGAGGAGCTGGGTTAAAACCCAATCTCTCTCCAAGAACATTGGACTTGTAATTAATCAAATTAAATTTAAATAAATAAATATATATATATATATATATATATATGATTTTTTTTTTTTTGTTTATCAGCGAAAAGTAGGACTTTGAATTTGAGTTACCTTGATCTTAGAGCTTCAATTTAATTATTGAACTAAAACCTCAGTTTTGAGGGTCACGGCATGTTTTCAACCATTAAAATTACCATACAACATGCTAGTCACGTCTGAATCAACATATGTATTCCTCAAGCAATAATATTGGTTGTTCTCCATTACTGTCATACCTTTACACTGAAGCATCGCCATAATTCCAGTGTGAATTTTAACATAGCAGCGCACAAGTTATTTAGGTACACACCATCATATTAATTTCCAGTTCTGAGTACAAATATTGAACTTCTGTTTTTACTCTCTTTTTTTCTTCTTCTTTTTCCCCTTGTCTTACAATTTCTCTTCCTTGAACCCTCATGCGTTGTGTGTCTACCCCTTCATCGTGAATTGAAGTCTCCAATCAAAATCTTAACTCAGGTATCTTACAAATTGCATAGATGCCTCAAAAACGATAGTAATGATGCAACTGCTAATCATACTACATGATGTCAATAACAAGTGCCTGTTAAGTTTCTCTGACATATGACTAAAGCTGGGGACATGGGACCATGACAAGATTGTGCTAGTTGAAATTTCTTCACTGACAAGTCGAGACTTCATCTAGCTGACCATTCAAATTGATTTGTTTCCATATATGAAGACAATTTGAATTTCCTTTGATTCTTTCCCTTGATTAATACAGCAACCTCTTCAAGAAAGAATAATTCTAGCAATGAAGACTTTCCATAAATAAATCAATTTGAATTGCATTAACTTTTCTTCTTAATGACTTGATCTTATGACAATAAATATTTCTTTACACAAGAGTTGGTTTTTGCCAGCCACATCTTCAAATTAAAGACTTATACTTTTGCTCATATCCTTTTAAAAACCTTTCCTTAACTGAGCAATAATTATAGCTACACAATCTCAAAGATACACGTTTGTAGCATAAGAAACAAATCAAATTTTCAATGGGACGACTCATGCTACACCTTCCACCAGGATTGAAACCTAAGAATATTACAATTTCTATAAAGAATGAAAATCAAAATAACCAGCTCATATAGTCATGCAAGGCTATCTACCATCACCATGATTCGATCAAACTTATTTTCTTTATCTTCAATTTGGTAGCTGTGACAATCCTCAAAGAATCAATCATAACTCTTTTCATATAGTTTCAAATCATATCTTGTTTCTTCCATTGGAAAGTAGACTCACAGAGATTTCCATCCATATAAGATTGGATAGCTCGTTTCTCCCCATCTGACCGTTGTACATTCTGAAAATTGACTCATCCTTTCTGTCCTGACAATTTGTACACATCTCAGTCTATTGAGTATAACTTCCTCCACAAATCTCCAATTGATTTGATTCTGGTGGCTTTGAAAACTAAACAAAAATATCTTTCTATCCATATTAAGTTCAATAGATAACTCTTATCCAGCTGATCACGGTGTCCTCTGAAGTTAACTGATCTAGTTTATCTTGACAGTTTGTACATGCTCCATTGTTTGGTCCATAACTTTCTCCATTAATTTTCAATTAAAGCATTTCTTGCGGATTTGGAGACTAAATTCAAATATCTTTCCAATCATATAGTTAACCACCTAATTCTTTTCCTTTTGTCTGTAGTATCTATTTCAAGTTGACTTGTCTAATCTGTCATCACAGCTTGGCACTCTTCACTGTTTTGGTTATAACTTTCTTTACAGACCTTCAATCAATGCGATTCTTCTGTCACTAGAAACTAAACACTTCTAACTTTCGAACATTGTATGGATAATAATTTAACTAATCTTCTTATGATCACACGAGCCTTTGGAAATTGGTTGATCTTCATCATCTTGCGCATTGAATTGCATCCATTCCTATTGTGTTTCTTTGACATAATCCTTTCATTAATTACACTCATACAAACACATTAGTAATTCTCAATGTTTTGTAATCATCAAAACTGAATGAAACATTAGAGTCTCAACAGAAATGCTTCACATCAAATAATGCTCATCGAGGGCCCTACTCAACTAAATGTTGCAAGAAAACTTCAAGTGAGTTCTATGTGTGGAGGAAGTAGTGGAAAAGAAGATAAAAAATAAAACTCAAAGACAGGGGAAGACTTGTCCTTAGGACCACTTACGCATGTTAGAAAGTATTGCATTGGCTCCATCAAGGCCAAGATCCAAAGCCCCACCAAGTACATGAACTTAACACACCTCTCTCTCTCTCGCTCTCGCATCTCTTTTTGGGGTTACTCAGACAAGTACTACAGTAGAACAACTGCAAAACACAACAACGAAATGTCAAGTCACACATGTTTCACATCCAAGCCACGTATTGGGAGATTGAGGATTTCGGTACCCCAGTTTGATTTGCCAAGAAATCGACTACAGTCGGGCAGCATGAACGCATGTCTGCATGTAAGTTTGCTTAATTTGTAGGTAATTTAATTTTACGGTTCATAATTCACTGATCTTTGAGCCAAATGATGAAAAAAAAAAATAATCCGTGATCATGAATTCAAATTTTTTGGAGGCTGTGGGCAGGGTAAGTTAAATTTCTTGGAACCATTAATGCATGAAAGCTCTAGCCTGACAGCAAACATTAAAAGGAAGAAAAGGGGAATAAAAAAAAAAAGAAGAGTACGTTCTCATCCCATGTACAGTTATGGTTTGATTTCATATCTTTAGCTATTACAAATATTGCATGACTTTACTATAGGTAAATCGACTAACCCCAACATCAAGAGCGTACAAATTGAAAGCTTTAGACAGAAAATTTTTTGAAAGATATCATGTAATTATTCAGCGACATAATGTGGTCTCTCTAATGTCAGCATCGCGAATCAAAGATGTGGGCCAGTTTTTCCAGTGACTGAAGTAAATGGGGGGAACATTATTCATGTGAACGTCGTTAACTTGCAACTACCGAGTTCAGATTCTAAGGCTGCAATGCTTTAATGTCGAACTAATAGAGCATATGTAGAGAGCATGAGTTCTCCTTTTCTCTCTCCTGCATTATCTTTATATACATGTCATGGTGTGAAAGCAAACACATTGGCCAGCAAGTAGGCTGTAATAGTTATAAGATCAAAAATGTTTTCGAAGACTTTAGAGTAATCCCATGATACTATATATATATATATATATAGAGAGAGAGAGAGAGAGAGAGAGAGAGACACACACACACACACACCCACATTTTCTAACGTCTCTGACTCGTAAACATTTGAAAATGCAAGTAGTTAATTGGTGTATGTCGTTACATATATTTATACACACAGGAATATTAATTTTCCTTCTGATTTTGTCCCTTGTGAAATCTGGGGGGACCTTGGTATACGAGTCTCTAGTAAAATGTTCATATGTAGGTCCGCTTTTAATTTTCTTTTCATCCCAATTTTATGGTTGGATATTGGCTCCATTTACAATGTAATCATGGCCAAGGCAGAATAACAATGGTAATCATCAGTATATTGCGAGTATTAACACCCAGGATTGAAATTCTCTGTTTTGAAAGAAAGGGAAAGGTCCGTAGTTGTCTAGAGAAAATCCATGTGAATCTACCAAAAAATTAGGGAAAATCCATATTGTACGTAGAATAATCACTTCATTTTTTAGCACTTACGAGATTGGGATGTTAAAGTTATTAGACATCTTAAATACTCTAATTTTCAATTACAATAAGCCATATAATTAGCAATGGTAGGAGCATGCATTCATACCCTATAGATGCACGCACCATTGCATTTTTTTTTTTTTTTTTACTTTTGGCTTGCATATTCACGTATATTAACATACTTTTAGTGGAAGATACAACAGTAACCCATTATTTTGTACAATTTAGCTACAGTTAATTGTGACTCCAAGTAGACATGTACAATCAAAGTACAGGTATAGCAGTCACAAAAAATGCCTATGGTGAAGGTTGGGTTGTCGTCTTCCACATTTTGATCATGTATACCCAAGTTCGCGCAATGGAAAGCGTATATGAGGCATGACACGATAGACAACCACCTGTTTTCTGTTATTTCAAATCCATGTGAAGATTCAAGGAAAGTGATAAGATGTCTCTTGTGTCTGCAGTTAAAAATTCATGAAGCAAGTTATATGTTTACACACACACACATTTTCAAGCCTAGCCTTTTCAAATTCTATCGGTTCTATGTTTACTTTTCCAATTCAAAAATATTATAATTTATAATTGGAGCTATATTAGTTTCATTCAATGATTTAGTTGCTTATAGGTCGAGATCAATTATGAAAAATTGACACGTAGAAAAGGAAAAAGGACCAAGGATCTCACATAATTGAAGATTGCCCCCACATTGTGTTAATGCAACATCAGAAAAAACATGCCCCTCTCCTGTGGTCCAAGTTAAGCCTTAAGTTTCAGACAACAATGATAACTCCCATCAAGCTTTTAAGGAGTTCAAAGAGCTATCCCTGTATTGACAGTTAATGGGTCTTTAATTACATTTAGAAAGCCCCGTGCCATCGTGATCATTAAGAGTTAGCCCCATGCATGTTGTTGATCCTTTAAAAAGTTGTGGTGGGATCCCATGTTCTCATCTCCACTCAATTTTCTTTTGGTTTCTTTTTTGCATCCACATTCTTCCTTTATGTTCTCATCTGCTATAAAATATCTCTCCCTCTTATAAACAAAAAATTTTTGCTTTGTAGCCGAGAATTTTAGTCACATGCGGTGAAAGTGCCAACGGGAATGTGTGTGAAAACCTTATTTCCCCCCTCAGCATCAATCCGCATCCGGATTTGAATCCACAGTAGTCCAGCTGCAAGGTCATAGATTGCACACCAAGGGGAATCTCTCACGTGTAGCCACAATGTAGGATATGTACAAAAAAAGCCACAACGAGTTTGGCATGTGATGACCTTGGCCGACACATACTAATTTGGAGATTCCACACTCATATTTCTTCTGGGCAAAGGGGAGGTGATTCAATTTACAGGCTACATAGCAATCTCTTCCTCCAAACAAATAATTAGGATAAAATTAAATGTGGACAGTAATTTTACTCCAAAAGTAAGCGAATTTTCATCCTCGGGAAATTTCTAATCTTATAGCACAACGTGGGCCTCTGACTCAATTTGAATTGGACTTGGCAACAATTGGCCGATGGCTATTTATAAACCATATATGGTACGAATTAATATATTTCAAAAATTAAAATAATAATAATAATAAAAGAAACCTGATGGCAGACCAAAGCGACTAATTAATGTCAAAAAATGTTGGTGGCGATCTATACTGGGGTAAATTTGTCTTATTCAATTCAAATAAATCCAATTGTTAGAGAAGGTGACCACTCGACATTTGCATGCACTTGGTTGGTCCACACATGGGAACACAAGTTGCATCTTGCAGGCGGAATGAAGTCTATACATACAAACCTATCAGAAAAAGAAAAAAGTAAAAAAGCTCATATATATATATACATACACCCACCCGCACAAACACAAAGCGGGCGATATTGGGATTGCAAGTGTAAATTATATAATTGAGAAATTTTATATAAAAATAAGAGAAAAAAATAAGTGTTATATAAATAAAAAGAAATTATAAATTTAATATTTTAAAATTTTGAATTAAGATATAATATTAAATTCAAAAATTTCTAAAAATCAATGTTTTATTCTGTCCACGTAATAAGTAAGAGATGAGTAACAAAGAGCTGGTGACCTCTTCTGTCAAAAGAGACCAAGCAACGCGGCTGCTGGGGAGATAGAGCGCATAGAAACAAGATAGCATATGGTAAGACAAGGCTAGGCGGACCAAAATCTACCTCGTTTTGAAACCAGAGTTTATTAAGATCGTGACCCTTTTGTTGGAAGAAGTAGGTAATAATTAAGTTGGGACTGGGAATTATTTGCACGAATGTCTAAAGTCTTGAAAACATATGTGTACTGAAGTTTCTCATAATAAAAGAATACGTTAAAAAGGGTCAATCACTGTAACAAATAGTCGAAGCTACTAATTTGGGTTATTATGTATCTTGCAAGTGGTGAAAAACCTAGACATCGATCTTGTGAGTTTCAAGTTTACATCCTAAGAAGGAAAATGTGGAGTTTATGAGAAGAAATGCCCGTTTTTGTGCATCTGATAGTCCAATGGAGTTGGTGATGGATAAAAAAAAAACAGTCACCTGCAATGAGTGGTGCAACAGGAACCACGAGTGCTTGATGAGGTGATAATTACAATGGAACAGGTCAGTGCACATTATATTAACGCTTTAATTCAATTTTGCTTCCACCAAACTCAAAGTTGCATCCCTGACCAATATCCATTTTAGCATCAATCTAGAATATTAACTTTGAAGACAACCATTAAAACCCATTTTTTACCCCTAAAAACCAATTTTGTTTTTATAAAATAGCTGTATATAGATGTCTAGTTTAAGATCTTAAGCGCTCATGGGGTATGCGTTGACTTGGCAGGAGTAACTTGCGTTAATATATATATATATATCTCCCCTTAATGAAGAGAAACCTTTTTTCAGATAAACCAACTGTACACTCACTAACTCACCCTATAATTAATTTCGTTCAACTTCAAATTCCCTCTTATCACTGAACCACCCATGGTTTGGTTGTCTCTTGTGTCGCATAAGGTATAGCCACATCATAGATATATACAACTGGGGTGCACAGATTAGTTGGATTGAAGTACAGAAATCAACATGGTCCCCCTTACAAGCCATAAACCTGTGACTGCGACTCATGTGGCAAAGAAAGGGGTTTGTATGAATGAAGAGAGCTGCTGTTGTTAGAGTTAGTTAATGGGGCAAAAACATGGAGGGTTCGTATGGACCCCACTTACAAGGGTGTGTAGAATGATCCATAAGAGGCATTTCCATTAAATCCAAAGATAAAAATACGCGCAAATGTGGCTCAGCACAAGTAGCGCCTGTCTTAATGACAAGAATCCAAGAAAAATGAGTCTGTGTGTGTGTGTGAGACCTGGAGATGGCGAAGAAAGAAAGAGGGCTAGGGCTTGGAATAATTGCAAAACGAGTCGAGCATGCACAAATTAAGGGGCTGTCCTTGCAGCGGGACTACTTGAATATACTGTTATGAAATTATCACTTCGGATGTATATATGCACAATGTCTATATTTGCATGCAAATCCAAAAGGGCAAACACAAACTCCATGAAAACAATAGAAAAATTTCACCCCGTGAAGAAACCTGCGTTTTTAGCTGAATAAACAGCAGGGAAGAAGTTCGTACGCGTGAAATACGAGAAGCAAAGAAACAACTTCTTTTTGTATTGGACGAAAATTGCGCCCCTTTCCTTTCATTGCATATTCTCATATATATTTATCTTTTAATATTACATACATCAATTTTATATCTCATAAGATTGATCCCATTCAAATTTTTTAATTAAGGGCCACTTCATTATTGAGTCAATTTAAGAGAATCAAACTAAAAAATTCTTTTCAAAAATACATTTCCTTATAATTCAGCATTTATTTACTTCTATAGCTCTTTATAAATAAATAATTTATTTTTGACTGGCCTCATTAACAGATGACTTGATAACCTGGGTTTTCTTGGAAACCATATGCGTTATGCTAATTGCTCTATTTCTAATATTTTCAATTTGATGGTTAATTAGTTTTGTTTTAAAATTGTTGCTACGATTTTCATAGTAACAGAACTTTTACATGTTTACTTACTGAACAGATTCAAATCGCCGGGCCATCGAAGTACCACAATTGCTTCTCTATTTATTTATTTATTTTTGGTTGCAAAGAGGAAGGAGCTAGAAATCACCCACAGTTGCCTTTTACCTTTATTAGAGATGACTGACCACCGTCACTCTATCAACCACATATTAGAATTTTTAGTAACCTATTATAACTTGTCCTCAAAATATCCTGAAAGCCAATTTGTAAGTTGGAAAACGAATTAAAAGAGAGGAAAGAGAAACTGGATGGATGATGCTTGCTTCTGTTGTCCAATCTGCATTAGTGTACTCTGGGTAACATTTTTCCGGGACCACTTGGTGCCTGCAGCAGATAGGAGACAGCCAACAACTATAAATAACCAGCAACAACTACTATAGCACCCGGGTCCATGAGAGAGACAATAACATTACTGTTTATATAGTACTTCTATGTATAGATATACCTATAACATATCTTTTAGAAGTGTTTGTAATTATTGTTGCAGTTTGAAAATCTCAATTAAATATAATTTTGTTAATATTTAACAAATTATAAAGTTTACATTTGTTAAAAATGTACCATAAATTAAAATTACATTTTAAAAATATAGCATTTTAGTACAAAAAGTGCATTATATTTAATAATTTTTTAAAATAATAATTTTATTGTTATATAAAATAATTATAATTTAATTGTATAAACTAATTCTTTTTGTAATTATTTTGTATTTTATTATAATTTTTTTCTTCAAAATACTATAAATAATTACCAAACAATTAAAGATGTTTATTAACAAAACATTTTGTAACCATTAATTCATCAACTACAATAACAACAATCAACTACAATCTTAAATAGACCCTTAGTGTTGGGCTTAGTAAGAGAGAGATATAGAGAGAAAGACATCACTTATATATCAATGAAGTTAGGTCATGTCCGTATCTATAATCACTCCTGTAATTATATTACAACCCACAAGAACTTAGTAGTGTGGGTGTTGACTGATGGGTACCTATAATTGTATATACTCACACAAGAAAGGGTGTTTTTGAAAGGAACATGACAAAAATATAAATAACAAGAAAAAAAAAAAAAGAACATTGTGGTTAACATTTACCATCTCCACATATTTGATTTTTTAATAAATAAGAAGAGGCTTTAGACAAAAAAAAAAAAAAAAGTTCATCACAAAATAATGAGGTGTCATTCAAATAAGAGATATGTAACATTACTACATGTATATATTTTCTCAACGAAACCTATATATAAAATTAGACTTCATTTTTTGTAAGCTAGTAATTTATATGTAATGCTTTGATTGTGATTCAAACAGGAAGCAATTATTGATGATATAAGGTTAATGGATGATCATTAATAATATTTTAACTATATCATTAATTGTCATTTGTGTTTATTTACTTTTATTGGTAGCTACAATTTGATAAATCCAACTTTAGTTGTAAATTAGATTTTGTAATTTTTTTACTATTAAGAAGAAAATGTTATAGAAATGGAGTTTTATCAATATTATATAAAGAAAAATATGTAATTTAATTTTATATAAGGGTTATCTTATCTTTTTGTATAAAAAGATATATTTATTATATAACTTATAACTCCTGAAATAATGAAATTTCAATGTAATTATAAATATAAAAATATTCAGGTTCTTACTTAAATTTATGATGAAAGATCATTTATACAAAAAGATATTGTATTAGTCCTTTTTGGGAAAGAAACCAAAATCGATAAATAAAAAAAATTGGAAGTTGTTGGATGGACAAGTCTTGGGAGTCATCCAATTAACACTAGAAGACCATTGCAGGATTGATGATGGTGCTAACTCATATATACAAGGAATAGTCTGCTCTCAATAAGGTATATCTAATAAGAAATTTGTTTAATTTGAAGGTGAAAAAAGGTGTTTTTGTTGCAAATTATATGAAAGAATTCAATTTAATTTCTAATTAATTAAGTTTAGTAAATATAAATTTAAATGAAGAGTTAAAGCTTTTATTTTGTTGTCTTTGTTACTTAAATGTTAAAATATTACTACAATTGTAGTAAATAATTTATCTGGTTCATAATAATTATAATTTAATATAATTTAAAATCTAATATTTAACAAAATATTCATATAATACAATTGAGTATATCACTTAACTCTAATTTTCCCTTCAATACTAAAGGTGCAAGAAAAAATAACTCAACATAATGATAATAAAGATAGATCAAAATCTAAGAAAATGAGTAAATTAAAATTTGGCACTACGTGTTAGAAATGTAACCGTATATGCTACTTTAAAAGAGACCACAAATAATTAAAAAAGAAAATTCTACAATTGCTATAACATTTTGTTTATGTAAATATTTTACATAATACAAGCATAAAGTTTTTTAGTTCCTAAATAGAAAAATCTTATGTGTAAATAGGCTCATAAACAACAATATAAAAATTTTGATATTTTTATATGCAATTGTAATTTTAAGAGATATGATATTTATTATTACTATTATTCTAAAAATTATGAAAATTGTTATATTATTATTATTATTATTATTTTGTAGATGATGCACAAATTACAAATTTTAATATTTAAGAGATTAATAATCTAAAGTGAAAATTTTCATATAAATTTGCAATTAAAGATTTAAGAGTTACAAAATCAAATTCTCATGATAAGAATTATAAGAGACAAAAAGACTTCTAAAAGTTATTAAACTAACTCATAACATAATAAGTAAAGTTGGCTAATGTTTCTTTAGCTAGTCATTTTAAACTTTCAAAGTAACAATTACTAAAGATGGATAAGGAGTGTAGATATATGTTAAGAATTCCTTATACCTCAGTAGTTAGTAATCTTATGTACTTTATAGTTTATATTAGGTTTGATATAAGATATGTAGTGGAAGTTATAAGTAGGTTTATAGTTAATTTGGATAAACAACATTAAGAGATTGCAAAGTGGTTTTTTGTTATCTAAAAAGTGTTTAAATATAGTAATGTGTATTAACAAGAACAATATGAATTTGCAAGATTTTATTGATATAAATTTTAGTGGAGACATTAATACTAATAAGAGTACAACATGTTATTTTTGCATTTTGGGTAATATTATTGTGAGTTAAGTATCTTAATTACAAATGATTATGGTTCTATCAATTAATAAAGTTAAATATATCATCATTACTAAAGTTAGTAAAAGATTAATTTGATTAAAGAATTTCCTTAAAGAATTGGATATAATGTAGGAACTTAGTTTTTTTTTTTGACAACTTTATCTTATTAAAAATCTTTTATTCTATATAAGAACAAACTATATTCAATTAATATATCACTTTATACATGATTAATTAAATGACAAGACATTAACTTTAAAAAAATATGTAGTAGAAAGAATCTTGTTAATATGCTAACTAAAATAGTGATCATAAAACAAAAATTGAGGATATGTACGGTCTTGATTGGCTGTCATAATTAATTATTAAGGAGGTATTGTATTAAAAGTATTAATTACAAGATAAATTTAATTATATTGTGATAGTTGTCATTTTTATAATTTTTCTTCAAATAGGAAATTATTGTAAGAATAGAATTTTGTTAATATTACATAAGAGGTAATATGTAATTTGTTTCCATGTAAAAGTTGTTTTATTTATTTGCAAAAAATAAAAAAAGTATAATTATTATTAAAGAAGTATTGTACTAAAGTTATGAATTATGAGATAAGTTTAATTACATTGTAATATTGATTATTTTGATAATTTGTCTTTAAATAAGAAATTATTGTGAAAATAAAGACTCATTAATATTATATAAAAGGTAAATATATAATTTGTTTTCATATAAAAGTTATTTTATCTCTTAAAAAATATATTAATTATATAATTTGTAATTTTTGAAATAACAAAATTTTAGTATAATTATAAATATAAAAATATTTAATTTCTAAATTATGTATATTTTTTATTTTTTTTACTTCTTCTTTTTGTTTTTAACATTTTATTTCCTGATAGAAAGTTTTTCCTTTAAGGTGTTAAGGAAATATGATAATTTAAAATTAAGAAGAAATTAAAGTAGGGTTTGAATAAATAATAAACTCATACCATATCTCAAACCAAAATCTTTAAAATTTAAAATTTATGGGTCCTTTTTATTATGTCACTCACTCTTTTTTTTTCTTTATCTAATATGAGATTCTTTTCAATTATACAATTTAAACATTCATATTTAAAATACTAACAATCTCTTAATATGTGTTGTTTATATTCATCTCTTATTTATAAAAATAGCAGTTATAAAAAATATATGTTATTTATATTCATTTCTTATTAAATTATTAGATTTGATACTACTTATTTGAAGAAACATAAGACATAAAAATTTAAAATTAAAGAGAAATTTGAGTAACGTTTGAATAAATAATAAATTTATACGTTTAATATTACATTTCAATTCAAAATATTAAAGTATTATATTTATAATTTTTTTATTTATATTTTTTTAATATAAAATTATTTTAATTATATAATTTACAAATTCACACTTAAAATTTTAATAAAAAAATTAATCTCTCCAAGTCATTAAAGAAAAGAGTTGGTATATGATTTACAAATTAATTGCAGAAAGACATTTCCTAATTTATATGCATTTTTATTATACAAAATACTTTTCTAGGCCGACCGGAAAAATTGATTGTTCTTTGATTCAAGACATCTAGCTGTATGCAGAGTTTAAGATAATTTATTAATATTTGATATACATCTGCACCATGGACAAATCAATCTTATTGCAAGTTAAATAAACATCTCAAATATAAATCCTTGGACCTATTCATCATTAATGATTTCTTCTCTACATGTCTCACCTCCCACAAAATCGAAATTTAGCATCGTAATACTTGTTAAAGTAAACATGTGTTTTGAGTGACAGAAGAAAATAGCAGCAATTAAAAGTTTGAAAACAGTCAAGTGCAATATGATCTATTTCTTGACTAGAATTCAAGTCGTACTCTCTTACATAACTTTACCACCGACCATATTATGTTCTATTGAGAGGGGCATTAATGTCCCATTCAATTTTTTCCCGAGATATTTGATAAGGTTAACTATATATATATATTTCAACTATGAAATTATATAGTTATAATAATAGCTAATTGCAGTTAGGCACATGAAATATAAGTTTCTTTGAACAATTTAGAAATCAGACCAGCTTAGCACAATTCTCTTTGTTGAGTTTGTGAAGTATAACTGAAAATCGTTTTTGCCATCAGTCAATTATAATTAAGCAGCCAGCTGTCTCCTCCTAAACATTTTATATTGGAAGAAAACATAGATTCGACCTCATTCATATTACCATTGTTGGTTAAAAGTAGTTTGTTGCAAGATATTAACATCTGCATGCTTCCATATTGGGGCAGTACATGTGAGGGGGGTGAAAAGCGTAAGCAAAATTATCAAAAGTGGTTATAGCCAAGAACTTTCAAAGACTAGCCCAAAAAAGAAACAAGTGAAAGAAAGCAAAGAATGGTACTTTGGAGAAGGCAAAGCCACCCTCATCTGAGCAGAACTTGTGGGATTGTCAGCCCCTCACTCACTCCCAGATGGGTCAGCCCTCAGCCCAAAGCTACCTCCCAATTGACGATTCATATCACCATCATCATCATCCAACCCCACCACTTTATAGGTCGGTACTTTGCACAGAACCCACAAACCCAATACAAAAACAGGCACCCACTCCCCAAAAACCCTCCTCTCTCCTCTTTACTTCTCTCCAGTCTAATTCCTTGTCCTCCTCCGGTTGGCGGACCACCATATTTTAGGGGTAGCTACTAGCTGGTAGCTGCTACCTAAGCCCTGCGGCTAGCGCAGAGCAGCAGACCACAGTTGTTTTCTTCAATGGACAAGGCCGAAAGAGAGACCCATGACTTCATGAACGTGAAATCCTTCTCTGACCTTCCTTTCATCCGCCCTGCATCCGTCAAGGGAAAGGGCATTCGGCTCTTTGGCATCGAATTCGGCGGGGGCAAGGACAGTAGTGGTGCAGCTGCTCCAGAAGAGTCTGGGTCTTCTGATATCAATGAAGACACCATCACCAAAGACAGAGAAAACAACAACCGGAGATTCGAGTGCCATTACTGTTGCAGAAACTTTCCTACTTCCCAAGCCTTAGGTGGCCACCAAAACGCCCACAAAAGAGAGCGCCAGCACGCCAAACGCGCCCACATCCAGTCGACAATGGTCCACAGCAGCCTCTCTGACCCCTATCTTTACGGCCACTCGGTGAATTACAATACAGCCTCAGCTGCTGGCCCCACCCCTGCAGCCATGACCTACCCTTCATGGAATAGCCACAGCCGCGGCCACCATCCGGCAAGGTTTTACAGCAGCCACGGTAGCTCCTCCTACACAGCACAACAGCCTATCAATGGGAGTCCATTAGGCTTGTGGCGGATCCCGGCCGTTCATGGTAGAGCTGCTGCCTTTATCCCTGACCGTTCGTTGCATCCGATGCGGTCATTTCCCAGCGAGGAACTAGGGCCTTCAGAGGGTGGTAGCTCAACCTCGAAAGGAACACACGGGCACGAGATTACCAAGCCAAGCGTACAAGACCATCTGAGTTTAGATCTTCATCTTTAATTATCTGAAATTTTGATTACGGGTAGACTCGCTTATTTACCTAAGCTAAGTCAAAATTTATCTCGTAAATGAACTAAATGGTTTGCATTCTCTCTTGGATGTGAACAAGCATGTGTTGTAATATGCCAACATGGGCTCCTGAGATTTGTCTACGCCTTTGACCGTCATCATACTAATTAATTTCATGACTTTTTGAAAAGCCCCTCTTTTTTTTCCCCTCTCTTTGTATCTACTTTAATAAGCTCTCGCAGCTGAATATGACTGAACTGAAAGTGCTTTGTGATTCCGATTGCCACACCACAAAACAGAATGTTCAACCTGGAAGCTGTGCTAGTTTATCAGGCTTAGGCAATGGGGCATGCCCCAGTCTTTTAATTTGTCATTAGTTTAGAACCACTCTCTTGTGTTTGCAATTGGCTCTTACAAAAGGTGAGAACTGAGTAGTTAGAACTATTTTCAGATGCTAATTGCTGACCCCAGACGTAAAAAAGTCGTTGGCGGTTTTGACTTTACATTGTTGAGGTTAATATATATTATATCGTAATTGGAGTATTATTGTCTGTAGATACGAGTGTGTGAGAGGAATCAGGATCAGCGCAATGTGCCCTCCGATTCAGATTCAGCTGTGACTCGCACGTGTGAGGAATATATACGCTTAAACTGGGCGACATCAGTCGGGACTTGGGAGTGCGCATCAGTACAGCTTGAACGTCTACGGATGAACACGTGTGTATGCGCTCTGTATTTTGTCCAGACAAATGGGATGATGAGATAGGTGGATTTTTGATCCGGTGAAAGTGTTTACCAGTGATAGAAGAGAACAGGTGATAAGATTTTGATGTCTCTTCTGCACACAAAGAAACAAAAAAAAAAAAAAAAAAAGGCAAAAATTGGGGACGAAAATGATTTTTCCATCCATGGCATTTGTTCTCCCTTAATTTAATATTTTACCTTTTCCTTTTACCCTCGACATTGAATTCAACCTTTGAATATTTCAAGTTTCCACGGGGGTGGGGCGGGAGGGGGCCCCAGGGAGAGACCATAAAGATTTAGATTTAATGTACCAATCATACTATAAATGATGTCTGACGCCTGCTTAAGGATTTGAGGTGGAACTTCCTCTTAGGAGACCTGAAGCTAACGGAACAAAGGTGGCAGCTTTGAGACCACTAACTCAAAACCGAACGTGGTTGGAGCAAACAGCAAAAAATTCTGCACCGTCGAGCGTCAATCAAATATTATTTTGGTGACGCGGAATGAAGAACCGGGGAAAACGATATGCGCATAAATAGTTATATACAATTGTGTCGACTGCTAGATTATTTACACAGCATGGCTGATGGGTTTTAACTACAAAAAAAAAAAAAAAAAAAAAAAAGGTTCTTTTGGGCCTAAACTTCCAACTTATAGTTTACAACGGAGTGATATTTTGGTCATATTGAAAACCTTCTTTCTAATTTATCAACGAGCTATGTATTTTTTTTTTATTTTTCAATCAAGATTTGATTTTCCGACCACACTATACATCCTAGCCAGCTAGAAGTCTCCTAACTTGCACATAAATAACTTGTCTTTATCTTAAATTGGAAAGGCGAATATACCACAGTATACATAAGCTGCTCATAATACCCACAACTTGCTCACAAAAAAAAAAAAAAAAGGGTAATAAACCACAATATTCGATGAAAAGAAGAGAAGGAAGAAAAAAAAAGAAAAGAAAAGAAAAGAAAAGATGTAGGGACTACCTATACTTCACGGGTCACTTCTGTGGATCTGTTTGTACAATACATTTTCCTCAACTATGTGGTGGGAGTACCGTAGCTTTCATGGCTTTAAAATGGCAAACACCGTCCCCTGGAAAATGGCGTGTCCTTATTTGCTCTGTAAGACTTTAAAGGAACAAATGAACATGGTGGTTAGAGCGCCCGTCTTTATTAGCTTATCCTTTATTTGTACCTTGGCTTCATGGGAAATTTATTTTTGGCACGCTAAATTTTACATTTATTACAAAATATATATTAAATTATCAAAAATTACCAAATAATAATAATAATAAACTAAACTAAAACTAACGGCCAATTAATTTAAATGGACAAAAAGCGTGAAAATACCTTAGTATCCTTGTATAAATGAGTGTGTCACCAGACACAGACCTTAGTCCTGCTTGATTCAGGCGCATGGGTTCCGAAAACGTACAAATCGACTTCTGGGAAAGTGGCTCACTAGAGGCGATGGTAACAATGGGCGACGGAATGGGCGAGTGTAGCGGCCGCTAGTATGGCTAGTCCAACTCACCCCCCATTAAAGCTATCATAGAGCTCGAGACAGAGACAGACACCATTCTTTCCAATGACCCACATCTCTATCCACTCTCTCAACATCTCGCTGACCCGAAATTCCTCGTTGACTCTGTCCAGAACTCCGTGGCCTTAGCCTGTGGAACCTTCTTACCCGCCGAGTCTCCACCCACTCCATCTCCCCGGTCGTCGGTTCCGTTGAGTCTGAAATTCAGGCCTGGATCGACCGTGAAAGCGTCGAGAATTTTGCCAAAGCGTTGTTGAAATAGCATTTCCAATATGAAGAAGAGCTTGTTGTCTGTTAAAAGCAGTTTGAGGGCGATTCTCTAAAGGGTTTAACCGGGAGCTTCAAGATTTGTATTTTTACAACCATTGAAAACATTCTCTGCAACCCTAGTTGCTTGAACAAGGATAGCGAACGCTGCGCTTTTGTTACTGTGGCTTTGATTCGATGCAATGGGTCCTCTAATTGGCTGGCTGAGATCTCGACATCTTTGGTCACAGCCAAGATGGCTTCTCTTCAGAAATTTTCCATTTCTTTCTCGGGAGACAAACATAACATTTAGCCATAGAATTTATTGTCGCGTCGTCTTTAGAGGGTTGGGTTCTCCAGTCCACCCGTTTTTTATTGGGTCAACGTTCTTACTTTTGATCATTTTTTCTTCCACTGAATTAGCACAAAGTCAAGACCTTTTGTTTGCAGGGAGGGGAAAATTCTATTCCTTCTTTATTTCTTCTTGTTCCAGTCCTTTATTGTTGTGTGTCTCTGTCGAAATAAAGAAAGTAAAGTAAAACCCAGATGAAGATTCCTTTTTGTTAATACTTTTGTTTGTGGTGCCTTGCTTGTGGTTCTCAAGTGTTTCCGTTGATCCAAGTTACTCCATAATGGTCTTTTTCATATTGTAAAACTGTAATGAGAAAATCACATATCTAAAACTGTAATGGAGAAAGAATCAAAGTCAAATCATTTTAACACATGCTGGTTGTATAGTCAGCGCTGGATTAACAACAATCACCTCTTGTCGTTGCACCGAAGAGGAGAAGGGAAAAAGCTTTTATTGTACACAAGATTATTTTGATACTTTTAAGTTACTATAATAACATTTATTAAATCAAATTTAAACTAACGATCATTTAGCAGAGTGTGTTTGTTGGTATCGCATTAACTTGATATGCATTTTATAATAAGGACAAAGTTTAAAGTTTCACAGATATATTTTCCTTAGCTTTAAAGATGTCTACAAGAGTTAAAGATAAGTTAAAGCTGTGGAAATTGGAGATTCCCCCTATGTAAATAAGGGCAGCAATTTTGTGTCTCTTTACTCCGAACTCACTGTTACCATGGCAGCAACCAACAGGTCAGTGTTCCCATATGTTAATCGGCATCATTCAATGAATTATAAATCCGTCGCGGGACCTACTCCTGGTTTGCATGGATTCTTCCCTCTTTTATTGTCTTTAAATTTAATTTTTTTTATAAGTATAATTTATTAGTAATATTATATTATATAAATTTATTTTATTATTTATTATTTTAAATAAATCTTATTTATTATATAGTATAAATTTATATATAAATTATATTTATAAAAAAAATAATAAACAGACGAATCTAAATAAAAATTTCTTCCGTCTCTATCGGCCCCTCTCAACTGTCCCGTTTCCCATCTCTTTCGTTAAATTACCAACTCCCGAAATAAGGGCAAGAATCTACCGTTGAGGACTTGTAAAATCCAACTCGTTACTTCCAACAGAACCACTGACTCGGCTAATTTCACTGGCCACATGTCGAGTGCCACTATGAGAAGGAGCAAACCAGCGCCAGTCTTCTTGTCTTCCGATGAATTATTCTCTCCCTTTGTCTCTCTGCGTCTGTTGAGATAAAACTTCGAGGGACCAACATAATTTTCAAACCCCAGCGTGGTGATAGCCCATTGACGCATTACTGGACCATTTATATGGCTTCCTTCGATATTTTTGCATTTGTAGGGGTTGACCTTTACATGATATGGCCCCATTGGTAATTTGTAGAGGTTTAGATCTTGGATTCTCACCATATGGACTATTTTTCATATTGACTATTTTTCAAAGTTTGTGATTAAAATTGAACAAATTGAGAGTTGGTGAGCTGAAGTGACAGAATTTACAAAATTGGTAATCCAACTATGTACTTATCCTAGCTAATTCAACACGAGTATTGATCATCCACTTCATTTTCTTTCATCCTTGAGAAGAAAACAAAAGGGAGTGTTGCATGTGAAAAGTTAGCACTTCTTGACTAAAATTTCATGGCAAATGAATTGCATTGTTGTTTGGCATGTTTGTACAAGCAATTTTAATCAACAGAAACAAAAAAAAAACTGTTTGAACTCCGTTTTTCTTTTTTTTTTTCCATGAAATCTATATAATTGGCATCGATCTTAATTATCCAAAAACCCATCTTCCCCCTTTGATCAACGAACACATTGCTGCCCACATTTGGTAAACAGGACAAGTCTGATTCAGCTCACTTACGATATCTCTTACAAGGTTTGCTGACTTATTGAGTTAAGTTATTACCACTGACAGGATTTAAGCACATCAATGAAGGTATGTTAAGAAAAGAAATTTCAAGCAATTGTGTGTAAGCATTTGTAGTATTTTCTTTACCTTCTTGACAGCAAATACGATTCTTCTTTATTTTCCCTTCTTTCCACAAAGATCACAATATATTGACATATATTGATGCATAGAGAATTCTTGTTTAGAGATCAACAATCATAAATATTACCTTACTTATAGTCAAGCAAATACTGCCACATCATTTTTGGCAGTGAAAGAGCAAAAACATTATATGGGGCCATCTTCAAAAACATTATTTTTGCTAGACAGTAGAGATCAGTACAGTTTGATTTTTTGGAAATAAAAAAAAAAACAAATAAAGGCATTATAACTTTTTGGGCGACCACCTGGAATTTCTTTATATGACTAACACTATTAGAAGTTATCATTGCCAAAATTAACGGTCACGCAATTGCTTCCTGTAGAAACAAGAAAAGTCAGCAATCACAGTTCACATTAACTTGAGAAATGCTGTTACTGTGGGATTAACTCATAGAGCTGTCATCCGTTGGCTGAATTGATTATCGTACTAAATGTAATTTGATGCCCAATTTGGAGTATCAGTTTGATAGATCTTTAACCCTGACATCAACAAACTCTTGAGCTGCATTTCAAGGAGAAAGAAGCCTTCAACTGAACCACATTAGCCTTAAATAAATAATGAAATAGATTATCTATCAATAATCAATTACTCCTTTGCCAAACCAGTTGCCATCAAAATGAGAACCCAATACCGTTTATGCCAAACCTGTATGTGCCACACAATCAGATAACATATTTTCTTAAAGGCAAACTGTCAAGAAGTCATGGTGTGAATGGACGAACTAATTACTATTAGTGTGTGTGTGTGTGTGTGTGTGTGTGTGTGTGGAGATGTGAATATACATACTAATTAAATTGTTCAACATTAGTGCGGTAGAGGAATCGTTCTCAGACCGTAGTGAGAAATTCTTATTCCCGTGCTTTTTATCTAATTTTCTGAAAAGGACAACAAAGGAATTGGCCAGCACTGCTACGCATGAACTTTTGTATCTATCCCATCTAATTATCGCGTGGGGTGCCACTACGATACTTCTTCGGGCTGCTACTTTGGCAGTCAGCTTAGTATTAATGTTAAGCATATAGATTGGAAAGAGAAGAGAAAAGGGGGGATAATAATTCCCCCTCGGAGAGGCAATAAAATTGCTGGTTCCTAAAATTGTAATCTTGGAATATCTTCCCCGTAGCTAAGGGGGAAAAATAGGATCTTAGTTGAAGTATTGTCAGTACTTCGCGTGGTTCCAAGCATCAAAAGGGCAATAATAAGAATAAAGCATTTAACAAGGTTCAGGAGTCAGTGCAGACATACATTTACTGATGACGGGAGACTTCTGACGGCATAGGTATAAAGACAGTGCATCTTAACATCCAGCAACCAAAATAACTATCCTTTTCTACTGCTGTACTTCTGTTTAGGGCAACCCAGTCTGATGTAAAAAAATGCAAAGGCTCCCAGTAAAATGATACAGCTCCAGCCCCAGGGTAAATATCAACCCCAACTATCTAGGGTCCACAATTAAATGCATGTAAGAGAAAGCACGTGATGAGCAAGATGACATAAAGAGGCACCGTAAAGACTCGTCAAAAAGTACACACATCACCAGGACCACTTCTACCGCCTCTCCTGTTATTCGTAAGCGAGAGAGAGAGATCAGTGGAATTTAAGAAACATCGGTGCTTGCAACCCTAGAAAGTTGCAAACGAGGTTGACCGTTTATAAGTTTATACAGTCGCCTACCCTCCATCTAACCTGCGCCAGTAGGTGCAAAACAGCAGAAACCTCACATAACAATGCTTTTGCTTTTCTTTCAATGTCTACTGGTTCGAAAGAGAGGGGACATTTCATTTTGTAATAAATGTCGCCCACTTCTATTCGGCAACTTGGGTAGAGTTGCCGAAGATTGACCTAGTCTGTCTGCCCAACTACAACTTCAGAAATGGACGCGGGGTCTCAACTTTTCACTTGCTTGAGTTCTGCCTAGGTTAGGTAGAAGCTGCCTGCAAGGACAAGATTTGCGACTTCACTGCTGACTAGAATGCAAACCCTGAAGGACAGGAATGCTTATGCATGCACAGGAAGCTACAGAGTCTTTATAAATGCCAACCCCACAAGAAACAGTTGCATAGAAGAGGCCAGAAATGGAACGGCACAGCTCCGTCAAGAACGATTTATCTCACAATGGCATACTTGCGACACAGATTGCGGGAAAAGAAACGAGAGAGTATATATTACCATGAAGTTGCAAGTTACCATCCGTCGCCTTCATTTTCCATTCTTCCCATAATAAATGGCAATGACAAAAATTCAAGATACTTTTGGAAGGATGACAAAGGTTCCTATTTGGTTAGTTGTTGGGCACCATCGCCCTCCAAAACCAAGCAAATAAAACCGAAGAAAATTGAAACACCACTTCCCCAGGTCTAATTCGACCCTTATTAGGCGGTAACAAAAGCCAAAAATTCGACAATTCTAGTTGCATTTCTGACATTAGTGGCATACACCTGAGAACGAATTTTAGAGTTCACATTATGCAGAGTATCAAAATTTTATGTACAAAAGCCTGTGCAATCGTTTACGGTTGGCTTCTTCCGAGTATCCATTTTCCAGGTTCGTTATATATATATATTATTTATTACGAGACCTATTACACCGTTATGCATATAATAACAATAATTCTTCTTATTCCTATAAATTCCATATCCATTTCTCAAGAATGGAACACGAAACCTCAAATATCAGTCTATTTACGCCAAGCCAAGATATTTGTGCAACTGTTTCCTTACCAGAACCCCCCCCCCACATATTCTCATTCATCAACTATGATCCGTCAAACTAACCAATTCACTAAATCAGAAACGAGAAATACCTTCGCGACTCGAACCCATTTGGCTAAAAGTCCAAGTTTTATCTTATGCATTAACCTCAAGAAGATAGCATAGATACCGCAATATTGCCCATATTGGGCAGCCAACAACCACTGAATAAACCTTGGTGAGGTAGAAAGTGGAATATTCCCCATTGCAGTGCAAATATAGAGACATGACCATCACTTTTGCATGTGCCCCGTGTGAGTGATAGGCTTTTTTGGTCTGTCACTGTTGATCTTAGTACATTTGGAAGCATTTTCTAGGTTCCTTTACGGCATGTCCAAAATTTAACTAGAGATATCTAAAGTTTTCCTTTGCTCCACGAGCTCATGAGGTACACGCACTTTTTTCTGAGTTTCCATGCCTTGTTCATCTATTCCTTCTATCACCAGAGGTGTACTCCGTTCCATTCTACACCTTTCCCATAAATTCAGCACACCAAAAAGGTCATAGAATATCAGGGGAAAATTTTTGCCACTGCAAACAGCGAAAGTATCGAAAATTCGTTAGGGAATCATAATTTGGATTGGGAGGTGTGGGAATCCCAGTAAATAAACCACGGGCGGCATAAAACAAATATTTCTCAAGTTATACAAGTCTAAAAGGGCTGCTTGTTTACAATAGAAATGTGATGATTTTCAGGGCGGCCTAAGAACTAAAACTAAATTAAGACATGCTCTATATTCTAGACATCTGTTTCACTTATCAGAAATGAATTCAACAAGAAAATGTAGACATGAGTATTCAATGTTTATTCACGAAATCCTCTTTTCTATGCTACAACGACATCCCGCACTTCCCTTCCCCTCCGACATCCCCCCCTCTCCCCAACCCCTTCCCCCAACAAGCCACCTAAAAACGGGGAATTCAAAGCTCTTTAAATGAATTAGTGAAAACTTCTAAACACTCTGCAGTGTTAGTCATCCAATTTCACTACCCCATTAATCATCAAATTATAGGAAGAAACATGACAGACGAAAGATTCCAAAAAGATTAACGCATGCAACGAAAGATCATCCAAAGGTGCATCATGATAAACCAGAAGAATGAGTAAAAGTTTTTATTCGTCCGTTCTCTCATTGCCCTCTGTCAAGGACAATATATACCCCGGATTTCCGTAACTTCAAGTCTAATTTATTTAATTATGTGTAATTACCAAAACTATCAAATATAAATATATATTAATAGATATAAGATAACTGAAATTTCAGTTATTAAATATAAATACTAATATCCCCCTCAAGTTGGAGTATGAAAATTAGAAATGTCCAACTTATAAATAATGACATTAAACAAACGTTTACAAAGAACCTTAGTAAGGATATCAATTAATTGGTGAGATGAGGATACAGATTGAGAAAGGATAATACTATGACGAATTTCATCATAAACAAAGTGATAATTAACTTCAATGTGCTTGGTGCGTTTATGAAACACAGGTCTGTGAGCAAAGTGAAGAGTTGACTGATTATCACAATAAATCTACATAGAAGATGAGTGAGGGATCCCAAGAGAAACTAACAAACCTTTGAGTTATTTCAATTCACAAGTCGCAGAGGTCAAAGATTGATACTCTGACTCAGCCAAAGAGTGAGATACAATATGCTTATTTTTTGTTTTCTAAGAAATTGGAGAAGAAAGACAAAATATGTTGTCAAAGAACGTCAAGTTAAGGGGCAACTCGCTCAATCCATATCACAATAAGTCGTAAGATAAAGAGAGAAATCAGAGTAGAACAAAAGACCTTACCCAAGATGAAGTTTTAAGAAACAAACGACCTAAAGTGCCACCTCCCAATGACTATGTCGTGACTCTGCATAAATTGTGTCAAAATATGTATACAATAAGATAATTCAGATCGAGTAATCATCAAGTAGATAAGACGACCAATAAGACGCCGATAAGACATAGAATCAAGAAAAGTTGCATTTTTAGCTAAAGCGAGGTGATGATTTTGCTCCATTGGTGTGTCGGTAGATTTAGTACCTAACAAATCGGTCTCAGAAATAATATCGAAAGTATACTTTTTCTGACAAAAAAAAATCTCAATTGAATTTCGCGCTACTTCAAGACTTAAGAAGTATTTCAATTTGCCAAGGTCTTTCATGTGTAAATAAGTATTCAAGTAAGTTTTAAACACATGAATGACATCACTATTAGTCCCACCTATCACTAGATCATTCACATAAACCAAAATGGTCAACTAAACTTTGTCATGCTGAAATGTGAACAAAGAATAGTCTAAGCCAAATTGCTGAAATCCATATTGAATCAAAGCTGTAGCAAGTTTGGCAAACCAACATCGCAATGCCTGTCGCAGCTCGTAGAGTGACTTGCGCAGACGACACACTTTATCCGCTCTAGGTGTCGTAAACCCTAGTGTAAAATGCATATAAACTTACTCCTCAAGATCGCTATACAAAAATGCATTGTACACATCCATCCGATACAATTCCCACCCACGGATCACTGCTACTACCAAGAAGGTACGAACCATGACCATTTTTGCAGTAGGTGCGAGCGTCTCATTATAATCAAGACCCTCAATCTGATGATTCCCAAAAACAACCAAGCGTTCCTTGTATCGGTCGATTATTCCGTTTATATGATACTTGATTTTGTAGACCCATTTACTACCAAGAGTCTTCTTTCCCTTAGGCAAAGTAGCAACTATCTATATCTCATTATCCTCTAATACCTTAACCTCTTTTTTCATTGTCTCACGCCAACATGAATGCTGCATGACCTCTTTAAAACTGGTTGGTTTAATTCCTATAATTACTGTAACCACGAATCAACAGTGCAACAGGAAAAATTTAGCACAATTCACATAGTTTATGATGGGGTAAGGCGTACCTAAGGATGCTAAGGCAGTGGAAGGAGAGCTCGAGGGACTGAGGGCAATTGTATGCAACACATAATCATACAAACGAACTGAAGGTTGTCACATTTGTTTGTCGTAACAGAGATCATCCGCTACACCTATAACCTCTGCAACTTCAGGTACTGGTACAACCCCATCTGCTGTCATAACCTCTTCCACAGATTGTCCGTCATGTTCAAAGGCTAGTAGAGGTGCCTCAATCTCAGGCACGTCCTTTAATATAGTAGGCTCAATGATAGTAGGCAGCGAATCTGGAGTTGCTAGCCTAGTAGAGTTCGTATGGGCAAAGGGAAACGCGCACTCAACAAACTCAACATCTCGACTTTCAAAACAAACCTTCCTATCTAGATCATATATCCTCCACCCCTTTTTACCATAAAAATAACCCATGAATATACACATATGACTTTGACTCGCAAACTTATCCTTTTCTCGATTAATGTTCTTGGCATAGTATAAACAACCAAATACTCTAAGATGAAAAATAGATGGAGTGGTTCCAAACAAAATTTCATATGAAATTTTTCCACCCAAAATCAATGATAGAGTACGATTAATTAAATATCCTGCAATGAGAATGCATTTTCCCCAAAATTGAATAGGTAAGTTAGTTTAAAAACGAAGCACCCTACCAACATTCAAAATGTGTTTATGTTTCCCCTTAACTCTTCCATTTTGTTGAGGTGTCCCAACCATGGAAGTCTAATGCATAATGCTATATTCCTTAAAATAATTACCTAAACAAGTAAATTCTACATCATTGTCACTATGTATAATTTTGACTTATTTATTGAATTATCTCTCGGTCATAATCAGAAAATTCTTAACAATACATGAGACCTCATGTTTCCCTTTTAACAAATAAACTCATACACCAAAAGAACAATCATCAACAATAGTCAGAAAATAAGTAGTATCACAAAAACTAGCCTCTCAATAAGCTCCCCATAAATCACAATGAATTAGAAAAGGGAATACGGGTTTGTTTTACCCAGAAATAGACATCACAAGGTTCATAAACTCCTTTATTTATCTTAATACTACCTTCTATTGTAGGGAGTTTTTCTATGACTCACATAGAGGAATGTCCCAACCTTTTATGCCATAAACTCATATTCTTGATTACAATGGCTCTAGAGCACTAACTAGAGGCTCCCCACGTGCGACTACAACCCCTCAAACTCTTCACCCACTCCAATCAGCATCCTCGAAGTGTGGTCCTGAACAACACATAAATGATCGGTGAATTTCAAAATATGAACTTTGTCTCGGGCTAATTTTGAAACAGATATCAAATTGCATTGTATTTCATAGACATATAAAACACCATTGAGAAATAATTTTCCTATAAGAACTGTTCCTTCTCTTGTTGTCATAATGTATTCACCGTTTGACATTTTCACGAGACAATAAGGTATTCCTTGAAGCTCTACAAATGCAGTTTCCTTACCTGTCATATGATGCGAAGTACTTATGTCAAACAACCATTGTAAATACGCCTTACCATTAAACTTTGGCTGAGCAACGAATATATTATTCATATGAGTGTTCCAAAGAGACTTCAAAGTCTCCCAATCACCTTTGCTCAAGATCTCCAACCTAAATTTATCAGAATCATCAAGTGGTCTCCCATAGGGAACATTAGTAGCTGCCCCGACTACCTCTTTTGCAACATTAGTGAGTGCTACTCCACCACGACCACACCCCTGGTTACCACGTCCTCTGCCTCTTCCTTGAGTCAAATTTCCTGGCCACCAGTTAGGATAGCCATATAGATGAAAGCATTTGTCCATGCTATGTCCTGATTTCTAGTAGTAAAAGCAAACTACTCCATTGTCTTTTCGGTCCCCCCCTAAATTTTGAGGACCTAAGCTAATTGTTTTCATGGCAAAGCTTACCAGATCAGACCAAATGGGAGCTGCTTAAGTCATTACCTGCACTCGTTCTTACTCCGTAACTTGAAAATAAACCCTATGAAGGTTTGGAAGAGGGTCTAAAGCAATGATATTAGAACAGACATTACCATAAGATGATTCATCAAGCCCCATGAGAAATTGATGTACCCACTCATCCTCTTGATACTGTTGAAGCTGTGTGACAAAGTTACACATATATTCATTGCAAGAACAAGTAAGCATAGGATCATAATCATTCAAATAATCTCACAGTTTCTTAAGTTGACTATAATAAGTTATAATCGAATCCTCGTTTTGTTTGCAATTTGCAACCTCTATTTTCAATTGATAAACTCGCAAGCCATTACGAACAGAGAATCACTGTTAGATATCATTCCATAATTCCCTTGTCGTTTTCTTGTATGAGATCATGGAACGTAAGTCTAGTTCGATGATATTAAAGATCCATGACACAATCATGAAGTTTACTGTCCACCAATCATCAATTTCATCAGAGTTCTGGTTCGGCTCTTTAATGGTCTTATCAATGAAACCTTGTTTCTTCTTTTCCCTCAACGAAATCCTTGTAACTTTAACTCATTCTTCATAATTTGGTCTTTTAAATTATATTTACGAAATTAAATTTTCTAGATTGTCATTCACACTCAATAAGAACAGCCAATTAATCTTCAAACTTGAAACTTTTTTATCTGCTATTGTCCTAAGATTTATAATTTAAGAATTCGATATTGTTTCAAAGCAACCAAGCTTTAATACCGTGATAAACTAGAAGGATTGGAAAAAGTTTTTCTTCATCCATTTTCTCCTTGCACTCTATCATATATATACAAATATAATGTGCACCCTAGACTCCCGTAACTTGAGCACCAATTTACCTAATTATGTATAACTATCAAAACTATCAAATATAAATATATACTAATGAATACAAGATAATGAAAATTTCAGTCATCAAATATATACACTAATACATCACATATTTCACGTAGAGTGCAGTACTATTATAATCAGAGTACTAGAAGTTTCCTCCCGTGCCCCAATATGCGGCACTGGCACCCGAAACCATCAGACTGTGGAGGAAGCTGAAAAAAGGTGATAGATTACATAAAATTAGCATCTAAGGACTTCCGTGGATCTGGACCAATGGTAGGCCTTAGGGATGCAAAAGCGTAGAAAAAAACAGAGAAAAGAAGGTGTGCCCCAACTACAAAACGAAGCCACTTTGGTCCCTTGAGATGGTTTTGCATGAGTGGAATTCCTGAAACATACAAATACTTAGCAATTTCTAAATACACACACATATATATACATATTTATGCATGTATATTCGTCAAGATGATGGAATCTATTGGTACCTGTATTGAAACCATGAACGGCACTAAGCATTCCACCAATACCTGAGCCAGCTTATTCGACACCCAATATCTAAATCAGTTGATCACTTGCCTTGTCTTTGGCTCTGGCTCATGTTAACAGTTATTCATTAGAATTTACAAAATTGTCTACCCAAAACTTATATGAGGTTTAAACATTTAATTTTAAGTTGATGTAATCCTTTGGCGAAAAAATATTAAAAGGACAAGGAAGAAAAAAGGGGGTCAACATTACAAAGACAATCCTAAAGTTACAGAGCACAAACTGACATTGTTATTAAACTAATTACAAACGTAGGCTAACATTGTTATTTGAAAAAGAAAACAAAAAAAAAAAGTCCAAGTGGCACAAAAGTCGGTCGTCAAACGGCGCCTATAGGAGGCAAGGCAGAGTAAGAAGTTTGACTTTTACCAGCTCTTCTTCATCTCTTCTTTTTGTATTTTCTTTCTCTCGTGGATAGACGGAGGCTCGCTTGACCGACCAGACGGGAGACTAGCCGACGAGCAGTGCTAGTGCTAGATATCACCCAGATAGGGTTTTATTTATGGATTTGCTTTTTGCTGTTTTTTTTTTTTTTTTTTTGTGGGTGTGTTATGTGTGTCAGTCAGGGAGGAAAGAAACAGTGCTCGATTTGGCAAAGTTTGTGGACAAAGGTGTTCAAGTCAAGCTCACTGTGGTAGACAAGGTCAGCCATTTCTTTAACCATATGTATTGAAAAATTTTTTGCAATCATCAGTTTTTGTACTGCCTGTGAATTTAATGTAGTGGTTGAGCCAAAAAATATGAGGAGAAAAGATTAGATGAGGAAACTTTTGAATGGATTAATCAAAGATCAAAGTGGAGAGTAAGAAAGAAGTGGGTTTTGTTAGTGTTATATGTTATATTACTAAATCCAGAGATTGGTTTTTCACTTAAAATTGGTATGGCCTAGCTTGAAAGAGTCTCTAATTCATTCATTTTCTAATCTGCAACTTTTGTTCTTTTTTCTTAAAAGTTTACTTCAATTGACTTCCATTTATCGCAGGAAAGATGACGTTTGCAAAACCCTATGGACATGAAATTTTTGTTAATGGCATTCAATCTGATACCTTGGACTTACTGTTCTTCGGTGATGGAAAAATGATATTTAGGATGTAGTTTCGTTTTACTCATAAGAATTAAGAATGCTATACGTGTTAAGGCGGAGAACGTGTTATGAGTTACAAATTAGAGATGGTAAAAAATGTTTGTAACAACTATTGGGTCAAAGTGGTTGCGTTAAAAGCTTTTTGACTGTTGAGTTGAGTGCTCCTTTAGCTTAAGAGCACCTGAGGGTGCCAAACTGAGCGAGTGAGTGTGTGTGTCCCTGCAATACAAAACCTGTGCGTACGTCTATGCGTGTCTGCATCTTGAGTCACAAGCTATTAGATGAGCTATATTTGGGATTATAACATATGAATTACCATTCACTGTGGTAAAATTTCATTGAGGTAAATAGAGAGATTGACAGAGTTTATGCCATCGGAATGAGTATGTAGATCCTTAGTACAAGGAAACATTTTATTATTTGCATTCTGTGTATAATCGAATAACATTACTCTTTTCTTTCGGTGACGGGGACATTGAAAGGGCATGATCAATTACTAAGCCTTGTCCTGGATGAAGCTGTAGAATTTCTTAGAGGTACTCAATCCACATCATTTGAATAGCCTTAGTTACCGTTAAATTTTTGTTCGTCATACAAAGAATGTTTTTGTGTGGGGTTTTGTTATTACAAGTTACGGCCATACGATATGCTGTGTTCTGGCTACATAATGCTTAGGAACAGAAACTATAACCTTGCCCCAGCAGTGGAAACATTGTGAAACATGTGATAAAATTTTGCGGACTTTTCCAGTGGAGCTGAAACCATTATTGCCTTTCTCTTGTGTGAGCTGCAAAATCTTTATTTTTTTCTCTTGCCAACCTTTTCACCCAACCAGATGGTGCCTAGATATGTCTTTTAATCACATTGAAATCCACTAATGCTCGTTCTGTAATGCTCACACTAAAATTCAGATGTGATTGAGCCCTCTTAGCTTAGTTTAGAGAACTGCCAAACAGAAAAGTAGGGTATTGTTATGAGCATTTTTCTTTCTCATTCTACCATCCTTAAAGATAACAATGGAATGCCTTAAGATATGTATTTCGAAGTCCCCGTAAAAAATGCTTTGCTTATGAGGTGCTGTTGAAAACAATACTTTTCGAATGGCAACAATGTGCGTATAAATCACTAGAACTTATAATCAAATGCCCTAAGATATATGCACAAATCAAATCACAATATGGGTCAAGTAGTTTGCCTTCGGGGGTCATTTGGAAAGTTAAAATCCCCTTATTAAAAGTGAGGGAATTCAATTCACTATGCAATAGTTAAATATTTTACAAATCTAACAAAAAAAACTTTCAATTTCAGAAATTTGTGAATTCCCTCAACTTCTTCTTGGCACCAAAGCACTCTTAATGTGAAATCTACATAAACCGCTTAAAAATATATGCACAAATAAGCAAATTTTGCCAGTAATCTAGTGGAACAATTTCAAATTCAAATATTAATTAATATATCAAAATAAAATTTTCCAGAAAAATAAGTGTTCATTTTCATAAATTACATAATTAATAAAGTTATTATCTTTTGTTTCAATGTTTGAGAAAAGAAGACATAAGTCGTCTAATTTTATAATTTGGACGAACAAATAGTGCAGATGGTGGAAAAATAAATAAATAAATAAATAAAGGAGAAGCCTAGCTTAAAAAATCTGACCATATGGGCTCAGCCCAATCCTGAAACAGCACAAAACAGAACCCAACTAACTTAAAACCCAAAACCCACGACAACAGCAAGCAAACCCTAAGATGTGCATAGTAACTAGTTAGGGTTTTGTTTTGGTTAGTTCGTTGTCCTGTTATATATGGCATATTGACCTGACCCATCAGAAGAGCCACCGCACAGACACAGAGACAGAAACAAAGAGTGGTTAAGTGAAAATGGCAGCGGGACACGGGCTGCGTTCTCGAACAAGGGATCTGTTCTCACGGCCATTCAGGAAGAAGGGTTACATCCCCCTGACCACCTACCTCAGGACCTACAAGATCGGCGACTACGTCGACGTCAAGGTTAACGGCGCCGTCCACAAGGGCATGCCCCACAAGTTCTACCACGGCCGCACCGGCCGCATCTGGAACGTCACCAAGCGCGCCGTCGGCGTCGAGGTCAACAAGCAGGTATTTCTATTATCTTTTCTTTTTTACCTTTTTTTTTCATATATATATATATATATACACCCCGTTCTGTGTGTGTTCTGGTTTGTTGATTAGAGTCCTGCAATGGGTGGGTATTTGTATTTGAGTACCAGATATATGTTAACTTCTTTTGAAATCTGTGTTGCTAGTTTTAAAAGGATTGAATGAGCATCGCTTTGGTTGATGTTTATTGAAACAAGTTGAATACGTGTATTCGGTTCGATTAAGTTTCTAGCCTTGACTGATGTATTCTTCGTCGGGTTTTTCGCATTGGAGTTATGCATCGGAGTCATGGGTATTGAAGTTCTTAGTCCACTGTTTGGGCACAATAGCTGTGTTTTCGGATTTTGAAATGGGGATGTGGCAAAATGCTAGCACCTCATTTGCTTGTTATCTAGCTGCTACTTGTGACTATTATCACGATCCTGCTGCAACAGCGTGGTTGTAAATTGATTGTTGAGTGATTGACATTCTATTTGTGATTTTGCAAGTTGTTGCTGATTGGATTTTCCAGTCTGCAATGAAAAAATTGTTTGACATGTTATGTGATTAATGTGTTGATGTTTATATCCTTGGTTAAAAAACTTGTGTGTAATGAATTGCCGTTGCAGGTGGGTAACAGGATCATCAGAAAGAGGATCCATGTCCGTGTGGAGCACATACAGCCTTCAAGGTGCACTGAGGAATTCTGTCTAAGGAAGAAGAGGAACGATGAATTGAAAGCTGAAGCCAAGGCAAGGGGTGAGACTATCAGCACCAAGAGGCAGCCAGAGGGCCCTAAGCCTGGATTCATGGTTGAAGGCACTATGTTGGAGACTGTGACACCTATACCCTATGATGTTGTTAACGATCTCAAGGGTGGTTACTAGATTTTCTCTTACTAGTTACCGATCTTGCTGTTTGATCTGTGTTGAGAACTTGTGGACTGGATTAGCTTATCTGCATGTGAGACCATATTTAGCATTTCCACCAAACCCCCTTTGAGATTTTTGCATCAGCAGGATGCACGGAATGTTTTCATTTGGTTTGTTAGATGATATGATAATTTTTTTTCCCAAACCACGTGGAATCCATCTTGAGACCGAGTCCATATTTCTCATGGTAGGTGTAAGTATCAATTCCCCATTTCTGAGTTATAACATCTTAAAAACTCAAATCAGATCCAAAAGTGTGCAAATCGATGTCTCTGGCATTTGTTAATTGTATACTCTGTTATTGTTCCTTATAAATTTCATCTTCTAAGGACTCTAATATTGCTATAATTAAGTAAAATTTTTAATTTTGCTGCAATGTCTAGCTCATCATTGCGCATTATCTGATCTGCAGCCGGTTGTGCCGGGCTACAAATGCTCTAGTTAAGTGCATGATCTGATTGACTCGATACCAATTTGGGAGTCAATTGTGAAGCTGCCATAAAAGATAGTCCACCATGTGAAAAATATACTTAAACAAGCAAATTAGAAGAGACCAAGGACGAGCTTGCCTTATTGACGCTAACCAAAAATTCAAAACAGAACAAAAAACATAGTGGCCTATCTTATGGACAGTCCTCGGCTTAGGTAGCACATGTTCTCTGCCTTTTGTTTCTGGCATTCTTTTCGCTGCCGGCTTAACGTCTGCAAGAAGCTCTGTCTCCTGCAAATAGAGATGAAAAGGGGAAGAAAGAGTTGCGTCTCTGCAAAGAGAAGAATATGTCCTCTGACAGCTAAGCAAAAGAAGCTCCTTGTCATAAGTACCGCAAAAGTGACTTGGGGTTGTAAGGCACAATTTATTCTCGTGGAGAATGAAGCTCGTGATTGACTGGTATCGGAGCATTGTCTCTAGTGGAAAAGCAGTACCCTTTTATTACATAAGCTAGGCTGTGAAATCTGATGACCCCATCCCTTACCTTACCAGGGGGAAGAACCACCAAGTTGGTGCCGAAGACATCAAGTATGGGAAAAATTGGTGCCAACTTCTCTCTTCTGCTTCTACTCATTTCAGGTTCTTCTTCTTCAATTAGTAACTAATAAATGGCATGGATTTACTTGCATGTATCCGTCATTGCCTTCCATCTCAATGCATTACATTTCTTCCGGCAGAACTTCATCAAAATGATCACTAAAATAGGCTTTATTAAACAGGAAAACTACAACTGCATTATTTATTGTTCCTCGAGCGTATTTAAATTCTGTTAATTGCTTTCTTTGGTTGGGGCAGCTGCATTTATTCGAGTCTTAGAAGTACAAGTCGTCCATGCGGTGAGGATTCCAGAGCACACATGCCATAAGCAACTAGACATCAACATGTGTGACCTGCTGGAATGTGACCAAGAATGCTCAAAGGAGCTTCTTGGTGTTGGACAGTGCAGAGATACCGTATGCTCTTGCACATATTATTGTAAGGAACCTCCAATCTAACCCATCTTCTATATATATATATATATATATACTGACACAGAGTATTCTCCATACGGTCGGAGTCTCACTGTATTTTAATATTTGAGTATTAAAAGAATTATAAATAAATGATTTTATGTCAGCGTGTGCTTGACTCTCTGCATGTAATATACTATAGTCCATATTCGTTCCTGTATATGTACACCAAAATAATACATTCCTCCTCCGTCTCGCTATTTTGACCATGGCTGTCAGTTGGTCTTGTACCAGTTAATGAAGATCACGAATGCTCTAATCTCAGGTGTTTTCTTTTCTTCTTTTTTTTTTTTCCTTATCCTTCCATAATTTGGCACAGCACGCATCATCTTCCTTTATAGAAAGAACTTAGTATCCGAAGAATAATAACCCCTGCTGTCTCCTCCATGCTAAGGTATAGGCCATACTGAACTATTTTTTCCAACCTCAACTAAATATATGACTACACGCAAACTTACCCCCAAGCTCCCACTTTAGATAGTCTGTATGCATCACTGCGAGGAAGTTGATTTTGCAATATTATATCACTTTCGTAGGAAACTATAAGATCTCATAACCTGCCCCCCGATATAAATCCAAATAATAATTAACTCACAGCGTCGTTGTTGTTGTGGGATACAGAGCTTGTTTATTTCAAACGATGGCAAACAATCGAGATTTGTTGTTCACATTCCCATTAAAACCAAATACTTAAAACACAAACTGACGAAATAAACATCTAAAATCGAAGTACCTGAAGGCTCCCTTGACCATAACAAACGGCAGGGGAACGGCAATCTTATTTTTATTGCAAAGAACCAAACCAAGGATGGGCAGTTTATAAGCGCAAACAAAATGGAAAGTGGTAGGAGGGTTGTTGAAGTGAGGGCAATGGCCAATGCCATTAGATGAATCCAAATTCATCTCCACCGAGCATCTTTGAACAATATCCACCACCTGTGCTCCCTTCGGATTGACTACATATCCAACGAAGAAAATGAAAGCAAACCCAATGTGCCTAGTGCAAATCCCAATTCACAGGACAAGGAAACTGAGGTGTCAAGTCGATTAAGTGATTAATGTGAAGGGTAAATCAGCGAACTTGTTAAAAGAGTATTAAGGAAGAACAAACGAGTGCAACGTTGCTTAACCTTGGCCATTACTACCAAGTTGTTAAGTCCTCAAAGGTTTTGGTCCATTGACGATGGAGCTCATGATCCCTCGTTTGGCTGATAGTTTTATACAGGGAAAATCGTTAGTGCAAATTTTGGGTATACGTGCAAAATGCAAAATGCAAATCTTTGGGGCCATTTAGAGGTTCCATGGTCCTTGGTAAAGCTCTTCGGTGCCTTTGGTAGGAAAGCTAGCTAATTTTCAGCTGGCCATTTATGATTTTGCTCAGTCTGACTGGACTCACCAAATTGGCAACTTCCAAGATCCCATTTGTTGCAAAATAGTTGTTAGTCAGATAATGGGTTTAAAGAATCCCACAATTAATGCACCAAATTATCGGTTTTTTTTCGAGTAATCTTTCAAAATTTTTTGATTTACTTCTCGCAGTTGCAGCCTTAAGAAAGATCTCTTTCCAATTGGATGTGTCTTTATCCTATTCCGTTGTTGATTGACATAGGCAGCTTTTGAGAAGTTACATCTTCTTCCGCTTTAACTTTTTCATTAAGAGTGAAGAAAAAGAAATCATTAAATTTTAAAACGCCTAATAATTTGTAACATCGAGCCGGCACTTGATACCGCATTTATGCACTCTATCTCTCGCATTCTTATTGGGTACATCTCAAAATTAAGATTACCAGCTAACAACTGTCTACTATAGCTAACTCCATCACAATCAATTTCCACGGATGGGTGAAGAAAAGGATGCGGCAAAAAAGACCAGACGTGCATCCCTAAACCTGTGGATGAAGGGGGTGTGTGTTTCTACAGTTGAGGAGGGTGCCATTCGCTGTTCAATTTGGAAAAATAAGATGTTAGGTATTTGGTAAAATTTGTATAAGGGTTGTTACTTGATGTTAGAGTTCCTGAACTTCTATTTATTTTTTAAATATAATATTAATTGATAACTAATAAAGAATCAAAATCCTCTTAATATTATTATTCTAATTATTTAAATATTTTCCTCTCAAATACCAATTACTTAAACTTTCTTTTCAATTCTATTTATTATTTAAATTTTATTTTAAATTATTATAAAATTATTTTTTACATTAATTATCTTATTTTTAATTATTTATAATATTAGCTGATACAATTTTATTATACTTATAAATCTTATTTTTGAAAAATAATTTATTATTTTTCTTGAAATATAAATATATATTTTGAATAATTATTTTAATATTTAACAATAATATAAAATATTAATCTAATCAAATATTATAATTTTATTTTTACTTAAATACATTTAAACTCTTATAATATAACTCTTCTGAAGTTTACCTCCCATAATTTCAATTTACACTATAAAAATTTTCGTAATTTTTAATTTTAGTAATTGAGATTTTTGTTCAAAATTCATTAATTTTTAATTTTTTATAATTATAAAAAATTTTATAAAATTCAGATATTATGAAATAAATTTCATAATAATTTTTTAAATCATCATGATTTTTTTTAGGAAATTTTTAGAATTGATAATTTTATAAGTTGCAGTAAATTTAATTTTTATAACTCTAATAAAATTTTAAATTTAATAAAATTATAATAAAGAGAATTAATTAATAACATTAAACAAGATAATAGTTTTATAGTATAAATTAAAATTATAAAGAGATAAAGTATAAAAAAAAGAGAGAATTAAATCACAGTAACTTAACCTTTGATTTTATTCATTAGTAATGATCATTGGTAATCAAGAACAACAAACAACAATAACCACCTGCATCAGGTAAGCACGAGCCCTAGCCAATATAGTAAGATGGTTTGCACAAAAAATTGGTTAGTCGGCAATGAAAGAGCTTGCATTTGCATCTCAATTTCTATTGATAAGAACACGAGAGGTTGTGATGAATCATATATTTTGTTATCACTTGGACACATTTTCTCACAGTTCGGGATTTGGCATTGAAAAATAGGCCTTTCAGTACTATTATGCGATCCTCGAGAGCAAGGTCCGACATCAACAAGAAATCATTATATGACATTTCTCGGATTGACCCAAAGCAGGTCGAAAATAAAACAAATATAAATTTGTAAGAACGCTAAGAAACACATTACATGCAAATTATATAATATAATAAATATCCTATTAAAGGCTATATGGTACCTACAATAACAAAAAAATAAAAATAAAAAATCGTATCACATCGCCACAAATTGTAAAGGCCTTTCTCATTTTCTTTTCTTTCATCCAAAATATATAATTGGTCAAATTTTTGGGCTTTATCGCCACGTTTCAGGGCAAAAGCAAAGATTGATCATCTAAATCTCGCCCAAAATCCTAAATAAATCTAATCACCCCAGCCGTAATTTAACCAATCAGCTTGATCCAATCTGCATTGGCCTTACAAGATTACTTGGATCCGACGCCAACTTTCTTAAAATGGAAATAACCTTCTTTCTATTTTTCTAATGTCTCATAACGAAGACTTTACAAGACGAGAGGATAACAAATATTTTTCCAGGACGGTAGAAAATCCTAAACGGTCACTTGTCTAATGGTAGAGATTTCATAAAAATAAGTAAAAATAAAATTCAATATATAAATACAATAATAGAAATTTTCCTAAAAAAGAAATTGAACATATAGAGATAAAATTGGAAAAGTGTTCTACCTAATATATTCAAATCCAAAAAAAAAAAAAAAAGAAATTCAAAACTTTAAAAAAACCTAATATATTCAAAATTCAATAAACTTAAAATTCAATAATCTCCAATTTCCATATACCCAAAATTTAGTAATTGTAAGATTTAGTATATTTAAAAAATTAAAATACTCAAAACTCCAAATGTTTTAAATAAGAAATGAGTCCATTCAAATCTAAACTAATTTTATTATTCATTACCTTTATATATATAACTCTAAGAAATAAAGAACAAATAATAAAATTATTAAGCATTAGTTTTATGTTTAATCTAAAAAAGGAAAAAATCCATGAATTACACAAAGCATAACTCACTCTTCTCTGTGCATGATGTGTCCCGCCTTTTTGCTTAACTACATAATCACCACAAATCCCCCTTTTATGCAACCGTTGCCAACATTAAGTGTGACGCATGACCCCAGTAATCCTCTATTACACGTGACACATGGCATCTTCTTTAGATTACACGTCGTTGACCCTAATCACCCCCCCACATGCACCTAACACATGGCAACACGTCACCATCACTCCATTTTGACACTCTCTCACTCTACCCCTCTAACTTCATCTCCCTAATTAAGCGCCTCTTGTGTTTACTTTTGTCACTCTTTTGTCTTTTATTTATCATTTATTATTATTTTTATGTATATACCCACATTAATTCTTACACAATCCATGAAATGATTAAATAAATCTTTATATATTTAAGTATCACCTTTCTCCATCCAATCTCTAGCCAAATTCACTAAGTCTATGTTACAAAATAAGAATGCTAAAGTATAGTTATAATGAATAATATTTTACTATACAAATTTTCTAAAATTTAATCCAATGCATCCAGTTCACTCATAAACGCATCTTCAGTCAAATCAACAATCTCGGTTGCCGTATACATTATCTTCACATTTTCACCAATCCAATATATAGATGTTCAAATATGTTTATGAATAACAATGTTTCATTTGGGATTTTACATATATATATATAAAATAATCACAAATATGTATTGCAAAAATAAAAATTTCTATTTAAAGTGTTAAATATACTTTTTGATCTTATTATGGACCTTAAATACTAACACTCTAACACATGCGTCGAAGCAATCTCTAGGTTTACTTCTATTGTAATATTACATTAGACTAAAGCTAAAAGAATCCCATAGATGCCTTACAAAGGTAGAAATTTCTATTTAAGGTGCAGAAAATCGCAGCAATAAGTGGGAGTGAAGATGGGCTACGGGTATTGTGACATGTTGCAAGAAGTGGAGTTGCAGTGACATGAAGATTTCTCGTTGAGGGGCATCTCAGGCAGTAAAAACTTACAAGTTGCGAAAAATTTAAACTTGCAAGATAAAATTTTTTTTGAATAATTTAATTTAATGATGACTCTTGCTCAAAATTTCAATTATAACTCAGTTTGAATAGTACCATAATTTTATCTCCATGGCCAAGAATTTTGTTAAATGAATTATAACTAAATTTTGATCTAATTGGATTGTAATTTTATATTATGATTTGCATCTGTATAGATAAATATAGTCATGGCCGTTTTTAACAAGTCATTAGTTTATTGTTGTTGTTATAAAATTAACAATTTTGTGACGATGTACTACGATTGGAGTTGTATAGCAACATGTACTCACGGAGAGTTTCTAGGGTGTGCTTCGAAGCAAATTTGATAACAAACAAACAAATAATTTTCTTCCGTCTATGTGCGGTTGCAATTACGAAAAAGTTAGTAGAAACAAGAGAGGAATGGAAGGGAGGGAAGAGCTACTTATTTTATAGTTTGCAACGTGGTAGACTTTGAATGTATGGGAAGAAGAAAAAAGGAATATAAAAATTAAATAACTTAATTTAATTTAAATAAATACGTTTCTTATTTATTTATTTATAAATTAATTATATTATAAATCAGATGAATCAAAAGTATTTTTGAGTATTTTAGATTAATGAAAGAAATTAAGAGAATGACAATTTTTTTTTGGCAAATTTCGGTGAAATTTATTTCTTGTAGAATGGTAAAAGGGGGTACATTTAGATCTTGTCAAAAAGCTTATAGCATCCCATGTGTAGTTGGAGACTTTAAGTAATTCAGCCGCAGGTCCATGTACAAAAGCAAGCGTAGTCAGGCCAGCCAGCACTTGCAATGCATTGCCCTGAATATTGATGGTGTCTGTCATAGCACTTTTTGGCACAATCATCGAGGTTGCAGTTGCTTGAATATATCTGCTCTTGGCATCTCTTTGCTGCGACCACTTGGGGAACACCTACTGCCACTGCCAAAGAAAAAAAAAAGTATGAAATTAGAAAATAAAAAAATTATATCGGAAAAACTATTTAGTTCCCTCATAAAATACAAGCTTCGGGGCTTTTTTTTTTTAATAACTTTTTTCACTTTTATTTTTCTTAGAATAAAGAGAACTCTAGTCTAGTGCTTAAAACATGCTCAGAGAATATGCTATTGATGATGTATATATATATTGCTTAATGGGTTATTATGCATTGCTTCCTGCATCATATTGTCAAGGTGCGATGCCTTCGATGTTAACAATAATGGATTATAATAAACGAACCCGAGAAAACCAGGAAAAGGACGATGAATTGAGAGAAGGAAAGATTGGCCATCTCTAACAAATGTTTTACGGCAGAAGTCAGTGTTGTTCTTGGCCTTACACTGAAAGGTATACGTACCCAAAAACATTTCAAGGTATATATAGAGCCCACAGCAATATAACTAATCAACAGTTAACTCTTCTCACATATAATAAATTTAACGAATATTTAATATCTGAAAAAAAAATTAAAATTAAAATTTTTCTCTGAAAACAATATCTATATTTTTTTTTATATAAAACAATTTTATATTACATATAAAATCTGTTATATAATATAAAAAATTTATATTAATATTTATTATTTTATTATATTATTTTGTTATAAATTTTTTATATCTGATATAAAATTTGATTATATAATAAAAAAATATTTCATATTAATATAAAATTATTTTGTATAATAAAACAAATACATTAACAAAAATTTAAATATATAAAATAAATAATTTTTTAATTATTATATTATAATGATTGATGGTAAAATTTTAAATTTCATATCATATAAAATTAACTATGTTAGATATTAAAATTTAGCGTACATTAAATTTAAAAATTTACATTTCATATTTTCTAAAGAAGAAAAAAAACTAATTTCCTAATTATTTCTAGAATTTTAATTTTAAAATTCAATATAATTGTTCTTTGTAATCTTAATATAATAGGTCATATTATGACTATCTTAACACCAACCAAACTCCCTAAAGAAGATTTATTACGATAAAATTTTATTATATAGATACAAAAATAATTAATTTTAATAAATATAAAAAATTATAATATATATATATATATTATTTTGTATTATATATATATATATATATATATATATATATAATATTTTATTTATAATATAAAAATTATTTATATTTATAAAAATCTACTACTTTTATGTGTACCTAACATTTTTTATAATAATATATGAAATATAAAAAATTTAATTAGTACTAATGTTAACTTAAAAACAACAGAATGATTTTTTTTCTTAGTACTAATATGCACTCGCAATGATGTCACGTGATTGGGTTCTTTTTCTCTAATTTTCATCCTAATTCTAGTAGAATAATAATTTACAAAAGTAATAACAAAGGAAAAAATAATATTATTATAATAAATTACATATATTAAAATGAAGATAAAATTAAAAAAAGATAATGAAATTATTTATTATTATTATTTTATGTACTTAAGTTATAAATTTTCTTCCAACCGGCATGATCCAATCCTAGAGACATCTAAGCACCCCACCCGTAATTTAACCAATCAACCTGATCCAATCTGCACTGGCCTCGCAAGATTTTCTGGATCTGATGCCAATTTTCTTGAAATGGAAATAACCTTCTTTCCACTTTTGTAGTGCCTCCTAATAAAGACTTTACCAAATAACAAATATTTTCTCAAAACAGTAGGAAATCGTAAATAGTCATCTGTCTAATTGTATTGATTTCATGAAAAGCAAAATGAATATAGACATACAATCATAGAAATTCTCCTGGAAAAGAAATTCAACATATAGAAATACAATTAGAGAGATAATCTACTTAATATATTTAAAAATTCCGATAACGTAAATCCCAAAAAGAAAAAAAAACTTAAAACTCAAAAAACCTAAAGACTAATATATTCAAAATATGTTTCCATATACCCAAAAGTTAATAATTTTGACAATTAGTATATCTAAAAATCAAAATACTTAAAATTTTAAAAATTTAGAATTTAAAATAATCCAATATGAATCTAAACTAGCTTTATTTTTTATCATCTCTATAATTAACTATAAAACAAATAACAAATAATTAAATCGTTAAACACTAGCCTCGTGTTTAATCTTTGAAAACATGAATTATGCAAAGTTGTACATCCTCTCTCCACGTCGTCTGCGTCGCACCCTTTTGCCTAACCGCGTAATCACCACAAATCATCGCAATTGGTGTGAGCGAAGATAGGCTATGACTATTTTGACCAATAATGTCATGTTGCAAGAAGTGGGGGAGTCGCAATGATATGGAGATTTCTCATTAAAGGGCATCTCAGGGAGTAAAAACCTAGAAGTTGCCAAGAATTTAAAATTGCAAGACAAGACTTTTTAAGTAATTAAATTTAATAATGACTTTAATTCAAAATTTTAATTATAAATCATTTTAAATAATATTATAATTTTATCTCTATGGCCCAGAATTTATCAAACAAATTATAACTAAAATTTGATCTAGTTGGATTGTAATTCTATAGTTGGATTATATATATATATATATACCTTTTTTTTATTATTGTTGTTATAAAATTAACAATTTTTGTCACGATGTAATATGATTGGTGTTGTATAACAGCATGTACTCACGGAAGGTTTCTACAGTGTGTTTCCAAATAAATTTGATAGCAAACAAACAATTAATTTTCTTTCTTCTGTGCGGTTGCAATTGCCAAAAAGTTATTAGAAACAAGGAAGGAAATGGAAGGAAGGGAAGAACTACTTATTTTATAGTTTGTGACGTGCCGGACTTTGCAATGTATAGGGAAAAAAAAGTAAAAATTAGATAATTTAATCGAATTTTAAGTAAATTGATTTCGTATTTATTTATTTATAAATTAATTAAATAATAAATAATTATAATGAATAAATTAGAAGTATTTTTAAATATTTTATATTAATAAAAAGGACAGAATATAAGATTTTATAACAAATTTCAGTGAATTTTATTTCTTGTGAAAAAAAGTAGAAAAGGGTACATCGAGATTTTGTTAAAAATCTTATAGCATCCCATGTGTAGTTGTAGACTTAAGTAAGTAAGTCAGCCGCAGGTCCATATACAAAAGCAAGCGTAGTCAGGTCTGCCAATGTTTCCAATGCATTGCCCCGAATATTGATGGTGTCTGTCATAGCACTTTTTGCCACAATCAGTGAGGTTGCAGTTGCTTGAATATAGCTGCTCTTGGCATCTCTTTTGTGCGACCACTTGGGGAACACCTACTGCCACTGCCAAAGGAAAAAAAAAAAAAGTATGAAATTAGCAAATAAAAAAATTATATCAGAAGCACTATTTAGTTCACTCATAAAATAGAAGTTTCGGGGTTTTTTTTTTAATAACCTTTTTCACTTTTATTTTTCTTAGAATAAAGAGAACTCTAGTCTAGTGCTTAAGACATGCTCAGAGAATATGCTATTGATGATGTATGTATATATTGCTTAATGGGTGATTATGCATTGCTTCCTGCATCATATTGTCAAGGTGCGATGCCTTCGATGTTAACAATAATGGATTATAATAAACGAACCCGAGAAAACCAGGAAAAGGACGATGAATTGAGAGAAGGAAAGATTGGCCATCTCTAACAAATGTTTTACGCAGAAGTCAGTGTTGTTCTTGGCCTTACACTGAAAGGTATACGTACCCAAAAACATTTCAAGGTATATATAGAGCCCACAGCAGTATAACTAATCAACAGTTAACTCTTCTCACATATAATAAATTTGATGAATATTTAATATCTGAAAAAAAAAATTTTAAAATTTAAATTTTTCTCTGAGAACAATATCTATATTTTTTTTATATAAAATAATTTTATATTACATATAAAATCTGTTATATAATATAAAAAATTTATATTAATATTTATTATTTTATTTTATTATTTTATTATAAATTTTTTATATCTGATATAAAATTTGATTATATAATAAAAA
>CM034048.1:5567341-5580650 GCA_019804595.1 Bruguiera parviflora | reverse complement strand
ATGAAAAAGTTGCATGTAATATAAAGTTTGATGATCTGATTGGATTAATGATTGATTATGCAGATGCTTGTTGGAAAATCTGTAATTTGTAGTTTTAGATACCAATGGAGTGATGGTTAGTTGAATGCAACCTAGGCAGAGTTAGATTCCATTAGGAAAATCTCTCACAATAGGTTGAGAACCCATGGATGAATGTTTTTTGCTTCATGTGGGCTTTAAGAATGCTAAATTTTTAGGATTTAGGAGAAGTTAGTGGACATGGATGTGCTAATGGTTCGATGCATGTTAATATGATTATTGCTGCTGGTCATTAATGTTTAATATGCATATTCCTGAAGTCAAAATTTCTTCTCTCTAGGTTGAGTCAGAAATATTTTGTCTGCATGGCGGATTATCTCCATCAATAGAAACCCTTGATAACATAAGGAACTTTGATCGTGTTCAAGAGGTTCCCCATGAAGGAGCCATGTGCGATCTGTTATGGTCTGACCCAGATGACCGATGTGGTTGGGGCATATCACCTCGGGGTGCTGGTTATACTTTTGGTCAGGTAATTCAAGTGTTGTTTAACAATAAGATTATTCCATTGTGGCCTATGTTCAAGTCATGGAAACAACCTCTCGATAAGAAGCAGCGTAAGGCTGTATGTGTCTTACACTTTTTCAGAGTGCACAATGTTGAAGCCCTGTGCATTGGGACATCCTTTTTAATTCAAGCCTCATTTAATCTGTTTGTCTCTTTTTACCAAGAAGGTTGCACTCTCATTTTAACAAATAGGCTTCTGAAAGCGTTTTTGTTTTTCCATTTTCTTCAGGATATATCTGAGCAATTCAATCATACAAACAACTTAAAATTGATCGCCAGAGCACACCAGCTTGTCATGGAAGGATTCAACTGGGCACATGTAATATATCTTGCAATTCATGATTATCTTTCTGGCCTGCACGTTGTGCACAAAAGCTTTAGGTGTGACATGTTGTTTTTTCCTGGGTACAGGAACAAAAGGTGGTTACCATATTTAGTGCGCCTAATTATTGTTACCGCTGTGGAAACATGGCTTCTATATTGGAAGTTGATGACTGCAACAGCCACACGTTCATCCAGGTCCCTCCCCCTCCCCCTCCTCCTCCTCCTCCTCCCCCTCCCCTTTGTCTTCCCTTACCTGCCTAAAGAAATTATAGTCTGATTTCATATAAGGTGTTCTGCTTTTGACTTTTTGCTTCTTGATGCATTGCAGTTCGAACCAGCTCCAAGGAGGGGAGAACCTGATGTTACTCGTAGAACACCTGATTATTTCCTGTGAAGCAACCTTTTGTCAATTGTTACATGCCTCTCCTCCTTCCCTACCGCATACTGAGATTTGACTCGAGGATCTTAGTTGCAAGAATTATCCTGGTTTTGTTGTTTATTGTTCTTTGTGGTGATTGCGGGAGCCGAAAGCTTGCATAATTGGGAGCCTTTTTTAATTTTTCGTCTTTTGCCCCAGATTCTGCTGGCCATTCTGCTAGAAGCAGACCATCAGCAGTAGATTGTGCGTTTTTAACACGTGGATATGCTTGTTTTAGTAGACGCAGGGACGAGGAGATAACTGAATTCAGCATATCTGGTTGATGCTTTATTTTTGACCTTGTATTTTCAGCAAGCATCATTGGAATGGCAGTGGTTCTCTCTCTCTCTCTCTCTCTCTCTGTTATTCCGTACCTGCGGGAATGTGCGTGACGTGAATTATATTTAAGGTGTGCCGTTTCGGTACAGAACTCAATACTGTAAGCTTTGCGTTGAGCTCGTATACTAGGTTGTGGTGATTGCAGTTTCGTTAACCATTATATCAGCCTCTACATTAAATGCAAATCAAAATAAATAATCCTATCAGGCTAAACTGCCTTCTTAGCGGAAATGATCCGATCTCACTAAATTGGGCTTTTTTGTTTTTTTAAAGTTGTTTTTGGAACGCATTGCGAGGCAGGCTGACGGGAAAAGATGGAGTATAAACAATACCCCCAATACATCTCATTTTTCACCTTAATTCCACATTTTCTTGCCTAGAAAGTTATGGAAGGTGAGTCAATCGTAATTAATGCAATGCCAGAGATGAATATCAATAAATGTAATATTAATACTATAGTTTTCTCACTTCACAAAATTACAGTACTTCAAAAATTACAATATAGGTGGAGCGACGCAGAAGAAACTATAAGCAGATAAGGATACTTTTTAATGAGCTATTCGATGCTACAACCCTAGATAAGAGAAGAGAGATGGAACAAGGTCCACCACAGACCATGCAAGGCCAGCATATTGGAGAAATCTAATTCCAGTGTCAACATCAAATGAATCCTGCTTAGAGAAAAAGAATAGCCTCTGGATATAACCGGATTGCTTAATCTCATCCGATTTTTTACCTACGGCCGATGCACTTAGCACGGGGACGTAGTGTGCAGATTTTATAGGGATGCCCAAGGATTTTGATACCACAGGTAGAACTCGTTTAGCTAGAGCCTTGCTGCAGAATTTTACCAGTAGTATTGTGGGTATTCCCACCAGCATTCTCCCAACAAAGGTAGGGACTGTGAGGCGTGGTATCTGGGGCCCAGATTCTTGGTGGAACTGGTGATAAGTTTGCTGGATCCCAGCCACCTGAATAACATTGCAAATTTAAGACTGATGTTAATGAAGCAATTTCTATCAGTCAAGAAATAATAAGAAGATACTCGGGAATCAAAATCAACACTTCATATTCATTAAAGCCATTTCTTACTGACTTGTAAGAACAAAAAATGTTATATTTCTCTGCTGTGAATTGTTGACCACATTCTGCTCGTAGACACAAAGATTTCAGAAAGTCTACGCCAGAGAATGCATGGAGACCCTTCTTTACTTTTCCCTCACTCTAACCACGGTAGTGTAGGCAACATATTACAATGCTGTCAAGTGCATGCCAAAAATTATCTCACAATTTCCATATTGCATTGCACAAGAGATACTGCCTTCACTACCATAAATTTGAAATTATAGAAGTATGCGTATCTTGTGCAGCACACAGAGATGTAGGAAAAGAAAGAGAGATAGAAGATGAAGGGAAGAAATTTAATAAATTATGGAGAGGAGGGAGGAAATAAAAAGGAAAGAAGAGAATACTAAAGATAAAAAAGAGATAGCATTGTTGTATCTCTAACAAGAGCGGTTAATGGACTGCAGTCAATTTTCAGTAATCAGATAGCTGCGGATTACATTAGAACATAAAAATTCAGAGTCAAAATTGAAAGATCCTAACTCACGTTGATCCCTTTTTCATCAATTTACTTTCTCCAAACATTGTATTCTTTGTTTCTTTATGACATTCAAATTAGTCTCTAAAACTCATTCCCAGTTATATCACATGCGAGCAGAATGTTTTCAGTCTTGATTTCTGCTATAATTGTTTCATCGCTGCTAGGGTGGAAAAAATCATTGCAGGCCTATTTTGATCACACACTTCTTGACAATTCCATGACATGTAAAATATTTAAACCTTATGTTAGCTATAATGTCACCAATCAATTGATGGGATGTATATACAGAGTTTATCATGCCATGAATCATGTGTAAGATTTTCTGTTTACCCCTCCCCATCTCTTCCATCTTCCTATTTCCACAAATGTCTAACAAAATAGAGAAATACACCAATAAGCTCGTGCTACATGATCCAATGCACAGGAAAATGTAAAAAGTTAAAATAAGGGTTCGGGTGAAATGGTAAATAATCGCTTACTATGCCAAATGCAACACCATTGAAGGCTGTGTGGAACTCAAAGCTTGGAGTTGGATGCTCAGGAGTTGGATAAGCAAAAAGCAGCAAGAAGCTGAGAAGTGCCCAGAAGGTTGTTACTGCAAATGAGATTGTGATGCAGATGTAAGGATACAAAGCAAACTTGCCACATTTTGAAACCTCAATGTCTAGTTTCAATAGTTTGATATTCCAATGTTCACTGAACAGATTTGGCCCGTTATCATTTAAACAGAACTCCATTTTGGTCATGATTAGCTTTCTGATTTACATGAGACATGGTTTGAGTAAAGAGAAAAACACATAACCAAGCCAATTGACCTCAACAGCCCCACATCAATTTCCTAGCCAAGCCCGGTGATCTCAGCATTCCCACACCAATTCCTACACAAAGATAGCCAACCCAGAGGCAACATTTGAACCCAGCAACCAATAAAAATTCTGTCCTGGTTATGTTATATAAATCCTAGACAATTAACAGATTCTATGATTGGGCATTTGTATCAGCCTTCTATGAAGTTTTCTCCTGAAACAGAAGCTAGTCTGTCTGATGACATCCAAATATTTGCATATTTTAGCCTTGCTTGCAACCTTGGTGCTCATATCTTCTGTTTTGGCAGTTGGATGTTCAAAGCCCATCCTGAAAATGAAGCTATCGGTTATATCCTCCAATGTGGACGGACCAAAAGAGGGAATGAAGAGGTGGGGATAAGAATAGCTGTACCAATTGAGAAAAGGCCTCTGCCAGAGCCTACCCATTTCCTATTCATGTGCTAACTCATCAAACTCTTAATTGCTACATATAATTTTAGGGAACCAATTGTGGCCAGAGGACAATTAAATAGCACAAAGTAGCTTCAGCAATTCATCTATTAAAAAAAAAAATTGAACTTCTTGGATTTTGGAGCTAGAAATTCCCATACCATTTTGACCCGATATTATGAAGTTGTCAATGTATTCATTGACAGTTAGCCACAAATAAAGAATCACCAATCCCATAGCCAGGCCACCAAAGACATCAATCACACTGTGCATGCCAAGGTAAATTCTTCCTACCAGGCAAAAGCAAACTTTAGTATTGAAATCCACGTGAAAAAAGTGAAAATTGCAGTCAACAACTTAAAAGACAACTGCACCTACCAAAACTAATGAGGCCTACAAGCAAGCAAACAATGGCAAATCCAACAATTTCCAAGGAGGCGTCTTGATTTTGTGCATAAGATAGCACATAGTGCAAAAGATACCTGGTTAAGTTTCATTTGAAAGGCACTAAATTAGTAAAACAGTTTTAAGACCTGTGGAATGTCAGAACAAATGCGGATCCACATAGATGCTATGGTGCAAAATTTGAGGCAATGTAGAATAATATGGGTGTAACCTCAGGCAAATAACAACCAACAATTAGGTCTTTAAGTACCACCAATGAGCAAATTAACAATGTACTTATATAACTGCAGTGATTTTGAAAAACAAAGAACAACAGAGGACAAAAAACATCTTTACACCAATAAGCAATGGTAGGAATAACAGCAATCACTGCTACCCCTGAAATACCGGCATGACAAGCGTTACAAGCAGAAAGAACATAGAGGAAAACTGGCAGTATCCATGCAAGGGGAAAAGTTAAATACCCAGATAGGCAAACTGTGTTAAGAGTGTGGGAAGAAGGCAACCCAAATTCCATAGCATTTTCTTCCTCATCTTGCGTGGCAGTTATTCTTCTAACAGGAGGACAGCTAGGTCTAGGAGCTGATATCAAATCCTAAGACACATAAATCACCATTTAAGTTACAAATGAAAGAGAATGTGAGTAGATGGCTTCCATTGAATCGGAAAGATAGAACATACCTTTATACAGTTCCCTAGATAATCACAGAAAGCCATCAAAAGGGTCATTTGCCTAGCCAATTTAGCATGCTCGCTCTACAGAATAAACCCAAAAAACCATAAAATTATGTTTCTGATATACAAAACTATCATATCAAAACTTGCATAATGGAATACCAGAAATTTCAATTCAAAGGGAGAAATCTTACCCAAAAGAGCAACGGAAGAAAAGCGGTATAAAAGGGAACCGAAACAACACATGACAAAGCTGAGAATAAAGCATCCAAAAACCCATGCTGGTATTTCTGCAAAATTTCCAGAAAAGGAACTCAGAGAACAAACAAAACAAGGCAAAAAAAAAAAAAAGCACATAGTTCAAACAACCAAAAGGTAAAGAAAAGACAGAAAATTACCTGGATCTGGATAATTGTAGGAGTGCCATTGATCACATGATGGGAAACCAATGGTTGTAACAAAGATCTAAGCTTTTGGGTCACACTAAGACATGAAGACATAACAATCCATGAAACAATCCCACAAAGAGTCAATCCTTGCCATAATGCTGTGCTCTCCATTACACAGACACACAAAGACACTTTCTTTCTCCCTCTTTAAAATAGATAATTGAAAGAGGGGTCTTTCAATCAACCTTAAACAGAGATCAGAACATATAAAACAATCACATAAAAAGGAGGGGTGTTTCAAACAGACACTAAACAGCGATCAGAACAAATAAAGAAATATGAGGCCATGAGAGACAAAAAAACCAAAGGGAAAAGGAAAGTCCGAGAATTCAAAGCGTGTTGGCAGGATTTGGACCAGGAAGACCACAGGATTCAAAGCTCAAACGGAAATTTTTCAACACTTACAAAAATTATTTCTTCTTTTAAATTTTTTGATGGGTATAAAAATTATTTTTGACCCAAGTTGACTTGTAATCAAGAAAAAAAAAAAAAAAAAAAAGCAAACCACATATTATTTAGACAAAAATTTTCTTTTCTAGTGTCTGCCATTTCGCTCCGTATTTATATTAATTATTATTATTATTACTTTTATTTATGATTTTTTTTTCCGGCTGACAACTGGCAGGGCATTAGCCGCATGACCGCCAGAAGCAACCGGCGGCTGCTATTGCTAGCTTTTGCTTCGGCCAGAGAATGAGTCAAATAACATCTGCGGAATAGTAAATTAGCGATTCAATATATTTTATTTTATATTAATTTGAATTTAATTTCTTTTTGTTAACATTTATTTTGACGAATTTAGAATTTTTGTCTAACTCTCAATTTGAATATAGAAATATAATAATTAATATATTAAAAATATAAATTTTTAATTAAAAGAAGCAACTACGTTTATACAGTACAATTTTCCAATTTGTTGGATTTAATGGACTCGACTTAAATCAAATTAAAACCGAGGAGTGGATTAAATATATTTTATAATTTAAGCAAATATATTTAACGGTTTGAGTATTATTTTAAAATCTACAAATCTTCGAAACTAAAAGACCAGCGTTATAATACAAAGGCAAATGAATATTTTATGAAGACATTGACCACACAAAAACATTCAATTCCACAACTAACACCTTTGACCCACCAACACAAAAAAAACACAACGGATTAAATAATTTTTATTATTAAGTTTTCAATTACATATTTTTTGTCTTACTTTTTAAAAATTTTACTTCCATAATTTTTTTTCATTTATTAAGTTAATATTTCATTAAGTAACTTCATTTTTTTTTATGTATAAAATGATTTTGTTTGTCAAACAAATTGATAAAATAAAAAGTCATAGAATATGATATTATTTTTATTAAAATATTATTTTTATAAAACAATTTAAGTTTATCATTAAAAGACCAATTAAATTATTAAAATTTATAAACAAATAAAATAGAATTTGCAACAACTTTATGAAACTATTGAATTTTGTTTAGTTATATATATATTTTTTAGTTGGACATTCTACCATTTTAATTATACCTTTGATTATTTTAAATAACAAATTAAAATTTTAAAAATAAAAAAATAATATTTTATTTTATTAAGTGAAAACCACATTCTCGCCAAAATCATTTGCCAACTAATTTTTCCTGCAAAAACAAACAGTAGCTCCACAGCTGCGTCCAAAGTCCAGGGTGCCAGGTAACAGAGCAAGCAGAACAAGTCAAACGCACTGGCACAAAGCAAGTTACAATTGAGTACGGAATTAGGAGAAGGGCAACACTCTTTTAGGCCCACCAAATTGGTACTTTGGTTCAATCGAAAGAAAAGGGAGGAAAAAGAAAAAAAGAAGGAAAGGGTTTAATTGCCCTTATTGCAATTTAGTTGCTCTAAATAACAAGATATTTTCTTGAAAATGAGTGGCTTGGCATTCAGCTTCAGCTACACATCCCTCTGCCCTTCATGACATGCCTCCTTAGGCCAGGGATATGCACATTTTTAATGTAATGTCTCCAATCTATGCTTCCCACATCAAACCCAAATCTTTTCTTCTCATCTTCAGACATGCCCTCTATCAATTTTTGTGTATTGCTGTTATCAAACCTGCAATGCAATTTTCCAAGTTAAACATTAACTGCAAACTCCACTGATATGCAACTTCTTCCTTGCCGAATGAGGGCTAGCATGACTTAGCATTTGGACTTGTATTTTGATAACAAAAATCTATGTACTTACCTTCCTCCATAGAAAGTGTATGGCTCATATATATGAGCCAAGTACTTTGCTTGCTCCACTGATTTTCTGCATATTAGTTCATGTTTGTGGGACAGCTTCTCATTCGGAGAGGACAATGCTGTTAACCCACTTCGCCGAATCACATCTCTCCAAAGATGGGCTGAGAAATCATCCATTGCGCTGAAGAGCTTCATTGATGGAACCTGGATTGGCCTGCCCTTTAAGTCCATGCATGGAGAGGAATTGTAGTATTCATATAGCAGTCTTGCCAGATCTTTGAATACCAGTGGATTTACAACAGATGAAGCAATTTGGTACACATTAATATCAGATTTTTGTGCCATTCCATGCTTGGCCATTGCTGCCAGGGTTGCATTCACCACCATGTCTGCTGGGACCTTTAACCAACAATTCCAGGAAAGCAGCAATTCTTAATGACTAAAGGAAGGTTAGTCAAACCAAAGGAGAAGTATGATAAAATATTCATAAAAATGGCATAATGTGGTTGCCTGTCACTTACAACATCAAGAACCCCATTTGGGTCCACCAAAAATCCTGACAGCTGCCCTTTCCCATAGTACAGAACTATTGGATCCATCATCCTGAGACAGAAAAATAAAGAATGAAAGAGATTGTTAGGCATGAAAGTCACAAGTACACCGAAGCATTCATGTTTGATAAGGAGCAGTGTCTATCAAAATTAATGTTACCTATTTCCTTCCATCCATCCAGGGAATGGCTCTTTGAAAGTGCTTTCTATGACACTGGGCCGAATTATGACGACTGGTGTATTTCCTCTCATCTTATCAATCATCATTTCCCCCATAGCCTTTGTAAACACATATGTGTCTTGCCACCCATATTTTCGTGCCCTGTTTTAGGTGCAACCATTATCACTCAATCAAAGAAAACAATTTTTTTTTTCTATTTTTTCATGCACAATTAGCTGAATATTGTTCTTAAGATCCTTTTTTCTTTCCTTTTTTTATTTTTTTTATTTTTTATAATTGTATGCTATGTCATGAAACCTGAAAGGAAGCAGAAAGGTGAAAGTTATCACCTTGCCAAACCCAATTCTTTCATCTTTTGAGCAACTTCATTTTCTTGAATAGCTTCCTTGGTGTTCAAGGCCATGTTAATTTCATTCTCAATGTCCAATGTAGGTGGAAACATTGGTGTGCTTTCAGAGACCAACATTTCCCTTGCTAGGGACTCCCCAACGCAGAAAGGCTTTTCCATAATTCTGCCTTGTCTTTGTCCATTCACATAAGCTACAACAGGACAAACAAACAAAAAAAAAAAAAAAAGGACATAACCTGTTATGCTATTAGATGCTTCAGACCGGTCATTGTATATTATACAAATAGCCTCTATGATAGAATCCAATTGCCTGTTGATACTTGCAAAACGAGCTTAAGCTTTCGGCACTTCTTTGTGAAGCTCATAAGGTTGCAGGGCCCGCGCGTGTTGGTATCAATTGCAATATCATATCTGCAACTTCGCCAATGTCACAAAGGCACAACATATAACTTGAAGTCATCTAGTACCTAGATTAAAATCGTTTAACATATGGAAGAGGGGCACAACCTTTCATCAAAACTAGTATTAGCTGCAGAGTTGACAATCACGTCGATATCGTCTGAAATTGAATCAGCTACATCTTTTTCTAACCCAAGGTTAAAATCACAGACGTCACCCGTCACGGGGACAAGTTTGCTCAACATGAATGATTGGTAGGATTTTCCATAGGTTTGACGGAGACACCTGAATAGTTCTGCGTTTATGATCTAATTCAGAACAGCCATATGTTAAGTTACAGTCGAGCCCGCCTAGAAATTAAAACTTCTAGAGGTTAGATTGATGGATAGATCAGTGAAAGTTGAATAGCATACTTCATTTTTTAGTCTTGCCATTGCAGCTTCCCTGCATGTCGCCTTGATCAAAACATATATCTTGCCCACATCAGGCATAGTCCGCAAAATCTTCTCTATAAGAGCTGCAAATATTTAATAGAAAGCATACGTGTTAGCATTATCTTAAAAATAAGACAACTTTATGCAAAATAGATTAATCTAAGCCCTGAATTCATGAACGTACCTTTTGCTAGAAAACCAGTGGCACCAGTAATGAAGAACACCTTCCCCCTAAGAAACTTGACAATGCCAATGCCATCATCCATCTCCACTAAATGACTGCTAGTTGGTCCAGCATAAGGTACAATATCCGTGACAGCCTGGCCATTTCCATTTGGAGACAGAACCAAGCTCCCTGCATCAGTTACAGCTGCACCATGATCATCATTAACCATTGTTGATCTTTCTGTTAAAACCGAAGAGACCCCAGTGCTGGACCTTATTGCCTTTCCTCCACCTTGGCAGTATAAAACACCCATTTTTATCCTCCGATTAATGTACCTGTCAAACTTGGTGGACAATCTTACGAGTTTATTCGATGCAAGTGATGGAATAGTGAGGAACAGAGACCCCATTATTGTTAAAATGCCAAAGAATATGAGATAGACGAGAAAAGGTAACAAACTAAAGTGTTTTAACAGTTAAAGAGATGGTTGGCTTGCACAACCTTAGCTAATTACTATCTAAACGAGTGAGAAAAATAAAAGCTAGTAAACTAACTAAGCTCTATAAGATAGGGGATGATTTTGGTTTGGTTATAAGCAAGAAGAAGACGAGGGTTAGGTGCATATATAATATAATTAGAGGTAATGCATTTTTTTTTCCCTACTGGAGCTCTCTTTTTGCCACCCTTACATTTACCAGAAAGAGCTAACATGGCGGGAGATTCTCTTTTGATTTACCATTTGATTATTAGTTCTTGTCCAGAGAATGCTACTTTTGCCTGACTTTTTCCTCAAGAATTTATTTAAAGAATATGGAAGGGGATAAAGGGTGTGGAGGTGAATGGTGAATCGATGGACTTTACCTTTGTAATTGGAATAATGCAATTTGTAAATAATTCTAAGAAACACATTTTTGCCATAAAAAAGAAGAAATGAAAAATGGATTTCAAAGATTTGACCTTTTCTCTTGATTACATACATGTTTAAGGATAAATTGGATAAAATATAGATGAGTTAACTTTTTTTGGTTAATCTTATTTGTTTTGACCTTAGCATCCTTTAATGACTCAAAACATCTTAAATAATTTTGTATTTTAAGTTAAATATAATTTTATTATTATTTGATAAATTGTAATAAAAAATACACTAAGTTAAATTTGTATTTTAGAAATATAGTATTTTAATACAATATATAATGAAAAAACACAAAAAGTAGAATATAATTTAATAAAATTTTAAAATAATAATTTTTATTATTATATAAAATAGTTATAATTTAATTATATAAAAAAATTTATGATTTATTATTATTATTTATTATTATTTTTTAATGCTAAAAAATTATCAATTATTTATTTATATTTATTAATAGTTTATTTTACAATTATTAATTTACTAAATACAATAATAAAAATCATATATAATTTCAAATAGATTCAAAATAAATTTTAACTTTGTTTTGAAACTACATTATATAAACACATTATTTGGCAGACAAAAATAAATTACATTATGATTTATACTACAAAGAATAACATTTGATGCTATGTCAATTTTATATGTAAATTTGCCAACTCTATCATATCATACAAAATGTTATTTATATGGTAATAAATATTATCTATCATTAATTCAAAATAATTCATTACAAAAATTATTAATTAGTATTCTTTTTATTTTAAAATTTTCACTTTTATATTGAATTATTTTGACTAACTTAAAAAATAAATCTAAATAAAATTTTTCACATAATATAATTATAATGTGTTTAATTATATTTATTGAATAAATAAAATATAATAAAATTTTTTAATTTAATTTTTTTAAAAAAATAAGTTAAATTAATCCAATTTTATTTATAAAAAATAAAAAATTTAAGTATGATTTAATTAAAATAAAAATATATAATTCAAAATAATAATTTTATTATAAAAAAAAAGTGAGACCTCATAAATTTGTTATCTACGTGGTATTTCTCCTTTTTAATTTTTGTCTTGTTTCAATGTTTACATCTTTTTAATTGCACTCAACACGAGCACCTTGAATATAGGTTTTTTTTTTTTCCCGCCTCGTACCTAGTGCGGCCTAAACACTGGAATAGATGTTTTCATTAGGACTTGCATATAATTTTTTTATATTTAATTTTATTTATTAATAAAATTAAATTAAATTTTATTAATCTATATTTTTACTATTTTTATATTCTTTTTTAAATATTATTACTTAACTTTTTTTTTTTTTCCAAAGAAGGCTATAAAACGCCTAATGAAAAAAAGGGGGGGGGGGGGTGGGGAACTACGTCAGGATGGCTCGCGGCAAGCCAACACCGCAGACGTCTTCCATTAAGATTTAAAAGGGGCCCTCCTCCAGGGGGCCACAGGAAATGCTGAACGCCCCAAGTACTCACGGGCGAGAGCTGCGAGTGTTCAAGGTGGCATGAGTGGTGCCACCTGACGGACAAATTTGATACCAAAATTGAGCCTGAATCGAAACAATTGGCTCTTCGAAATGATGCTTAAGGAGGTCGACATACGCTAGGAGCCATACCATATAAGATTATATTCCTTTTTGGTCTGATTGAATTGAGCGAGGGAGAAAACCATACCCGACTTCAGAAAAAGAAGAGGAAGAATAACACCGATAAATATGAATTTCGGTTGTAATGAACCGTATACAAAAACTCACAAAGGGTTATATTATTCCCTTTAAATTGTGTCTTACTCACCGCATGAATCCCAATTCCACTATATATATATATGGAGTGAAAATTGACTTTTATATATGACTTTGCAATGATACCAGTATGTTAATTTAATGTGAATTATGAGAAAAGATAATAATACTTAAATAATAATATGAGAAAAAAAATGTAAATTAATTATATTTTAACTAATTTTATAAATAAATAAAATTAAATATAAAAAATTATTTTGCGAGTTTTGACAAATAAGA
>CM034048.1:5467548-5567241 GCA_019804595.1 Bruguiera parviflora | reverse complement strand
GAATTTTTATTATTTTTTTTTAGTCTAAAAGAGTTCGGCAACGAACGTCTAAAGTTTTGACAAGTCTAAAGTCATCTCAGCGGATAGTTTTTAGCAACGAACGTCTTTGGCAGTCAACCCGATTGTAAGGCCCTGGACCATGGTTCTCCCATCCTTACCGACTAACCGTAAAGGACAATCTTGTTCTACTACGTTCTTTTTAACCTGAAGGCAATGTGCCTGACCGAGACTGTGTCATTATTTTGCACTGGAAAACCACTTACATGTTTTACAACTACAGTCAGACTTCAACAAAAAGCAAGAGAAAACCAGCAATCACAGAACTACAAGCAGGCTACAGCCTTTGCAATGACTTAAAAATATGATTATTACAGGTAAATTTTGCCACGTCTTTCTCATCATCGATTAAACTGTAAGTCCATTCCAAGGGAAACTATGAGGAGGAGAGAAAAAAATTAATCACCTGACAGACATCTAAGGCAATTGCACTTGAACCCAAAACCTTGTAGCAATAAAGTTTGCCGAGCATTGTGATCCATGCTCGCATCTATGTAGCAGATACGGAGCTCTTCGTCTGCAAGAAACTTAACAGCATTGTCACACATCGCCGTTGACAAAAAATTGTTTGCAAAGTAGATGTAAGAAAAGTTTGAAGCAAGCAATTCATTTGGCAGAGACGTGTTTCACGTAAAACAGACATCCCGTTGTTTGCCACAGAAGATGGGTTCATCTAGCTCATGCATGTGAGATAAACAATTTCTGCCAATGAAGCAGCGAATGACCATAGATTTCTATTATTCTTCGCTTTCACAATAACAGTCATCAATTTTCTGCATCTTACTAAAATTCTCTTAACAGACGAGCAACACACCGCTTTATTGCTTCCACTATCAGACTGTAGAGTAATCTCAGTCCATTAAGTCTCTTGACAGACATGATATAAGCATACACATGTTTCATACAGCATCATATCTGTATGATGATTCTCCAAGACCAAAAAACAAGTGCACTGAATCTTGTCTTAAAACCCTCTCTTTTTCTTGTGATGCAGAAATAGGAAGGAAGTACTCTATCGACTGTCCACATCTTCTATTCCTAACAGCAAATACACCAACAGGCTTAATGATAGTACAGAGAGCGGATCAGTAAAAATAACAGAAAACTGTTTACTGGACAAACCTGCCTCAACATCACGAAGAGCTTTCAATCTAGCAACAGCATTTTCTAACCATATAATGTGGGCATTGGGATCTGCAGTGAATAACTAGATAAGTCAGTTTTATCAAAATCCTAGGAATGTCGTATGGCAGACATGTTGGGGATGGATGCAGACACAACATAAACTGTATGGGGCAAAGACTAAATAGAATGCCTTCCCAACCACAGCACGTCATTTATTTCAAGAGTGGAAAAGGCATTTCAAATTCTATGGGTTCTTTACTCTGTTTCCACTTGCAAAGGATAAAGTCAGCAAGATATACCTTTTTATGAACTGTTAAAGGTTTTAATAGGAGAAATAGAAAGGACATGCAATACACATGCAATATGCGTTAAACAGCATGCAAATTTTCCAACTGTAGCAGGTATTCAAGAACCACTAAATGGAAATCTAGTTTATTGGAATGAAGTTAGAGTGAGACAGTTTCTGCAGAATTCATGATGCATGCATTTGTGTCAGGGATGAAGGTAACACCTCATCTCCTACCTCCTTCCATGGCAAAATCATATAGTTAGTAGAAAAACATCAAATAATTGAAATTAGTGGAGTACAAATCAACATAAAAGTAGCAGCATATTAAACAGAAAAAAATAGAAACCCTACCACAGTCATGGTTGTAGAAGGAAGGAAGCATATAAACAGCATTTCCAACAGCAGCTTCAGCCCCTACACAGGCAGCAGCTGACAACAGAAGATCTTCATAGCGTCCCATAGCCAACTCAATACGGAATGCATTGATGCCAATTCTTGCCAGCATGCCATTGTACCATTGGTTGGTTAGAACTTACAGTGTCAAAGATAACTTCTTTCTAAATAATTTTAAGCATACAGCTCAATAAAATTAAAGGTACATAGTGATAAAATCTCTGCCATTGGGAGGATACATGCCATCTGTTCGCCATTAACATTTGCCTTCACAAAGCCATTCCTCAGCAAATTAAAGCCCTCTTCCATCTGCAAAATAGCACTGTACATGAAGGATTCATCACGTAACAGAGTATGTAGCAACAACATCAAGAAGGAAGAGACATCATAACATAATATTGTGGAAATTATCCTCATTCAACAATATATTTCATAATAAAGAATTACACCAGCACCCCCTCTTCTTCAAAACCCAGAATAATTCATTTTATCAAGTATGCCATCTCGGTAATGTTCTAATCATGGAATCACAAGAAAGCCCTTCACTTTTCAAGGTGGTCAAGCTTTGTGAGATGGACTCAAACCCTCGATCATCAAAGAAACTACTTGCCAATAGGAAGTCTACATCAAGAGCAGCAGTCATTATGGACCAAAAAGGTAAGAAATGGGATACATGAACAAACAAGCCTAAGAAAGGACCTGGACCGGTCCATTCATTGCCACAAAACTGCAGCAGAGATGGCCTATTCTCACCCAGTTGGAGCCAATCCTACTCAGAGCTTATATATCCCTACTGGCATTGCAATAACTTCTTGTCCTTGGCTCCAAATACCTTCTCAAGTCCAAGATGGGTGGCCACTGAAGAGAACAGATTCTTGAAATGGTCCAATAAGACTTTGCTCCAAGCAATAAAGGTACAGACTGGTACTTTTGACTCCCAATACAAGTGCAGGAATCTAAATGAAGGGGAGGACTTTGAAAAATGTTGAACCAAGAGAGGCAAAATAGGTATTTGAAATGGAGGCAAGGTCTATGCAAGGTTCTCACCTGTAAAACCATCTCATGGGATAAATTGGCAGGCTGAAGTATATCAAGAATCTCAGCAGATGCAGCACCTGATATAACTGCACAAGCCAGCCGTTTAACCAAAAGTGGATACTTTAGTCCCTGGGTCCTTCACAAAATGAAAGGATCAGAAGGACTTCGATATACAAGAAGATGCCCTTCTCTTTTGTCAAAATGACCTTGGGGCATCGTCAAGATACAAGAAAGTGCATGTAAAGGCTTTTGTACCGGCAGTAGCCATCAAAAGCCGACCAATCTGCCTTCCTCTCAACGTGATAAAACACCTACAAAGTATGGGAAAATAAAAGCTACGTAAGTTCAGGTCATGAAGGGAACCGTCCCATGAAAGCCAAAAACACAGGTCGTTCGGGGGGCTGGAACAACAGAGAGATCGAGAAGGTGCGCACTTCGGGAACATCTTGCACATGACACCACATAATACAGAAAATGCAAACACAAACTCCATTTGTTCGTTAGAACAAATAGTAAAGCTCAAAAGGCAACTAATTGCAACTAGCATAGTCAGCAAAAGGATATGCTCCCTGAGACAAGAACATATAACAGACAACACCACCATCTTTCATCAGGGCTACCAATGAATTGAGATCAAATTCTGACGCCGACGGATTTAAAAAAATAAAATAAAAAAGAGTTTCTTGACTAAACGAAGACCAATTTTGTAGTCTCATAAGCAAAATATCAAACAGGTGGTGGCTAGCAAGCATAAACCCATTATACCATTGCATTCGCTTCACACTCTTGACTGCAAAAGGCGACGTTTTGGCCTTGAGACTCCGTTGAGTGTAGCTTCTTGAGGCAAAAGTAACAGACGGTGTTGATTGAAGAGAGAGACGGGTGGGCCACAACTGGTTTGGCGGTGTGGATGAGATCTCCGGCACCGATTCTACGAGTGGCGAAGACGCCTCGACCCGCAGACTCCGTGATGGCGACCCGGATGGGAGGAGGAGCCGGTCGAGTCGGCTTCTCATTCTCCGGCGTCACGGTGGCAAAGGAGAAGGCGGGAATTTGCGCGTTTAGGGAGCGCCGGCTTTTCAAGAACGACAGCCAACGGCTATAATTGACCAACGGTAACATCCCGCTTCTTCGCTCTTCGGGGTGTTCTCCTGTTTACCAAAACCAGCGTTGCAACAAAAACAATATTTTCGATTCCATTTTACAAAAAAAAAAAAAAAGAAGAAAGTCGTAAGTGATAGTATAAAAAAAAAGATTTTTTTTTTTAGATAGAAAAATAATAATATTTTTCAATTGGCCAGCATCGGCTTTGCATTTCTCAAAAGCTCCTCTAATTTTTTCTCTGCACTTTGAGATTTCAATTTATATTATATTTGTCTCTTTTGCATCTCACCTCTTTGAGGTTTCAATTTATATTATTATAAGGTCTTTGATGTTTCAAATTTTAGCAATTGAAACCACCCGTTAGTATTTTGTTACTTTGACTAACGGAACTTGTCAAAACTACCTAGATCCATATACGCTATTTTTTTTTTTCGAAAAATTTTAAAATCCTTCTTAATTCTAAAAAGTTTTATTAAATTCAAATACTCGAGATTATTTATTTTTTACTCTATGAGTATACTTTCTGTTCTTGAAAATTTTATATAAAGATTTTCATCGACGATATGTTTGGCGACCATTGACGGCGTTGAAGAGGTGGCCATAGCGGTTGGTTGTGGGTGATCTAGATTGAGAGGAAGGTAGACGACACGTCGGCAAGCACAGCCACATCCTCGAATCCCGGGGCATAGGTCTTTTTGAATTCCTTGGGATGAAATGGTGGCTGATAGTTCATAGTTTTGTTGACGAGAGAGGCTCTTGGATTAGTTGCACTGGCAACTTTATACGACTTCACGGTGTGGATGCGAGTTTACATAATTTTAATATAATTATTGATTATTATCGAAAAAAATTAATATATATATATATATATATATATATATATATATAGTTTAAAATAATTAATTTAATTAATTTATGTATATTTACATTTATATTTATTTTTCTATATCTCTTTAAATTAATATATTTGCTACGAGGGAAGCGTGGCACATTGATGTGATATAAATCGTAGACGGTTCCAGATTGATGTGTGGTCATCATTTTTGTTCGGTTCCAAGCTTGAATGCATGTCGGGGAACAAATCCTGGTCGTCACCATTATTAAGCCCAAGGATCGAGGAAGCTGTCTTTTCAGGCATTAAAATACTGTCTTTCCCAAAAAAAAGAAAAAAGAAAAAAGAAGAAGAAACCATCTAGAAAGAACATTGTGCAGGCTAATTCTGAATCATCGATCGATATGCGAACCTCCAATGGTACCAACCATCAACAAGATTACAAGGCAGGGTGACTTCTATGCGACTGCTGGTCAACAAAATCTGAACGCGCGAGCGTAGAGAGATTTGATGCAATTTAGGCATCTTCGGGTTTGACCCGTGTATAAAGAAGAAGATGCTCTTTGTTGGGGGTGTTCAAGATGCCTTGTGCCTGGTTTGCAAGGGCCACTCTCCACCATGCTTTTATTTCTCTAATAAAACCAGGCGTTGTTAAAAATAAAAAATAAAAAATAAAAGGGAAAGTAAAATCGACTTCTGTACCCGTAACAAATTGGGGAGCATTCAATTGGAAATGTCGAAATTTCAAGCTGGATGTCACGGGGTCATTATTTTCTTCTCAAAAGATATCTTGTTGGGGTGTACAGTACACTCATTTATAAGGACCAAGTTCCTCTCTTTTTTTTAAAATATGAGAGTGGGATAACCACAATCCGTTATATTCTCCCACACCAAATTTATTGACGTCCTCGTCGATGTTCTTGGACACGCACCGAACTAGTGAAATCGGAGGTTCTCGGCATTTCGTGCCAAGTCAAGGTCCCATGGTGGGAGGGGTAGGGTCTAATATCACTCTGTCTCGGGGTCATTACTTTCTCCCCAAAAGATAATCGGTTGGGGTGTGTAGTACGTCTATTTATAAGACCCAAATTTCCCTTTTACGTGATGATACGAGAGTGGGATAACCGCAAAGCTCATGCATCTGAGCAACGTCTGATGGGGGGTAGTTGTACAAATCAAGCTCGATATAAATGCACGCTGAAAAGGGTAGCTGCGACAATCACGCTCGATATAAATGCACGCTGACGTGTGATTATATCTTCTCTTTTTTCCAAGTACAAAATTTGGCGAGCGTACGATGTTGCCATCTCAATGGATGATGTTCCTCGACAAATTTAGACCGCAAATCGATGTCTCGCGTTGGAACTCCGTTACGGGGACAAGTAATAAAATAAAATATCTTCTTAATATTAATATAATAATATTGATACGAGATGAAAGCATCCATATATATATATAAAAGCAACATTTAATTGAATTTATAAAAGAAGTCTGGGATTTATTGAAAAAGACATCAATTAATATTTCGTCCTTTTTTTTAAACATCTCCATAACTAATATTTGACTAATAATAATTTTGGAGTAAAAACAATATAATATATTTTTATATTTTAAACTTATTTCTATCATTTTAAAGAGTGAAAAAATAAAAATTAAATTATTTTTAAATTTTTAAATTTTTTCATCAAATTTATTATTATTATAAAATTCAAATACTAATAAATTTATTATATTTACTCATAATTGAATTTTTGTCTTATTAAAAGTAAATTAATAATAATAAATATTATTTCATCAAGAAATTGCATCATCTCAAAATTTTAAATATATTAAAATTATTTTCTCCTACTTATAAATATTATTATATTTAAAATAAGTATCAATTTTTATTAATGATGTCACAATATCTTTAGCAAAAAAAATTTCGTAAGTATTATCCATCAATTAATATTTTTAACAAAGAAATCTACATAAAAAAAATCTATTTAAAATCAAAATATATGCCTATAAAACACATTAATCGTAAATAACGTATTCAATATAAAATTTGCTATCCTATAAAATCACTCTAGATTGACTCTTATTTACACAACTTTTATCGTTAAAGAAGTGACTTTAAATTTCACGTAAAATTATTCTAAATAGAATTTTTTTTACAGGATATTTATTAATTGTCATTGATGAAATGACTTTGAACTACATATAACAATATCAATACAAGTCTAAACTATCATAATATTATTTGATGCAAGATTAAAATGTGAAGAAAATATAATAAATAACAATACTAAATTAAATATATTTTTAAAAAAATGTAAATTTTTTTTAAAAAATATCAACATTTAAGAAAATATATGTACTGAAAATTAATTATAATATTAAACTATTAAAATACTGAACTACTAAATTATTGAATAATTTTAATTTTAAACTCATACACATTTTTTAATTAAAAATTAAAATTATCTACTGAAAAAAATAATTTAAATAAAAAATAATTAATTATGAAAATATTTTAATTAAATAAAAAATAAAAATAATTTTAAAATAATTTACATATTTTTAAATAATTTAATTAAAAATTGTAATTAAATTTAAATATTATAAAATAAATAAACTGATTAAAATGTTAAAATTAAAATATAATTTATATGATAATTGTCAATAAATTTTTAAAATATGTAGAACAGTGAAAGATGGAGTTGGCAGTCTAAGAATACTTATAACTGGCGGCAGAGTCCATGAAACAAGCCAGATTCAATCTCTTGCGCTGTTTGTCGTCGGCCCTCTAGTTGTGCCGAAAGAAGTCCGACGGCAAACAGATGATGGCAAATTTAAGTCTAAATTCCTTCTCATTTGCTCCCAAAAAGAATGAATGGTGCTGCCAGAAGAGAAAACTGAGTGTGGTACACTCTGGCCGCCCGCACTAGGAGAAGCGGAAAAGTTTCAGTTCAGTTTCAGTGAGAACAATGGCGACTAAAAGTATGGCGTCTCGTGTAGGAGTGGACACAGCTAAAAACAACGTGTCAATAGGTGCCTCTTCTGTGGAGATGAATATTATTAATGAAGGTGTTGGAATTGTCAAGTATCTTCAAGGGAAGTCTTTCTTCATCACCGGCGCAACTGGTTTTCTGGCTAAGGGTACGTTGATGTATATAGCAGTTCTTTAAATATTGCTTTTCTTTTTCTTGGCGATAGTAATGGCTTATTTGTAAACTCGATGTTTATTATACGCACAGTCCTGGTGGAAAAGATTTTACGATCAATTCCAGGGTGCGGAAAGCTATATTTGATGATCAGGGCCAAAGACAAGGAAACTGCAATGCGGAGATTGGAAACGGAAGTATTTTTCTCTCTTTTTCCCTGATTTCCATATGACACAGCGTTTCTATTATAGCTAATACTAGTATCCTTAATTACTGAAAAGCTTTCTCCAGAACTTAATCCTCCCTCTTTCAGATCATAGACTGCGAGCTATTCGAAATTCTCAAGCAAAAATATGAAAAATCCTACCGAGAATTCATGTTGAGCAAGCTCGTTCCCGTGGCAGGAGATACAGGCAAACCGTATCTTGGGTAAGAAGAATCTCTAGGAACTCCGAACGTGCGGTGCATGAATGGATCATTTTGAGTTCCGAGTGAAAATTTCCAAGAATTTGAGTAAAAGTCACAGTTTCAATTAATTTATGTTAATCAAAACATACGAAATATGCATCATATAACTTACAATTATTCAATCTATCACCTCGGAGCATTCACGCAGACCTACAAAGAAATTCCCCAACATATCAATAGTCAAATGGAAAATTTATGTCGTGCACTCCTACATGTAAGGTGCGATAACAAGCCGAACTGACAACCTTTCCTCGATTTTTCCACAATAAAATCGACCTCCCGATAGAACAAGGGGGAAATTCTAAGCCTTAGATACACACCTTTCGTTGAGTAACAACACTCTATCGAAAACTTAAGGGAGAACACACACGGCCATCTCCTCCATGTCCTTTGACTCTGTCTGCTTCTTATTTATTGTCCTCCTTCCTTTCCTCCCCGCTTTCCCTTAATCTGATAAAAAACGCATCGCCATTACTGTCAGTAAAGCACGAATACCCCGCCACAAAAACGACTGAACTACGAACAAAAAATTGCCAGAAACAGTTTTTTCTTTTTTTTTTAATTTTCGATTTTTTCGTTGAGGTCTGCGAAAATTCTGTTTTGTCTCTTTGTGTGACAGCCTGGCAGAGCCTGAGATGGACATGGTTGCAAGGGAAGTTGACGTTATAGTCAACAGTGCGGCTAACACGACTTTGGATGAAAGGTGATGGCTACTTTTTGCCCTTCCTATGTCTCCCTTCTTTTACGAAAAAAAAAAAAAAAATTTGCTGGTTATTGTCATTAACTTGGAAGATGAAGACTACATTTAAAGAATATTATTAAATATAATTAGATTACGAGACCTACCTATTAAGCCTCTGCCATAAATATTAATTTTTTATGTAGATCAAATTTTGTTCTTGTTAACCAACTTTTTTTTTTTTTTTAAAGATGCCGACTCGACTTAATTTATATCGATTAAAAACTTTATACTTATAATTAAAAAATATTAAAATTAAAATAATAAAAATTTACAATGACCTAAAAATTAATTAATATAAAATTTTATTTATATAAATAACTTTAATTTAGGAAACCCAAAACTTTAACTCAAATTCATAAAATTTGAAAATCTTAATAAATAGAACAAATTCAAATAAAAATGGGTCAAAATTTTTTATTAATCTTAATAAAGAAGTACTAGTTTGTATTTTTTTTATTTTAAATAAAAAATTTATTTATATTTTTATTATATTTTATTTTATTATAAATAAAATTATCTTTTAATTACTATCTAAATATTTGAACTATCGTAAATATACAATTTATTTATACAAATATATCAAATATTAATTACTTAGTTCAAAATTTTTTATATAATAAAATTTATTTATTATTGTGTTATAAAATATTAAATTTGTAACGTAATTTTTTAATAAGTAAAAAATTAAACTGGAACTTATCTCTTGGTCACATGTCTTAAGTTCCTTTTTTTTTTTTTTTTTCCCGTTTCCGAGAATGGGAAATCACATGCCTTAAGTTTAACCCTAAAACTAAATTTCAAAGTCCATTATTTTTGGACTTAACTTATTGCCCTTGTGTTGGGATAAGACCAATCCGTCGAGCCATCCTTGATTTGTGAGTTCATCGAGCGATACAATCTGATTAACATTTGCTTAAATATTGCAGATATGACGTTGCTATGAATATGAACACCAGAGGACCATCCCGTCTCATGGACTTAGCCAAAAGGTGCAAGAGCTTGAAGCTCTTCTTGCAAGTGTCCACAGGTGATTCAACTGTCGAAATAAAACAGGGACAAGGCCATGATGAATATGCATAGGAACCCATTTGATGTCACAAGCTGCATTTGATATATCATCGTTACCATATACATCATTGGAGTAGTGTATAAGTGCAGTGATCATTTTGCAATTCTTTTTCTCATGAAGCTTATACCAACGGAAAAAGAGAAGGCGTAATTATGGAAAAGCCATTCCGTCTGGGAGGGAGCATAGCATCAGAAATTCACAAAGTAGAAAGCTCGTCAACAGTAGTCGATTCTACATTAGATATTGAAAATGAAATGCAACTGGTTTTGAGTTCCAGGGAGGCTTTCGAAGACCATTCACTAGCTCACGAGATGAAAAAATTGGGTCTTGAAAGGTGATATATATATATATATATATATATATATATATCTTTTATTTTTGTACGAGACTAACTATATTTTCCTGCTCAAAAAGACGTCTCTTATAAAAAAAAATCCACAAAAGCTACTTAGTTATTAATTCATTTATGGAGTAATTGTTATGTTTATTTTTATTTATTTTTTTAAAGTTTAATAGATATTTAATTTTATATCTCACTAAATTTAATTTTACTTTTAAATTATGTGTCACTTAATTTTTTTTTCTCTTTCTAACATTTAATATTAAGTTAGTTTGATTTCATGTACTTGAAAAAAAAAAAAAGTTGATTTGATTGCACTAAAAAGTAAGTCAAATTAAAAGGCTTCTGGTGGGAACAATGAACAGCAAAACTTTCCATAAATTGCTTACCATTAAATTTTCAGGTGCTGGGCAATTTCGGTACAAGTTGAGAGAGAGAGAGAGAGAAGGGAAGACTTTTATAATTATTAATTATAATTCATTTTTATATAAAAAATATATTAATAATTATAATAAATAATTGATAATTATGATATATTAATATTTATTTTTACGTGTCTATTTAATAAGACTTTTAATTCTAAAACGTGCTGCCGCACACCTCTGCTTGATTCAACCTAGAGATGAATGCTATTTCCAAATACATGTGCTTATGATTTTTATTTATGATTTTTATGAGAATAGCACTCATAGAATTTTGTATTATATAAATCTATTTGATTATTTTTTATTTAAATTAAATTTTATTTAAAATTTCTTTTACACATATTTAAAATTAATTTAATTTAACTCACATATTAAGTAAATTTATTCTTACAATCTCAATTTATAGTCTCTCTGTTTTGTTTTTTATTTTTTTCTCCCTTCGTTGTCTTTTTCCTTGATTGCCATACGTGAACAGGGCGAAGAAACACGGATGGACAGATACATATACATTCACAAAGGCTATGGGAGAAATGATGATCGATAAAATGAGAGGAGAAATGCCAGTGGTCATAATTCGCCCAAGCGTTATTGAAGGAAGTTATAGAGAGCCATTTCCAGGATGGATACAAGGGAATAGGTTTGTGTTTTGTCTTTGCATTCTATTCCTACGTGATTAAGTGCAACACCCATTGGCGGCGAATTGCTGCCGGTTAATATATTGCCTTTTCTCTTTTCTGTATCTTTGCTGTAGGATGCTGGATCCATTGGTGCTATCTTACGGTAAAGGACAGCTAACATGTCTTCTGGCAGACCCTAATTGTATACTCGACGTAGTAAGTATAGATTTGCTATATGTTATTGGTATTGTTATTATTTTTAACAGCAGATCGATATTCATTATTGCTCGCTACGAGGAACGGCGAGTCATTTACTACAAAACTTGCACAACATACGGCCCGTATAGATGGTTTTTTTTTTTCTATTTTCTTTTTTTTTATTATTTTTAAAAGCATGCCTTGGTCTTTTATATTGATGCAAAGTAAATTAATTGGTACAAGACATAACAATGCATTCAACTGAAAAGGTGTTGAGATTGTTGAGTCGAGATCATGTGTCCTTTGTGTTTTGATGCATCCTAATGTCAATTTATTTGAATTGTATATATATATATATATATATATGGCTGATTGACTCATAAGCATGAAAAGCTTATCTAGATGTTAATTATTTTAGATTCTTGCAATTCGAAGGTCCCTGTACTACAAAATTTAATTTGAATTAACAATTTTACAAAGATTATGTTACTTTCAAATTTTTTATTTTTAGAAAGAAGTTGAATGAAATCTTAGATAATCTTGTACAAAATAAATAAATAATTTAAAATAATAAAAAATTTATACTAATCTGATTATTTTAAAAAAATACAAAAAATATAAAAAGTTTAAATCAGTTTATCAAATTGATAATATTAGTTGAACAGACTTTTAAAAAAAAAGTTGAAGTCCTCAAATAATTAAAACATAAAAAATATAAGTTGACTGACCAAATTAATAATATTGACTAAATAAATTTTAAAAGATATTTAAATTTGCTAAGTATTGTAAAAAAAAATAAAAAAATTGGATCAGTGGTCGAACTAATTCTTCGATCGATCGGACATAAAAAAGAAGAGTTAAGATTGGACTATATCCGTTTATTTTTATTGCTGTAAAATGGGAAAAAAAAAAAAAAAACAGAAACCGCACACACCGCATAGTTGAATATACCTTGTTTTATGAGTATACAGGGATGTGAAATGCTATCGAAAGAAAGAATTAGTGCAGGTCCCAGTGGATGCGGTAGTCAATGCGACCTTGGCAGCCATAGCCGTGCACGGCGCGGCCCAGCAAGCGAGCATCGGCGTCTATCACGTCGGCTCATCAGTCGTAAATCCACTAACTTTCCGAGAGTTTTTCACGGCATCTTTTGAACACTTGAAGTCCAACCCATTGTTGGATAAACAAGGCAGGCCCATTAATATCACCGCTCCAATAGAATTCTGCAAGTCCATGAATGAGTTCTCCGCCCATTTGAGGAGACGTATGGCTAGGCGGACTGAACTTGAGAAGATGGACACTTCCCATTCAAAGCAAAGCCTGGCACTGCAACTTAAAACTTTGATGAAAGTAGGGGAGAAATTAAGCCGATGGTCAACTGTATACGAGCCATACTGCTTCTACAAAGGAAGGTACGCATACACCTACATTACCAGCAATGTTATTCGAAATCTTAAATGGTCTGTTGTTACTGATTATAGCTGGGATACCTACCTACCCTTTTGGAACTCACACAAAAATACTGTCGTTTATGGTTGATTGCACAATTATTTGAGTAGAATGTTGCTTGAATAGCATACCAGCCCCAGCCCAATATATATATATATATATATATATATAATAAATATTTGTTATTAAATCAAATCTTAAGAAAAGAATTCACTGACATCAGCTAGTTATCTGTAGGATGTACTTAATGATTTGATAACAATGACTTAGATCTCTCTTCAAACATGAATGAGCCGCCAACTAATGTACGTGGGTCTTCCTTCTTTCTTGTAAAACTGTGGGTTTTCATCTGTTATAATCTCATCGATATTCCTATGAAGATTTCTTATTTTTGCGGAGACTGGACGTGTATCTAATATCATCAACTTCTATATTATAGGTTTGATTGTCGCAACCTGCAGAAATTGATGGAAAGAATGTCCGACGAAGAGAAGCTGAACTTTGGATTCAACCCGAGGAGCATTGATTGGAAAGATTACATTGCAAACATTCATATTCCCGGTCTAAGAAAGCATGCTATGAAGGAAAATAAGCTTTCTCTACGATCTACTTAAATGATACGTATTTCACACACACACGCACACACACACACACACACATATATATATATCTTCACTATTTTCTATATATTTTAAATTTTAATTATTGACGTCAAGTAAAATATATGGATATCCACTGTTGTGTCTTCTAATTTAACTATTTATTATACCCCAAGTCTTTAACTCCAAATTTCAAAAATAAAAATGGCTCAAAGGATTACGCACAGTGCACGTATCATAAATAAAATGAAGTATACGCTGTAGTGCAGCAATGCGGATAATTCGAAATGCATGCCACCGATCCCAATACGAAGGTGGGTCACGATAATAATAATAATAATAATAATAATGCTATTTATGCCGAATAGTTTTGTCGATTCCTTCTTGACCCCATTAGAGAGAGAACAATCTCATCAATTTATTACCGTGTTAATTTAGTAAAAATAGAGAATTTAATTATTTTATATCGACAAAATAGTAGAGTCGGGGAAAACTGTTTAACGAATAGAAGCATTAATTCGACAGAAATAATGGAACAAGTTACAAATTTGTTAAGAATAATAATAATAATAATAATCTCTAAGGGCGACGGGCGCTTTTGTCCCGGAGAAAGCCAGCCCCCTTTTGTCCCGAAACACGGACAAAAGCAAGCCATTCCCGAAAAATATTGAAGTCCAATCACGATTCAACAACACTGGGCAGACCATCAAATCTTTTATTGGATCAATGGTGGGCAGCAGCCTGAATTTCAGGCCTGAAAACAGGAATGCACAAGTAATGGCCTTCTCGACGACCGTACAAAACCCATTCTCCCCGACTGAAAATAGTGCTTGTCTCTGTGCTCTCCACAAACGAAGAATGGTTGGTTTTTATTTATTTATTTATAATTTTAAATCTCAATAATTAAAAATTTAAATATTTACTCTCAATGTACCATTTTTCTCTCTTTTTTTTTTATGTGGCCGAGCCATCGTTGCTCAAGCCTAAAGAAAACGGATCCCCCTCTCTTCCATCTGACAGATAAAAATTTATAAAAAAAAATTATCAGTCTAATGAGCTGACATAAATTGTCTTGTCAAAAAAAGGTAGTATTCAGACACAAAAAAATAAATAAATAAATATAACTAAACACTTTTTTTTTCCCATTAACTCACTTTTTATATTATTAAAATGGCATATACGTTATTTTGTGAATTACATCTCTCACCTTTGTGTCAAACAACTATTTTTCATGCTAAAACAGAGGATGGAACTCAGGCCTTCAAGTAACAAAAGTCTAAAACCATGCCAGTGACCAACTTGTCAATCACTAGTGTAGAGTGTGATTGCTTTGCAACGAGCTTGGCAACAAAACTGATGGCGTTGATGTGCTCACGACTCCCCACTGATTAATTTGTAGTTTCCATTTACAGAACGTGGTGGGAAGCACCGTTAGAATTGTCTTCTCTTTTTGGACTGGATCATTAGCATTCTCCTGACCGAAAACGAAGTTTTGCATTCGCATGCCATATCGCCATAAAACGCCTTTTCTTTTTTTTATTTTTTGAGATTCCCTTAATCAGATTTGATATTTGAACGGCTTTAAAATATAACAAATCATTTAAATTAAAAACTTGCCATCGAAATGACTTCTCTGTTAAATGCGAAATAAAAAGGTATAAAAGCTGTTTTAATCTCTACAAGTCAATAATTGACTGCGGAAATGGCATTTTAAAGAAAGCCGGCGTTTAATTTAGTGGTGACATTTTGTTATTATGTTTTTTTTTAAATGTTTATTTACTTGCTAGTTTGGAAAATATAAATTTAATTGCTAACACTTCATTTTACTTGCAAGGCGATGCTAACAACGAAGATAATTTGGTGAATAAATATTTGTTATTATTTCATTATTTTGGGTATCACACGCTCTTGGTAATACGCCAACTTCTGTAAAATTAAACACATTAGCTCACTTTTGACCAGAGATTTTCTTTAAAAAACAAAACAAAAAGGTAAAAGGATATTGGCCAACAACATTTATATACATACTGTAGTTAGTTAGGTTTCGTTCGTTATAATTTGCATGGGGTTAACCAATTTTTTTGAGAGAAAATAAAAATATTAGAAAAATATATAAAATATAAGAAAACTTTAAAAGTAAATTTATATTTAATGTTTAAAATATATTTATAAATAAAATGAATGAATTGTTTATAATTATTTTATTTTTTAATGCATAATTATAAATAAATATTTAAGATATTTATTAAAAATATTTTTAAAAATATTAAATATATTTATTTCAAGTTTTTGATTTTTATTAAAAGATCTGGATGTAGATACTTTCTCCACACTTTTTAATTTGTGATTGTCCTTACATTTATTATGTATAGTGTCACAAGGTCATTACTTTCTCTCCAAAAGGGGGCTTTTTAGGATGTGCAGTACTTACGTTTATATGCCTCAAGATTCTTTTCTTACTATTCAATGTGGGAGACGAGTCTCATACACTCGTCCGTCACACTCTCTTCTACCGAATCGACGGGTCTCATATACCCGTTCGTCACACTCTCCCCCACCAAATTTATCGACGTCCTCGTCGAGAATCAGGACCTCCTCTTGCCTACTCTGTTTTTGTCAAGAATCAGGACCTCTTATTGCCGTCACACTCTCTCCCACCGAATCGATGGGTCTCATATACCCGTCCGTCACACTCTCCCCCACCGAATCTATCGACGTCCTCGTTGAGAATCGGGACCTCTTCTTGCCTACTCCGTTTTCGTCGAGAATCGGAACCTCCTCTTGCCGTTACACTCTCTCCCACCGAATCGACGGGTCTCATATATCCGTCTGTCACACTTTCCCCCACCGAATCTATCGACGAGGAGACGGGTCTCATATACTCGTCCGTCACACTCTACTCCACCGAATTTATCGACGTCCTCGTTGAGAATCGGGACCTCCTCTTGCCTACTCCGTTTTCGTCAAGAAGCGGGAGCTCCTCTTGGCGTCACACTCTCTCCCACCGAATCGATGGGTCTCATATACCCGTCCGTCACACTTTTCCCCACCGAATCTATCGACGTCCTCGTCGAAAATCGGAACCTCCACTTGCCTACTCCGTTTTCGTCGAGAATTGGGACCTCCTCTTGCCTATTGCTGTCGCACTCTCTCCCACCGAATCGACGGGTCTCATACACCTGTTCGTCACACTCTCCCCCACCGAATCTATCGACGTCCTCGTTGAGAATCGGGACCTCTTCTTACCTACTCCGTTTTCGTCGAGAATCGGGACCTCCTCTTGCCGTTACATTTTCTCCCACCGAATCGACGGGTCTCATATATCCGTCTGTCACACTTTCCCCCACCGAATCTATCGACGAGGAGACGGGTCTCATATACCCGTCCGTCACACTCTCCTCCATCGAATTTATCGACGTCATCGTTGAGAACCGGGACCTCCTCTTGTCTACTCCGTTTTCGTCGAGAATCGGGAGCTCCTCTTGCCGTCACACTCTCTCCCACCGAATCGACGGGTCTCATATACCCGTCCATCACACTTTCCCCCACCGAATCTATCGACGTCCTCGTCGAAAATCTGGACCTCCTATTGCCTACTCTATTTTTGTCGAGAATCAGGATCTCCTCTTGTCTATTCCTTCCACACGAATCGCTTAGCAGGAGACATCGGTACAAGGGTCGGGATTGGCTCTGATACCACTTATCACGGGGTCATTACTCTCTTCCGAAAAGACAGCTTTTTAGGGTGTACAGCAGCCACGTTTATATGCCTCAAAATCTTCTTCTTCCGATCCGATGTGGAAACGACTCTCGTACACCCGTCCGTTACAATAGGTAGGAAAAAAGGCTGGACAATGCTTACAGCCCACAAAAGACTTGATCTGACATGAGTTTTGTCTTTCTATTTGTTGGATGGGCCGGATAGAGAGTGTGCACGTTGACATTAAGCGGCGAATACTTGCATAAATGCCTTTTAATTAAAAAAAAAAAAAAGAAGCAAATTTTCTTCTAGAAAAATAATACGGCCTTTCTTCCAGAAAAAAGAGTACTAAAAGAGGGACAACGGCAATGGGCCAATGGCACCAACTTCGCCATCATTAGCATGTGATAGCAAATGGACAACCCCGTGACGCGATTTTTAGCCTCATAGATAAATTTGATATTTAAATAATCATAAAATCTTAAACTAAAGGTTCCGTGAAAATACGTTTTTTTTTTTTCCTGAAAGGCATCGAGGATATTCGGATAATAAAAATTTAGTGCATCAAAATTTTTAATACCTTGCATCATAACAAATTATTAAATATCCAACGAATTCTTCTAAGAAAATTGTTTTCCTCCGAAGATGAATATTTAATGACCGAAAAAGCTTGTGTCAAAAAAGTCGATGTTTAACTTACAATAACGAGTTTGATAGTTTTTTTTTTTTTTTTTTTTGTGTTAAAGAAGTATTAAACTTATTAGTCTACGTGGGTAACACTTACAAAAAAGTATTGACATCTCATTTATGTGATGTAATTTTCGATGATGCAAGGCAAATATCTCGCTAAAACAATTATTATTAAAAAAAAAAAAAGAGGAGTGGGGGGGGAACATTGATCGCCATCATTGCTAATATTATAACTGTTCCAGAACAACAAGAAGGTATAAAATATTTGCGTATTTTAACTTGTTTTATTCAATAAGAAAAAGGGTGTTCTTCTAGAAAATAGGAAACTCGACGAGGGAGTGGCAATTGGAGTTTGGCACCACAACTTTCTCTGCCACGAGTATTTTTGAACCCAACCGACGACTGAAAGTGACTGGAGACTTAGCGTCACAGTTGACATGCTTGCGTCCAGACGGGACCCGCCGCCGGAAGGGCTTATCTGCCTCGTCACCGCACCAGGTTTCTCAATTTTTATCCCATTGTTGCGATCCATGACATGACGTGGATGATGGATCGGCGATGCTCCAAGTGGTAATTTGCCTGTTCTTTCTCGCTGATTAATGGCTGCCCCCCACCTATCTTTTTTTTTATTTCTTTCTTTCTTATTATTAATTTTTTTTATAAAAAAAAATCATATAAAAGAGTTGCAATTAGCCGACCCTTATCCCAAGTCAATCACATAAAAGTCTTGCCCTCGCCCGTCCTTCTCCGCTGTACAATTATGGTATCTGTTCTTTATTGTTATAACTGATTGAGGAGAGGCGGCAGCCTACTTTCACTGTTTGTTTCTTTGGAATCGTCCATTCAACTGTGTCACGAATGCAAAATTTGGCGCTTCAATTCCTTAACGAATAAAATTCAAAATATTCATTTTAAGTTTCTAGTAATTATCACCGTGACGATGATGCTTTGTAGGCACGATATATATATATATAACTGGGTAACTAATATTATTGGGGGCACTGTTCATAAACTCTTTCTTCTGGTTTGCGGTCCGCGGGCACTGTTCATGGACTGAGGATTTTATTAATAAAATTGTACGCCGCTTCGACGTATTTAAATAATACAAACTGGGGCATCCCCCCTTCTAGAAAGACTACTGGAATTCGCTTTACACCTGATTGTCGGCAGAGCTTGCATTCATGGGAAGAACATTGCATTCTTATCCAATATGCGCCATACGAGTGCATGCATGAACACAAGTATTGGGAGATGCTTTTAATTAATATGCCACCCCTACTGCGTTACTCTCCAAATTATATTCCAGATCAAATTCCAAGCCATTTGACCGGGTCTGTTCATTCGACGTTACGGGTAACTTTTGTTGTTGTAGTTGATAAATTGTAATTAGTTATTCGATAATATTTTGCCTCGTTTTGAAAGCAAAACGAAGGTTTTCGATAAAAAAAATTTTTATATGATTAAATTATAATTATTTTATATGATAGTGAGTAATTTTATCTTAAATTTTATTAACTACAGTGGGTTTATTGGCTTTTCAATTGCACAAAAAAAAAAAACAAAAAAAAAAAGGACTGTAACTTTTGAAAAGCATATTTGAGTCACAGTAAGTTTTTAGCTGATCAAAATTTTAAGGATTTATTGAACACGCTTGGAGTCAGGTGATTTGACTCGGAATACAGATTTCTGAACTGTTACAATAATCCCAAATCCACAGACACCGACCAGCTTTAACATTTGCCCGTTGGAGAAAACGGAAGTGCTGAACCGTGTACAGGGATGTCTTGAGATAATGCAAAGCGTGTCTCTCGAGACAAAGTGTGGAGAAAAAAACAAAAAACCGAGTGCACCAGCTGGCAGCCGCTGATTGCTCGGATCACTTCACCACCAATGGCTAATCCATTTCCGTTCAATAAATATCCGAGAGACTGCGTCCTCGTTTTCACAGAATTCCTTCTCCCTGTGTAGAGCCCGCATTCGCTTCACCCAAAAGCGCCAAACGGTGTTGTAGCTAGATAGACTGTTTTAGCTATAGTAGATATGGATTACAAAAGTCAAATCGCCGAGTTGATACCGGGTCTGCCTGAAGAAATAGCCCTCGAGTGCCTGACTCGGACGCACTACTCGACTCACCAAGTGGCTACCCAGGTTTGCAGATGCTGGCGCCAGCTTCTTCAAAGCAAGGACTTTTACTACCACAGAAAGCAAACCGGCCACACCCACAAAGCCGCTTGCTTGATCCAGGCAATTCCGGCTGAATCCGTGTCCAATCAGAAGAATAAACCTGTCGGACCGCCCAAATACGGACTGACCCTTTTCGACCCCATTAATCGGACATGGGATCGGGTCGACCCGGTTCCGCAGTACCCGGATGGGCTCCCCTTGTTCTGCCAGGTTACCAGCTCGGAGGGGAAGCTCGTGCTGATGGGCGGGTGGGATCCAGTCAATTATGAGCCAGTGAGTCACGTGTTCGTGTACGAGTTCACTACTCGGCGGTGGAGCCGAGCCAAGGACATGCCAGAGAATCGTTCATTCTTCGCCGTGGGGGAGCTAAACGGCTACGTTATCATCGCCGGCGGCCATGATGCGAACAAGAACGCGTTGGACACTGCCTGGGTATTCAACGTGGCTGAAGACGAGTGGACTGAACTGAACCGGATGAGCCAGGAGCGAGACGAGTGTCAGGGAGTTGTGATTGGTTCCGAGTTCTGGGTCGTCAGCGGTTACACCACCGATAATCAAGGCGGATTCGTCGGCAGCGCCGAGTACATAGAGCTCGGAGAAAGGAAATGGAGGCGAGTCGAAGACGCTTGGAAAGCGACTCAGTGCCCAAGGTCGTGCATTGGGGTGAGCCAAAATGGCAAGTTGTTCAACTGGGCCGAGTCGGGCACGGACGCAAGGGTCGGTGCTTGTGGGGTCCAATTGGGAGAAAAAACGACGCTCGTTTCTGGGTCCGCTTACCAAGGTGGCCTACAAGGCTTCTTTCTATCTGAAGGGCAAGATGGTAAATGGGGGAAATTAAACGTGCCGAGTGAGTTCTCCGGATTCCTGCAGTCAGGCTGCTGTGTGGAGATTTAATGGAAGCAATGACTAATATACACCATGTTGTATTTTTGATGTTTTTGAGACCTTGTAACTATAGTATAGCTACAGGGGCTAGCACCCATGTATATTAAAAATTAAAAAGCCAAAAAAAAAAAAAAGGGTCAAACTTGTCTTAGATAAATGTCCATTAACTTATAGGAGTGTCTATCCTTCCTTTTCTTCAGCTAAAAATATAAGAGAGTTGTGCAACGCTATTTGAGTTTACAGTCTAGTTGCTGCTCTAATCGTACATTTGCTCGCGAGTTAAATCTTTATATTTTCGTTCCAAGTGAAAAAGCTTTCGAATAAAAAAGGCACATATCGAGCATCGCCATTAGCTTTGCTTACCAACTACACTGCCGATTGATCTTCCAACTGCAAAACAGATCTATTTTACTTGGAATTCATTCCCTAACATGCTTGCTCTTTGAGATTAAACGGTCTGATGCCCATTAGCTAGATTCAAGAGAGCCGCTAAATTAAAGAACTGCAGATAAAAGAGGGGGCAACCCATTCTGAGAGAACAAGCAAGATCAGTAAAGTTCAACAGTCATCATGACACCTACAGTCAACCAAGTTGTCTAGTTTTCAACCTCTGCTATCCGCTCATGTCCATACATGACCATGTCAATCCCCTATAAGTTCATACATGACTACTATTTAATCAATCACCTCGAGTACTCTAGGCTTCGGCTCCTGCTCCTGCCCCTACTTGGGGTTCTGCTCTGGCTCCTAGGATGATACGGAGACCTCGAGTATGATCGATCTCTATACCTCCTATCCCTCGGAGAAATTGACCTGTCACAAGTGGAGATGTTAGAAATCAGAAAGAGTGTAATCCAAGCAGTAGCATGAAAGCTAAAATTTAACACACGGTAGTATGAACGACAAAAAGTGCTGTCCACCACCTTGAGTAGTGTCTGCGGTTAGGGGAAGGAGAATAATACACTGGGCTGCGATAATAACTTCGTCCGTAATGTGGTGAACGAGAGTAACGCACTGGAGACTGCCCACGGTCATAAAAGCGACCCCTGGGAACAAAATTTCCACATCAATTATATGTCCCAGATCAAGAAGGCTGATCCTGCTAAAGAGAAATCTTCCGTGTTCATTACATACTAATGGCACTACAAACTTGAATTGAATTTCTTGGTTCTCCTTTCCAAATATTTTTACTTCCTAGGGAAACATAAAACAGATTTGCTTTGTGTTTATATACCATCACCGTACCAAAACATAATAGCAATTTGACAACCCAAATTTGTCCATGCAAAGACAAAGATCGACAGTCTACTTACCTCCAAAACCAAATACAGAATGGCATCTGCTTAATCAAAGCAGGGATGCCTAAATACATACCTTACATGTTCTCTTGCCCTCATTTCTGAAGGGTTCTTCCTGTTTTCCTCGGCAAAGACAACTGTGAGCTCCCGGCCCAGAAGAATTTCACCATCCATATGGCGCTTGGCATCTGCTGCATCAGCTGGATCTATATACTGGACAAATCCAAAGCCACGTGGCTCTCTGCACCATACATGTACCAAAAATCGAAGTGATGATGCAAAGAAGCAAGCATTTGTGAATGAAATTGACCCTACAAAAGTGTGGACACCAAGAAAGGGAGGAAAAAAGAATCCTTACTCCAATTCAACATAGAAGATCATGACAAGTGCACGACATCTCATATCACTAAAAACAATCATGTAGTTGCTAACCTTGAGGGAGCCAAAATATCTATTCAGTTGATACTCTTCAACCCTTGAACTTCTTCACAATGTATACAAACCCAACTTCCCTCCAAACTTGATTTTCAATAAGATCATCTTGAACAGCACTCTTATTACTTGATTGGTGTCTTCAAGTACACTCTTATTACTTCATTGTTGTCTCCCACAGTACTCTTACTACTTCATTTGTGTCTTCAAAACTTTCAATAAGAAAACCAAATTCCCGTAGATATAAGAAACAACCCCTTTCTCAAACAGTTGCAGGAAGCATGTGGACAGACAGACGATATGACGAAAGCTTGCATACAATTAACTAAATTCACAAAATAAAATGGATGAGTCACTGGAGAGCGTATGTAGTAGTTACCCAGTATAGAAATCCCGAGGCAAGTATATGTCCTTCAGAGGACCAAATTGACCAAATGGTCCACGTAGATCTTCTGGCCTGTGAAAACAAAACTTTTGGCACTTAGATCTAACAAAAAATCAAACTAATAACAGATTGTCACTTAATTATTTCCCAACTGTGACAAGCATATTCTTGACAGCATTTCTTGGTTACATGGTTCAAATCACAATCATATCCACATGTAACAACACGAAAAAGAAGAGCACTACATTAATATCAGCGGTCAACTGTATAAATTTCAACTGCTAGAATGCACTGAGACCAAACCTGCAATCACGACGAAGGTTACGAACCAAAAGACTAGTAGGAAGATCCCTTGCACGACCTCCATATCGACCCCTTGGGCTGGGACTCTGACGTCTCCTTCCATAACCCCTTGGAGGTGAGGGACTGTAACTGTAGCTTCTGCCCCCCATTATTTCCAAAATATGACCTGTATCAGACAGTCGAGGTAAAGAGCCTCAAGTCAAGCATTCCAATGGGAAACAGAATTTGATTGCATAACAAGAATAGAAGAAGTCAAGCAGTAATACAGCCAAATCAAAATAAGCAACACCTACATCCAACAGTATCTTCAATTACAAAAATTATGAATTATCATGAAGTCTTGTTTAGTCAATGTGCCCATCACATGACAATGCTAAAATAAACATCTGCCAAAATTAAAGACCGTTTTGATTGCTACCATCAAAATATCGCAACTTAGCAGGAGTTGCACTTCTGTTTCCAACTGCCATCCATTCAACAATTTATCCAAGCAGCATAAGTACGCAATCTAATATTTCAGTTGATCACCATAGGCAAGTAATTAAGGCGTGAATCCTCAAAAACGCATCTAAGCTACACCCAACAACGAGTTTCTTTCGTCATCCCCACTCCTTCCCCAACCCAAAAAACAGTCTCTACCACATATTGCAAAGAGAAGCAAAATTGTTAACCTCGTATGAGATATCGTAAGAACCAAGTCGAAATAGACTGTGAAATCCATCACCAATTATAAAATTGTGAAAAGAAACTGCCCGAATCTCAAACCCATACCATTCATTTTCCCTATGGTCTCGTCTACCGCTCAACATAATTTTTAATAAACCAAGGATTCAAGCACACAGGGGAAGCAATCATGAAAGCATAAAAAGGAACCCAATTACGAAATCGAGATCAATCAACAAACCCCAACAACAGTTACGATCATAATTCGCAAAATTAAAACCAATAATCCGCGATCATAACGTGATAAACAGAAAATCCATATCTAATTGACGCGTACACAGAGAGAGAGAGAGAGAGAAAGAGAGAGAGGGAGAGACCTTAAGAGGAGAGAAACGCGGGTTCGCTCGACGATTTTCTGTGGACGAACAAGGCAGAGTGAAAGAAAGAGCAAAACAAAGACGATTAACCGAAGGCTCCCTACAATGATGAAAAGGATTCCAGAAGCTTCTTTGATTTCGTGTTACGGCCGGCTCTCTTACCATGCTTCGGGATATCAAATATCCTCATGAGGCTCTCCCGCATCCAGCCGTTGAAAGATGCAGTATTTACCCTGGAGAAAGGTGAACGGCCCTGATTTTTCATCTTTCTCGAGTGTTTTTTTTTTACTTTTTCTATTAATACAAGATTTATTAACTAACTACACTAACTATGTAATCTTGTTTTGCATATCTTTACTCTGACATTCGCCCGTTCACGGCCCATGGATCGTAGTAAACGGGCAAGCGGCCCCACTCTTATGGCCCACGAATGAGTAAATTGTTTTGGGCTGTGGCCCATATCTATGTATGACCCGACCCGGACTACAATGCGTATTAATGACAGCGCCTTTGAAGAAGAAATCTAATAAAAGAAAATTCCAGAACGGTCCGGAATTCAAATCAGGCGTCAAAGAAGCCGTTCGAAGCGAACGGGAAGGACTCAAGCGGCCACTTTTAAGGCGCTTCAACTCGAAGACCAAGCCCTCGACTTTCCTTCCTCGAGTTGTTCTTGGGCCTTTTGTTTTGTTTTTTGTTTTTTTTTTATTATAAAATTTTTTGGTTTGGTTCGATTTGGGTTGGTGTGGTGTGGTCTCGGATTTTCTAACTCATCGGACGGCGAGTAACATGAGATTAAGACGTCATATCGAGAAGAGAAGAAAGTCGTGGGTGGAGGCCGTCAAAAACTCCTAAAATTGCTCAAACAAAGGGAAGAGCCCAACAAATTAATGCATGCCACGTTCTTACATGCAAACTTGACGAGATGTATAAACGACCTCCTAGTTCCAATCACAGGGTGTTGGTACTTTTCCTTTTATTTATTTATTTATTTAACACAAGAAATTATTAATTGTTAGAAAAGAGACGCTAAATTCTCACAATTTGTGGATACTTGGAGAGTCGGGAAGTCAAATCTCCAATTTCCTCCCGCAGCTGAAGTGTCGGTATTATCCGAACAAGTCTAGCCGAATAAAGGTGCCGATAAGTGTAGCTCGAAATTCTTAGGCATATTATTTTTTAATCGCAGCATAAAAACGGAGAAGACGATGCCGGTGCTCTGAGGATTCTTCATCTTCAGTGTCATGATCGGCAAACGTTACCCGGAGGATGGAAGCACCGAATATCGATCCAATAACCGCCAATTTGCATGCCTCTTAAGCGGCGACAGGCATGGCCGTTGTATCTGAGTAACTTCAATGCCCGTTCCGTTCTGCGAGTGGTGTTAAACAGCCATGATCCCATAAAAAGGGGAGGAAGGAAAAAAAATATGAAAGAAACATAAGAGATCCTACGTTACATTACAACCACAAATGAGCCAATGCGCTAATTAAAATTTCCATAATTCGGATTGATAAGAATTAGTTTGATTTTTGCTCGTTTAAATAAAAAATAATACCTAAATTTAATACCCATTAATAAAGAAATTAAAATTAAATAAAAATATATTCAACTCATTTAAATTTTTGTAAACAATTGATTTAAAAGTTTAATAGTTTTCATAAAAGTAATTTTTATTAGACTTATTTTCACAATTATATATTATATATATTTACATTTATATACTAAAATTAAATATTATTCTTAATTGACTAGTTTTATTAAGTTACACATTTATTCATTTTAATTTTATTTATAATAATATTTTTTTTAGTATTACAATGATAAATTTTTTAATTATTAATATTCTTGTCAATGCTTAGACCGAATTTTACTTTCAAACTTATTTATTTAAACAAATTTAACTGCGAGTAAAACAGAACTTGACTCGACTCTTTTATAACCTTACCTCACATTTGTGACTTCTGAGGTAGACTGCAATACCGACGAGTTTGGCCGTAACGGTAGCGCAGTTCCTCTTCAGACAGAGGAACTGTTAATCACCAGCTCACGTATATCCTCCAACATCCGCGTTTTAAATTGTCCTCGGTGTTGCCCTCACACAAGAAAAATCCGTTCTAATCAAAGTTTGCAATTATCCTGTAGGCCGACTAGAACCAACCTGCAGAAGGGAGCACAAATAAGAAAGGTTGAAGCTTCGATGTTGGACGAATCTTTCAGTTTTAAATATTCGAAAGCTCCCAAGTGACTAAGCAACGGCTTCGTTTGCAGGTTTCCCCTTATCATTTGCTAGAGTAATGGAGCATTCCCTGGAGTGCCGACTATAGAGTCGAGCTTAATAGCAAAGATAAGTAATTTCAATAAGAAATTTATCTTGATTGTCCAGCACATTTTTGCAACCGCTATCACAAAATTTGTTGTTCCACCCATTGGGCCATGTTACAGATCATTTCCAACTCAACGAGGATACGGGACCTCCGTCATAAAAGAGATAAAAGAAAAAAATCATACACTACGCTACAAGAAATATGTGTAACAGTAGCATACATTAGGAGATCAGACACTTTTCTATGAATATTAATTTACATGAAAAACATAAAACTCTACTCCTGTTTCGCATACTTGGTCCCACCGCATAGCCAGATAGCAGAACTGTGGCTATTTCAGGAATCGAAAGTTTTTCACCTCTTTGTCGAGCAGATGGGTTTCTCTCCACTTCACGGCATTTAAGGTCTTGTGTCTGGCTTGTTGGCACTTATTGCGCACTCAAACTGCAGGTCTGCCAAAAACACAACTCCTGCAATTTGCTTAACTGCCTTGGCTTTGACCTTTTCTTTGTTCTAAACATCGTTCACAAGTTAGGGGAAGAAGATGCAGTTAGTTGAGGGCATAATAAACCTGCTCCAGAAGTTGCACAACCCGATCAACAGGAATTGGCAAAGAAGAAACAGGTTTCGAGCATGTTTTAAATGTATCAGTAGAGGCAAGCGGTGGTGTTAACACTGCGTCTTGTTGTGCGCTTGTTAGCTCCAATAACTGAGACAACAGATCACCATCAAGTATTTTACGCGCTCCAACCTGTCAACCAAAATATAAGGGGCAGAGGTGAAAGGAAGCATTCATGTTGCCCCAATCCGTAAAGTTCCAATAACTGCATCTTCTTGCTCATCAGCTAAGAGCAAAAGGACGAAATCACACAAGTTGTCCAAGCAAGCTGGGAACACTCTAGAACTTTCCACTTTGCAATGACAAGGATAGTGTGCTTCATTGGATTTCAGGATGATGACCAAGTCTGACATCATAATCTAGGTCCTTGGGTGACAGAAAAATTTTCTTATCTTCTCAAACTTCAAACAATTTATATTTGTACACAAGCCAATTATATATACATCTAATTATTGTAATGTTCCCAAACAGTCCTTTTTTCTTTTTTTTCTTTTGATTGGTGGGAGGGGGTGTGACAAGGAAATCCACACAAAATAAAAGAATTGAACTGTGTGATAGTAAATCATTTAAGAACAACACAAGAAGGAATAAAAGATGCTTGCGTACTGGGGTTTCACGGCTACGAAACTCGCCATGGTCATTTCCCAAAATAGGAGCTGTCAAAGGGTGAACTGCAAGTCTAGCTTGCACTGCTTCTAGAAGTTCATGTTCTTCCCTGTAAGTAAATACTAAAAATCATATTTGCTGGATCCAAATGGAGATAAAAAAAAAAAAAATCACGAGATAAATGAATGGCAATTGAAAGTGCAGTATTTCAGCATCATTCATCACCATGGAAACTGTAAGAATCAAGTGCTATTGTTGTGTGTGTGTGCATGTAGAGGGAGACAGGAAAGGGCACAAGCATGCTTTTCTATCAATGCTAAAAAACCCATCCAGAACATCCTTCAGGTCACAAAGCTCTCAGCACGGTGATTGATCCCATGAAGTTAAATTTTACTTTAGTAACATAAATGTGACTTAGGCCATGGACAGATCACTTCAGAGATAAAAAAAAGCACTCAGAATAGTGGGCACTCAGTTTTTCAATTTGTATAGGATTCAGTTCCTAAAAGTGACACTTGACGAATTGGAAATCACTGGAACTTGTGGCTGTTGACCAGATATAAAGATACTTCCACTAGCAATCAAAGTAAGAAATCACAACTTAAGAACTAGGATTCATGGGGTTTCTCAATGGAAGAAATTAATAACAAAGACCTCACAACCTAAAAATTAATAGACCGCTCAAAACCCATCCATAGTTACAAAGGAGGGGGGGGAAAAAGAAGAAAGAGTACAATCTAGACAAAGACACAAAAATGTACCTTGATAAAGGAATAAAAATTATTATGCTTCCTAAGAGCGTTATAGCCATGATCCTGTTCTTTGAAGCATCTGCTGTAATTAGGTTATCCCATCCCATCAACACATCATCAGCAGGAAGTCTACATGCGAATGATCCCTACAAGATATGCAATAAACAAACTGAGAACTTGTTGTTGATGCCAAAATATCTAGCAAGCATCAAACCAATTTTTATGAAGTCACAGACCACTCCTTACAAGAGCAGCGTAAAAACATTCACATTTAAGAGAGAGGACATCAAAATAACCTAGCAGAAATTTATAACAAAGAAAAATGATCCCTCTTATGTCTTATTACCAACCAAAAAGGAGAACAATAAACTTCAGACTTTATATCCTTTCTCCGTCATAAATCCATGAAGATAAGAACTATCAAACAACCACATCTTACTGCTACCAGCCCCATGAAAATTGATGCCAAATGACCCGTGTGGCTGGCTAAATGGTACAACAGCAGCCTGCTGAAGAGCATCATCCCATGCTACTGGCAAGCTGGGAAGACTACGATCCTTACTCTCCACAGAAGTTATGAAGTAAAGTGTAAGCCACTGTAGACAGTAATATCAGTCATACGCCTGCAATGATCCATAACCTACTGGTTTCATATTTTGTCTCTTAAAAACTCCTGAATCATACTGATACTGGGAAATTATTGTTCTTTCAGTTTGTGTAACCCCTCATGTAAAAGAAATGCATCCTTGCTCTCCTCTCCCTTCCTCCTTTTCCTATGAGCAATCATTGTTCCCAGAACTTGAAGACCGTGCCCTTGTACATTTTTCCCTCAGTCAGCATACAAATAATTGACGAGATGTGAGCCACCTCATGCAATATCTGATTATAAAGAGCTAAATAATTGTCATAGATCATGCCAACAAACACACATTTCCATAGACATCCTTCAACACAAATGCTCTCTTACTAGGTAAGATATTTGTTTCATGTTTTGTGATGGCAATGACAACAATCAACATCTGAAAGCAATAACTAGGCAATGTACATTTGCTGTAGCTTGGAAATAGTTAACAATGATTTTCCTAATTTACTTGATATTACCAAATGCTCTGAAAATCTACTATGTCCATAGCACTTACCTTTCTAATTCTCATGGCTATCTCCCCCATATAGTATGCACAACTCAGAGCCAAGTTGCATTCTGGACTTGCATTGCCTGGAAAAAAGTGAGATACAAAACTGAAGGTAAAACATATTAATTCTTGTGTCCCAGCCACAGCATACGAGTGGCTATAATGCAACAGATTCAGAGGACTTTTCTTTTTTCCTTTCACTCTTTTCTTCGAGGCCTTTTTCAATTTATTTCTTTTTTTTTTTCCCTGTGATGAAAAATAGTAATGATATGCTCTGTGCAAAATTGAGGCTTCCAATATCAATTCTAGAATAGGCAGAAAAAGAAATCAGCCAATGAAGGTTCCCTTGGCCAGTAGAAGAAAACAATCTACAGCATTTGAAGCTTCAAATGACAGTGGCCTTAACTTTTCACTTAAGCTATATATGAAAGATGTGAAAATATGACTCAATATTAACTGCAGGCATTCAATAACTAGCAACTGAGAGCGACATAAAATATGTCAAGTGCATACCCAACATTTACATATATGGAAAACAACAATTTAAAACTGACCTAGACAATCTGAACATGAAAGCACAGATATGCTTCCCTTGCGATCTGAAACCACTACCGTATCAACATCCGTAAGGACACAATCAGCAACTAATCTCTGTGATGGGTCACAATAAACTTGCTCCAATTTCTTGGATTCCTAGCATACAGAGGAAAACAACAGGAAAAAAAGGAGCAAATAAAGATGAAGAAAAAGAAGAATTGATGACATTGGTGAAGAACAGACATAAAACAGGCCACACATCCATTACCCCAAAAGACAAAAAAGGTTCACATCAAAATTTGACAATGTAGCTTGAAGTGAAAGTCAAGAAGCAAAAACAAGAAACCATTTAACACATAAAGTGAGAAAAAACACTGCCTTTCATGTACCTCATGATAAGAATAAAAAAGAACACCATCACGGCAATCGCCAACCACAATTCTAGTGAAATGGGCAGTCAATGACGTAATCATGAAGCGTGTCCTTCCCACAGCAAACCTTCTCACTCTATTGGGGTTGTCCAATGGAAAACCGCATACATAAAACTGAGAAAGAATATTGCTACATTTATATAGCAAAAACAAATAATAGACAAAACCAACACAACAATGTAAAACTGAAAAAAACAAATGTTTGCAACTTACAGCGTTACCAGATGATGCCAAGAAATATCGATCAAGATATGGACTGATTGCAAGTACCATGCCAGGCCATGTGGTTGCATAAGCAGGTTTCAACTGACATGCTTCAGTTTCTTCAAGTTTACTTCCATCAGAGCTAGCATCATCTGGGCTACTGCAGAGACTACTGCTTGATAGCCGTTCTGTAGCATAACAAACATTTTCGGGAAATGGTGAAGTTCTCTGAGAAGATGACCCAGCCTTCGAACACAATGTCATTGACCCACTGTCTGAATTTTGTTTGTGTATAAGGCAAAAGACTATTAGGCGGCCCTTAGTACTGTTCAAGAAAGTTCCAGTTAGGAAATTGTATGGCATGGATCCTGATGACCCTCAAAACTAAATGGCATATACACAATGCTAAGTGAATTGTCCGGCATAACTATCATGAACTAAATATCAAAGAAGTAGGAGACAGATGATGCACCTTTCAGCTTCACCGCTGGGCATAATTGCTGGACCAGAAGACAGGCTGGTGCCAACCACCACAACCTGCTCATTTCCAACCCTTAGCAACTCCATTGCTTTCCCTGTTTCTCCAAGTTCAAATTTATAAGACGATACTATTGAACCACTGAGGGGATCAACACAGCATATATCAGATGCACACGCATCATTGCAAAGTTCAGTCCGCATCACAAGTAATAACCTGCTATCATCATGGTATATGACCTTCCGTGGCGTGCCTCCAAGGTGAAATTTCTGCACGTTAAGGTGCTTACCATGCACCATTTCCACCTAAAGCATCATCATATCAAAGATCAAATACATAAACCAATAGCATATTTAGCTCACAGAAAACATGACAGCTCCTATTTCTAACATGAAATTTGGCACATCATTTCAGGATTGTCCTCTTACTACAATACACAGAACAAGCCTTTGTAAAAACTAATGACATCAAACTGTGGCGAAAAAAGAGATGCTAGAATGATCCATTGTTACATCTTTCTGCTACTTTTCAAGGAACCAAGTGTTTGCAAAAGGCATCGCTTTAACATTTAAACTTGGTTCTTATTATCAGTGACATGAAAACCAAAAGGCCGTGGAGATCAAAGAGACTGCATATTTGAATAGGCAACAGAACTCCACAAATGATTGGATGGCAATCTTCACATTTTGTGGATGTGGAACCATAACACTGCCAAGAGTCAGGATTAAATACTCATTGTCTTATATCTTTGAACAAATCAGCATACACATGTATCCTGAATGAAAAAAATACATCAAATATGATACATCACACCCAAAAAAGAGTTAAGTCTATCAAAGCCTCATTGCAACTGTGAACAGTCACATTCACATAGATTAATTTGCACCCAAGCAATTAACTTTCAGTTTGCCTTTTAGCAGTATACTCAAGCACATACCAGAAGAAACAGTTTTTAGCCAGATGGACAACAAACAATAGCCATGGAAAAAATAAAATGATTCATAAGATTGAATAAAAAGATCCTTACCAAATGTAGACTATTTTCTGCAACAAACAGAATTCCCTTAGGGCAATCAGCAGAGCAAACAGGAGTTGCATGTGTGGAAGGCTGAAATGATACTGAAGTATAGGAGATGCTGTGTCTTGCAGTTTGCAACAACCATGGCCTATCACTGAGAGCAATCATGTCTGCATCAAGAGAATCACCCAGGGGAACAAGAAAAACAGGAGTAATGCCGATGCGACGTGTTGCTATAATTTGTAGACTTACAGGATTTTCATCCACTATCTTGTCAGTTAAATCAACAGCACATATCTGTGGCCCAAAAGTTGCAGTTGTAGTATTTGCTATACTGGAACTAGCAAGATAACCTTGGTGAGATAATTCCAATGATGTAGTAGATGGAGAAGGCCACTCAAACCGAAGGAGCATTCCATTCCTCAAACCAGAAAGGACATAAAACCGATCAACTAGTACAAGCCTTACATCCTGCGGGATGCAGGCACTGACAGCTTCCATATTACTAGTCAACGAAATTGTTCCACAAGCAACAACTCTTAATCCTCTCTCAGGTACAAAAGAAAGAATTTCCACAGATGGTCTATGTGTCCCAATAACAAATGTAGTGCCAATGTTAATTCCTACTGGAAGGACAGCTGTGCAGTCATCATCCACAAGATTGGTAGAACTTTTTCTTTGTTTATAATGTTTTTGAGGAATGGTAATACAAGACACTTCATACAGCAATCTCAAACGCTGCATTTCAAATATTTCATAATGATGTGCTGAAATTAATCCAACACCGAGGATATACAAGAAGCATGGGTTAGAAGTAGAAACAACAATGAAATTATGCCCAACTGCCCCCAAACTGACACTTAAATTATTTGGAAACCAACATGTGCAAACCGGGGAAGATAAAGGTATGCCTTCAGCATGAGCAACCTTGGTGGGCAAACACAGCTGGACAGCACTTTGATGAATTTGGACCAGCAAACCATCACACAAAAGTCCACATGCCAAAGTACAGACATCAGGCTGGAAGCCAACTGAATCAGTTACGTCAGTAAAGCTAACTCCTACTGATAGCACTCTAGTCTCCTCAACAAAAGATAGCACAAGGAAAGAATGGTACAAATCATCTGCTTTCATTTTCACTGTCCAAATGCCAGTAATGCCCGGATAAATAGGGGCAGTCCTCAGCAGCCTGTCAACACAAAAACCACTTCGAATAATCCTTAATGACCCCTCTGGGGCCACTCCACAGCAGGCAAACATTTGATCACGTTTCTCATCATGGTAATCAACAACTGACATATCAAGGATTGGTGCAACATTTTGGATGGAGCTCCTATATGATAGCATTCCACTCTCAATTTTGAGAATAATCCCATCCCCCATCTCTACAAAAGCAGCCAGGTATCCACATTCAACCCACAAAAGTGCCTTGCATGGCAGACCTTTATAAAGACAATCAGAAAGATTAACTTGAGGGCCATCTGGCTCAAAAGATATTTCAACCAAGAAAAACTCTCCTGTGTCCACACAAATTATCATCCTTGGTTTTTTATCATTTTTGGGCTCCCAACTCCAGGAGCACACATAGTTGGTTGATTTCACATTTCCACCACCAACATCAACACACATGTGATCATAATCTCCAAGCTCTAGTAAAGCACATGCAGCAACATTGAACAAACCTTCATCATCAACATCATTTACTTTGCATGTCTCTTCAACAAAAGTTTGCTCCTCCAGACCAGTAGGCAAGAAGTTTAAGCTCGTCCTACAGACACAACGGGGGTTCTGAGCATCTCTAAGATCCATTAACAGGGCATCACCAAGCCTGAACATAAAGGCAAAACCATTGGAATGAGGAACTTCAACAATGTCAAGTGCTAGAGGACCAGCTTCGACAAATTGTGAAATGACATCTATAACTTGTTCTCCAATGTTCCAGCCCAATAATACCAGTTCATTTAGAAGTGCTCTCCTCCTGCAATATAAAGAAAAACAAAAGTTATATTCCACAATTAAATATTTGGGTTTCACTTGGAAAATAGAACAAATCAAAGCTGTTCTACACAATAAACTATATATATATATATATATATATAGATATCATTAGAAGTTTCCCAAACAATAATATACATACAATCAATTATCATACCTATTTAGGATAATGGCTAGTACAGGATTATGCTCCTTACTTGATTGATGAGACACCCTTGAAATAAAGCACATGCTCCATATGGTACCAGATATGCTTGGTCTCTGAATAGTTCTGACAACGTTTGCATTCCCTTCATTTTCAGGAGTATAAAGTATTTTCTGAAAGAGTGGGAAAAGAAATTATTTTAATATGCCCACTTAAAACATGTGAATTTTAACAGTAAATAGAATAAGTTCATCTTATGCTTTCTTAATTTGTGACTACATAAAGAGCCTGCAATCAACCTCATCAATCATATCACTGCCTCCAGATACTGACAGGGAGAACAGAGCCAATCGATCTTCATATGCACTGGTAGCAATGAAACAACCACTACAAAACAAAAGGCATAGATTTGGAACAATGTATAGTAAATCCAGAAGCATAGTTCTTTCACTTTTGCAAACAACTTCTACTCAGCAGATTCAAACCATTTTCTCACACAGACATCAATGTGAATAGAACGGTTGAGTAAGAGACCATTTAGAATATCAGAAACTCTGTGACCCTCATCATTCTTGAGAAGAAAAGGAAACCAAATAATTTGAAACACAATATTAATAAGCTTTTTTGCTTTTGTATTTGTTCCAGCAAATGTCCACATTTTTCCATTTCTCATTCCTGGTATTTTAGGAGTTTTCCAGCCTCAATTTTTGATACTTCAAGTTGACACCTCTTGTTTGACAAGATTTCCAACACATTTTTCCCAAAAGTTTGTCCTAAAGGAGCACAAAAAGGTAAAATCGAAAATTCTATACTGAAAAAAAGATAAAATAAAATAAAATAAAAGGCCATGTTTGACTAAGTAAACTGAACATCCAAACATTCATTGATACCAACTAAAAGACTAATTCGAATCACTAAAACAAAGGTCCATGCATGGTTTATAATGTCAACAGACCATATGTTGATATTGACTCAGCAAATTACTAACTTTTTGCCAGGCCAACAATGATCAAGGATAACCAACAACCTGCTTTCCTAGTAGTACATTAAACTCAATGATTTGACAACACATAATAATCACAAGTGCTTCAAAAATTGCATAAGGAACTCATCAATGTAATGGATTAAGTAATAAGATCAAATAAAAGTACATGCACATTGCACGCTATGAAATTAATTCACCGAATTTCATCAGCCAGATATTGCAGCCCTAATAAAGAGCCAGATTTTCAAAGAGATTTTCATTTCCAAACAGCAGCTTGCCTTGAATCAACAGCTAGCCTCCTCCCAAGCTGATGCCTTAAGTTCCCAGAATTGGAAAGTTGAACGTGCGTCAAAGGCAGAAACCTATGGCGGGCAGCAATAATATCCACCAGTTTCAATTGAAAGGAAGTAAAAATTTAACATTCAATAATTTTCTAGGAAAAGAAAAAAGACACCTGTGCATTTCATTGCAAAATGAAAGAAAGGACAGGTTCCCAGAATCAGAAATAACAACCAAAAGGTCTTTTCCCTGTATCTACGAAAGACAAGAAGGAAAAATACAATTAGACCAACCAGGTATACAACTTGCTAAAGAATACAACATCCCATATGGTCAAATGTGAAATATTATTAGAAGGGGATCATCTTTCAGAAATGAAAAAATCATGACAATTGCCACCATGGTCCATTCAAATTCCTTTTTCCTTTTTTTTTTTTTTTCCCCTAAGTTGAGCCTCAAAATTTAGAGTAGCGTACTTGTGGGCTTCGCAAATGGAACTTGTCATTCCAGGGTATGATAGCTAGATCTTTAATTGTGCCAAATACAGGCTGCTCACAAATGGACTGTACAATCCCATCTTCACAAATAACAACCAACTCTATTGATGCTTCCTGCACAGATTTCATTACTCAATCATTGTCGGATGAAGCTAACAAAGGCAGTATGCCTCGAGCGTAAGCTAAACATTAAGGAAACAAAGAACAAAAAAATAGAAGAAGAAGAAGTTCAATGATACCGATATCTCTTTAAAAGCAAAATGCAAGGGAACAGGAAGTTGTCCTTGCATCTCCTAACAAACTGAGGATTAAAGAAGCAAGTAACCTACTAGTAAAAAGGGGACGAAAAACAAATCAAAATAATAATAATAATAAGATGCCTTCGTTTTAAACACCAAGCCATTCAACGAGATAAACAGCTTATTTCTCAGGCAAGAAGCTACATATAGAAATTCAACAACTCAATGCTCAATCGCTTCCATAGGCAGAAAAACACTCAATTTCAAATTCGAGAGGTAAAGCGAGCGAACGACAGAGGACCTTGCCAAAAACGACGTCGGAGGAGGAAGGAGAGCGGATGTGACCGTGCACGACCTGAAGTACCACGGTTCCTCTAAAGACGCACTTGGCCAGGTAGTGAGCGCCGCTCGATGCCGAAGAGGAGGAGGAGAACGGCGGAGCGGACGACAACGATCCGGACTTTGCATTCGAGCATTCCTCCTCTGAGACCGCCATATCCAAAGCGAAAATCTTTGAAAGCTAGGGCTTGTATATATATATATATATATATCTCTTTTTTTCGTTTTTCCTCTTTCACTTCTGTAGACGGTAAAATTAAATTGTTTGATCTTTTTTCTCGGCAAAAGCAGAAGCGTCTGGGGGGTTTCATTGGAGGGCTAGCGTCTCTTTAAAGGAATGGCCTCGCCGTTCCATGTGGTGCGCTGAAAACATCACAAGGTTTGCGCTTGTGTTCATTTACTTCGTTGAAATCGTATGTAAAGGGGGATTTTTCCTTTTTTTTTTTTTTTTTAATTGCCTGATCTAATCCGTTGCATTTACTGTTTTGCTGCTGCTGATTCTGTGATTTGATAAGACTTGGTGGGTTGGTTTATGGAAGAAATAATAATTATGTATCTCGATAGACGTCTTGGTGAATACGAAGTTATACTTTTATTTTTAAAATTTTAATTTGAATTTAAACAATATACATATTATTTATCAAATATATATATATATATATTAAATAATTACTTCTAATAAATTTCTTAATAAATAATAAAAAAAGAGAACACTTCTATACAAAAGAATACATTTTCCACTAAAATCATCAAAAGATCTTAATTATTTGTTTTGATCGCTTTGCTTGTAAATTTAATCAAATTAACAAAAATAAAATTTTCCACAGTATGCAAACAAAATTGAGAGCTGAGGCCAACAAAATTAAAACAAATAAAATTTTCCGCCGTACCAAAAAGAATTACGCTTAACCCGAAAAGAACAAAGAATTACAAATAAATCTCGAGCGGCTTTTGAAGATGGGCATGTTAACAACTACAAATTTTACTGGATGAACAAATCAGTCGGACCCATCCTTATAAATTGCAAGATAATAATAATAATAATAATAATAATAATGCCAACGATTAAATAGGACGCAGTTGAAGCTTCTTTTTTTTTTTTAATCTTTTTTAAACAAGGGGACACTGAGAATATAAGTTATGGGCCCAAACAGGCCATCATTAGCATCTTCTCCAAGCACTAACATTTTTATACAGCCTTTCTTAGACATAAGATAGAAGCAATACTGAATCTAAATTTCATACCATATTGAACCATTTTTTTCCGTAAAAAGAAGGATGGATACCATGCAGGAATCCGAATTCCGACCAGGTGTGTAACTAATCAGACTTGCTACAAAGCTCACATCCTGGTTGGTTAATTGAACCGTTCCCAAATGCCCAATCTTGTAAATGTGTAGATCAAATAGGGTCAACTTACTCCATTGAACAGCCTTTTCTTTATAGATGTTGAAAACTCTTTCTCGTAATAATCTCAAAATTCCAACGCCCACAAGCAAAGGTGGGTCACACATCCTGCTAATCAAGTTCTACAACTTAGACACAGATACCAGTGATTTTTGTTTTTGTTTTTTTTTTTTTTTGAGTATACAGAAAGCAATCTTGAAGTCCTCAAAAAATCTCAGCCAGCACAAGATAAACCAAGAACCTTTGGCCACATGCAGTGCGGATCTAAAGTCTGAGCAAGATAGCTACAATTAGCATACGATACTACTGTCCATCTAAGGTTCCAAGAGCCTCCTTGAGAAGTTTCTGCGCCTCTTCTCTTCTCCTAGACAAGTGAAGGAAGAAGCAGTTAGAAAATTCTATGCATATAAAATTTAATGTTTCTCTCATCCTGCCCGTGAATATTAGAAACACCCATTTAAGCATTTGTTGGCTACTAATAAAATAACTTTTGATCAGCTCACAGATCCTAATGACGTGAAAACACCACAAAAATAGCAATGGCATTAGACAATAGAATGAAATAGAGGGGAGGTTAGCCACCATAGTTATCACAGCCCAGTAATTGTGCTAAACCTTTTTCTCATAAACAGGTCCACAAAAGACAGACAGACTAATGTAGCATGCCTACTCAACAGCAGTATGTGGTGCAACATAAAATCCATAAAGCAGGTCTCTAAGACCACAACACTGGTGCACTATGCTAGGGAGAAAGCAGAGGAAAGTGATGTATTTACTCAAGAACTGCTGAACTGTTAAGAAGAATATCCAAGTGAATGCACTTCTCCTTATCCTCCTTACATGAAAATGTAAAGTAATTCTTGCAGCCTTGTCAGACATCCCTACTAAGATTCAGCGAACACAAATTACCATATTCCACATCAGAAACTACAGAAGCAGCATCTTCCATCAGCCTCAACGTTTTAAAGTCATACAATGAAGTAATGATGTTGCTAAATGAATCCAGTTATAAGTACTGAAAACATGAAGACCAACAAGCTTCAATGTTAAACAGCCCTTGGCCAACCTAACAACCTTTTAAAAAGCCTATTGGAATGGCCTTTTCAAGACAAGCATTGGATCTTCAAGATGCATTTCCAGACATGTCGATTACAATGACAAGACAGTGACAGCACTGCACATCAATAAATCAAGCATTAAGCAAGACCAAGCTGCACATGCCTGCTACATTTTCATGTAAGATCTTGTCAAAGTGTTTGAAGGGAGAGTCCTATTTTGTTGGTAAGGTTACTCCATTATGACCTAGAAGTCACAGGATCGAGTTGTAGAAATAGAAGAAACAGGGGTAAGACTTCGTACATATGATCCTTCCCCAATCCCTACAATGTGGGGGTCTCATGCACTGAGATGCCCATATTGTCAAAGTGTTCATAGCATCACCCATAAGCTTAGCCAATGAGATGCTTTCATCATGACAATCTCAATACTACAAGTGAGATAAAAGCAATTAAATGGCCTTACTCAACATCAACATCAAAGAAATGAACACAGCATACACAACATCAATGAAAATCAAAGATAAATTTATTGGGAAGCAGTTCTACATTACACACCTCTTAATATCCTCCACTGCTTGTTTACGACGCTGTATTTGAAGTTCCAGAATGTGAATCAACGTGGCTCTCGCCTGTGGGGAAAAGCCACCACATAATGAACTGGATCTCATAACCGCACAAAAAATAAAGCACAACAAATAACCCTAAAGTAATGTACCTGATGGGGGCGCAATGAATTAAGGAGATGATGCAAGTTCTTGAATATAAGAGATATGTCTTCAACTCTCCTAGCATACTGTGATGGTCTCTCAACAAGAACGTCAGCAAGCTCCAAGATGTGCAGCTGCAATTCTCGGTTAAGTGACCTCAGTTCTTTCTTGAAATCTACAGAAGGGGGGTAATAGATATCAGCAGAAGCTCCTTACGTCCAGACAGTAAGGGAACGAGAATTAGATTTCGAAATGTTCAAGACACAGACTCCTACTTTTCCATTTCTTTGAAGAACTTACAGCACCCTAAGATATAACGAGGAAACGATAGAGCAGAATACTTGTTTGAAAGGAAGCAAAACAGAACTAATGCCACAAATATTACCAGCAAATTAAGAATTTAACATCAAAAACTCTCACAAATGATAACCCGATTACCCTATGCTGTAACTAGATTGAACAACATACCAACATTAGGTCCTTGTGGGTACAGCTGGCGCACTCCCTGCTCTTCCAAGCTCGGAAGCACATCATCAGTCTACAGAACACAACACACAAAGATCCATCAACGAACAAATACATACGCTCGCGCACGCCCATATTGTATACGTATTTGTTAGTTTTATACATGCTCGTACGTATACAGAGAGAAAGAGGGAGAGAGAGAGATATATATACAGTGTAATTGCCACCGAAACAGAGGTAGGTGCCCTCAATCGGAGGCGGCGGCTCCGGAGCGGACTTTGGGTCTTGCAGGTAATCCTTGTAGAGTCTGTAGTACGGTGGCGGTGGCGGATACGTAGCTGTTGCCATCACCAAACCCTAAGTCTGAACCATAAACCAAAGAGAAAAGACGCAAAAACTGCCCAAAATGTTGACAAGTTCGGTTCAATATAGAGATAAAAAGAAAATAAAACCCTAATTTCCACTCATTTGCCGAAATGCTGCCAAAGGAATAAAATTCGGGTCAATTTCAATTTTTCCGCCAATTAGAGTTTGCATTAATCATTTAACATGATGCATGACAAAACTAAGATTCTTTGCTTTGTTTTGTTCCTTCATTTTCCATTACATTCTCGGGAGCCAAACATCGAAAAGATAATCGGGAGGAACAGACACGAGAGTCTATGGAGAAAGTTTTACCTGGATTCGTTAACAGTGAGCCTGGAAGCCAGTTTAGCCATATTTAAAAAAAAAAAAATGGGGACCGTCCGTGGGTTTCTGAAGTGATCGGAAAGTGCCATCTAGACCGTTCGACCGAATCTATAGTGTAGAGGGAACTTTTTGAATGCCATAAATGCCCTCTCTCTCGGTTACTCTATTGGATGGTAAAGCGGAACGCGGAGTAAGCTTAGCGGTCAACGAGCAAAGACCGTTAGTTCAGTTGACGATGTAAAAACCCAACCAAAAAAAAAAAAAAAAACAAAGAACAACAAAGCAAAAATGTCAGGAATAGGTAAGAAATAAACCTAGATATAGCAAATATATAATTATAATTATTATATTTTTTTTTAATATATATTTTTTAATTTCGTGTTAATTTTTCGGTAATAAAATTCATTGCTTAGCCACGGCTATAAATGGGGAACCTGTACATATGGCGCTCTGTCCCGCCCCCCTGGTTCTCTCAGTGGAGCCCATTCGGTGAATTTCTTTGATCGGATCTGTCGAAGAGCTTCCCTTGGAGTAGAAGACAGGTAAATTTCTGGGTTATATATATTTATATTTCTTCAGAGTCCCCCCCTTTTTGCTTTGGGGATTGGATTTTCAAACATAGGAAAATGGCGTCGAAATGTCAATGAGATTATGGTGGTGGATTTAGATGTGGTTGTTAAGAAAACAATGAGATCCTCCAAAAACGTGGGAGAAACCAATGTAATGCATTGTTCCAACTTCACTGGAAAACATAAATATCAAAAAATGTTTCGGGTGTGAAAGTGTCCATCAATTTTTCAAAAAAGAAAGAAAGTGTCCATCTATTGTAGGATGGATTTGCAACTAGAATGAACACAATAAAATGGTATTGATTACGGAAGAAATTTCAAGCTCTTCCCTCTGTATGGTCTCGAAAGATGAGCTTTTGGAAGGTGTGACACTTTGCAGAATAGTTAATTTCATTGAAAAAAAGTCATAGGGTACGATTGAATGAGTCGTATATCTTAAGGGTAGAACTTCTGTTCGTTCTTGTGTTATCTCAGTTGTCAGGATGAAGGAGAGAATCCCATAGTTAACGGCTCTGCTTCCTGTTTCCTTATAATTATCCCATTATCCCTGTGAATTTTTTTGTATGAATTCATACTTTACCCTTCTTGGATGCACAAGAACGATTGTTTACCACATTTGGAAGCAAATGTGATGGAATTATGTCCTAATGGCAACTAGAAACACAACGGCCAGGATGAAGGTTGATAACTAGAAGTTTGGAAGTGCACATGAGTTTTTTTCTTTTTTTCAAATGACGAGACTTGTATCCCGTGTTACATAGAATCTCAACAGCAAAGGCCGGCAATTTCGTACTGGAGGTTTGTCCTGTGAAATTAAAACTATTGGTTTCAAAATGATTGTAAACTGTATTGGTCCTGATTGGTGGATACATTAAGTGGCTTTCTCTTTAAGGTGATTAGCAGTAACCTACTTTTTCTGTTATGAACTAACTACAGGAATATTTGAACATGGATGGTCCTCTAACTGAGGTGGAACTTGTATCGGAAAAGGAGAAGATTGAGCATGGCAAAGAAGGAGGCCCAGCATTATGTTGTGACCTCTGTGATATTGAAGTAGTTCACAAAATAGCTCAAGAATTCATCCCTGGATTAGCCACAGCTTGTGTAGACAACACGACAGGTGATATGTTTAGGTCCCCGGGTTCAGTGGCTGTTGATATTAGAAAAGAAATGATAGACTATCTCATTCAAAGAAGTGAAAGTTTTGTTGCGGAAACTGTTATCACAGAAGGTAGTCCAGTTGCAGAAGTTTCTGATCATCCTCATGATATTGTTTCCAATTTTATTGATGACTTTGCAAGTTCAAAGAGGAATTTCTTTAGTCGGGTTTCAGGATGGCTGCTTAGTGAAAAGAGGGAAGACAAGATAGATGACTTTGTACAAGAGATGGAAATAAATGGGTTTTGGTTGCTCGATAGGAGAGAAGCAATAGCGAAGGGTTTGCTCACGAATGTCGACTTAAAAATCATATTTCACTGTGACAAGAAATTCCGCACTTCCGAAGAGCTAGCTGAGCATGTTATCAATTGTGGATTTAGGTCTATGAGATGCACAAATGAGGGATGCTCAGCCATATTTTGTGCAAGCCATATGGAAAAACATGATTCAGTTTGCCCTTTCAAAATAATCCCATGTGAACAAAAATGCTCAAATTGTATCCTGCGACGCGAAATGGACAGGCATTGCATTACGGTCTGTCCAATGAAGCTTGTGAACTGTCCTTTCTATGCGGTAGGTTGTCAGTCATCCATAACTCAGCGTATGGCCCAGCACCACATTTCAGATGACTTACACTCTCACCTCCTATATATTCTTCAAAATATTCATAAGGGAGCATCTTCAGAGGATCTGAAACATCGTGCAGACCAATTATTAAATGTGAGTCTTCGATTGCACTTAATTTTTGTGATTGCAGATGTTTAGTGGCATAAAAAACATTGAGGCATAGCTTTGGCCACTCCGATTCTTGTCACAGCATTTGTCTCTGAATTTCTAGAATAACTTTTTTGGGTAATTTTTTTAACCTATTATCCCATGAGAAAATCAAAAAAGTCATTTATAAGAGTGTTTGCAATAGATTCTTTCTGAGTAAAATTTGAACTTGTCCTAACAACGATACGAGCTTTCTAGTCATCCTCATTTTTCATAAATTTTTCATATTGGAATAGGGTCTTAGCACAGATTGTGTATCACAGGCCTGCTGTTGTGGATATTTTTTGTTTGTGTCAGGTGTTTTACAGCCATTCAATCTCTTGCCAATATCTAATGAGGGCCAAAGATAATGTTTACTTGTTCTGTGACAGGCATCTTCTGTTCAGCTAGCAGAAGCCAGCGATGTAAGATCCCTAACCCTTAAAATCAAGGATCTTGAAACAAAGCTTGGGCCATTAGAAGTTCATGCTGCCGAAAGAAATGAAGAGTCCGAGGAGGCCAGTAACAATAATTACGAACATATTGAGGCTACGACTGGTATTAGTGAAGAATCGACTGTGGTCGCAACGAAGGCTGGTGAACAACCCAACAAGGATGCAACGGCTCATGCATCAGAGTTAGCTGAAAACCAAGATCAAACGCCGCACAATTGAGCTTTGCGAACAAAGCACGTTCACGCAATGAAGGGATCTTTCTCAGGAAAAGAGACGTACGTCTGCAATACCTTCATCCTTTACTCGGCGGCGCTTCAGTCCTAACTAATAGGGGTTGTTTTTCTTTGCCCCCACTTGGTTTGATGCTATTGGTCCATTCACATTATTCAAACGGCATGTGTGAAGAAGTATCACTAAATCTTACCTAATTTAACAAGAATTTAACGACAACAAAGTATCTTTTCAAGTGATTTTGGTATGCATAATAACAAATATAGGAATGAAATCTAACCTTAGGGTACCAACAAAATCCTACCCTTTTTTGGGGGGGGTTCTTAAAAATTACGTCTTCGTACTACGTGCGAACCAACTCACCGGAGAGCAAACGTACTTCGACATGTTTGATATTAGAATTTTCCTAGACGGAGAAGAGAGTGAAAGAGAGTCGGTCACATTTAGGAGCCCTCGGTTCAATTGCAGGTGCCTGTCACCGCGAGTCATTTAAGTGAGCAGAGTGAAGTCGGTGCTTCTTTTCCATAAAACGCGTTTCGAGTTTTGTCCAGGCGGGGAAAAAAGAAAAAACCAAAAAACAAAATTGATGAAGTGGGAGATATTCGGGAAATATCATTTATGTTATTGCCCTGTATCGGTGATGATTGCGCGTACGATTCGTGCATTCCAGCTACACTTTCCAGGTCGTGACTCGAGAGATTAACAATTATCAATTGAATTCAATTTCTGGGCCTTTCTCCGTTTGTTTTGAAAAAAAAAAAAAAAGACGTCGGAGGTTGGAATATTTATTTAACCACAATTGCTAATTACTTTTGTTATCTTTGCTTTTTTGTTAATTTACGATACAGCACACGCCTAATCCAATACAGGATGCGGCAAGTAAATCATAAACACCGCTATATTTCAACCTGCGGCGGACGAAGGATGAAGGATTGGGCTTTTTTGAGACCAGTACGCGTAACGGTAATTTCAACGGCGAGTTCCGAAGAGACTCCAGTTGTAATACTTCTCTAGTTCTACTTTAATGAGTTTCATCATTGCTAATTTATCCGATTAATCATTAATTATCTTTTTTTTTCCCCACAAAAAAATGATTTAATGAAAAAATTTGATTGAATTAAAGAATTGTGAATTACAATAGATATAATTAATTTTTTTAAAAAATTAAGTATATATAAAAATAATATTTTATATAATATCTTATATTTGATATAAAAATTTTTTATAGCAATTGATGTAAATTACTCTTTGCGTACACTTAGTGATTGTCTTAATTTTTATATTAAAAGATATTTTATACATAATAAAAATGTTTATTTAAATATATTATTTTTAATTTAACTTAGGGAGACTGAAATTTAATTTGTCCGATAGCCCTGCACTTAAAAAAAAAAAAACAGAACGTGTCGACAGTATCCGTAGTCCGTACAGAACGCAGGACAGCTGTTCGCGAGGGGAGACACGTCCCTTCGACTCAGGAAAGTTAAGTTCCACGCTAAGCGATGGAGCGTGCTGTTACCGTCGCATCGTGACGGCGAGATCATGGAGCGTGGTCTTGACCCCGCGAAAATAAAAGTTTATTTCCCTTCGCGTGTGGAGGTTTTGTCAACCGGAGAATTGTTACCATTTTTTTGGGTACAGAGCCAAGTGCGGTGCAGTGCAGTGACGGTGGAGCTGACTTGTCTAGATAGATTCCCACGTTTCTCTTTCTTTTTGACGCAATTATGCATGTTTACTACTCGAGCTCCCCGGCTAGAATTGTTACCACTTTCTTTCTTTCTTTTTTTTTAAACATAAGTAGTTAAAATTGTAATAAATACCAAAAATTGAAAAACGTAAAATTTTTTGCAAAAAATAAAAATAAAAAAATAATTTTTTTTTTGTTTATAAGTAAAGCCAAAAGACTAAGAAAAGAAAAACAAAAATATTAAAATTTGAATATGAAATCAAAAAAAAAAATAATTTTTAAAATTAAAATTTGATAGGTAGACTGCGGAACCTCTGCACTCTTAAAAGACAGATGTGATGACAATTTGCTCTTAATCAAGTCGATTGCGTTCGTTTCGGTTTTTATATTATATATTTTTATTATTATAATAGGACATGTATAATGTATTAATCCTTCGCGTGAGTTTCATGTCTTCGCATTTATATGATGCATACTGTGGACCCTTTAAACTCCAAAAAGTACAATGTCTTTACGTCAAAATATAATAGTAATTTTTGCTATATTTAACTTATTTTATTCGTAAATTTAACTATAATACAGTTAATTAATTAATTTTTTATTATTGACATATTTTTCTCTTAAACGATATCAACATTCGAATATACTTGTCATTCCCATACGAACGTATTACCTACATTCACTTTGTTGATAAGATTATTCGTAGTCTAATTAGAAAGTTGTACGTATAGCAAACGTGACATCTGATTGACCACAAGAAGAGGAAGAAGAAGAAGAAGAAGAAAATGCTTTTATACACGGGGGCTTTTTCACCTCTCCTCCCCTCCGAGCAAAAGTTCCTGAATTAAAATTCTTCTTGAATTTCATTTTGAACGATCGAGAGAGGTGAAAAATCCACGAGGACCCAATTTGGTTTGTTTATTTTTACCAATTTGTGAACATTCTGTTTATTTGGTGAAGTGGAGTGGCCATGGGAACTAAATTCCTTTTGAAATTCGCTACTTTGGTATGAATGAGCTGCATGTATTTGGACCAAAAGTGTCAGTTTAATCATATCAAAAAAAGGGTGAAATTAATCGTATAAAGGAATGTTGAATTTATTAGAAAATTAATCATGCCGAAAAAAGAAGGGCTCAAGCAGAATTGAAGAACAGGTGGTTACACTCAGCGTATCTGCTGTCCTGTCTCTCTCTCCGACGTGTGTCTGTGCCTGTTAAAATTTCTCTCTCTCGATCATCTATATATAATGCACTGAATGTTGCAGGCATGGCAAAGAAGGCACCGTACAATTTTAGCTTCCAAGGCCTTCTGTGCAACGAGCGAGAAAGAAAGAGGGAGGGAGAGAGACGTGTGCTAGAAGAGATCCTTAACAACCTGAATAAAAAAGGAACCAGCCCCAGCCCCACATTGATCCGTCTCTCTCCCACTCACACATTTGTTCTCAAAGCTAATAAGTCCCATTGTTTTGATTCATTTTTCTCTTCTGGGTTTTCGCTTGTCTGGTTTTTCCAAAACTTTCTCTCTCCTCTGTCCACTGCTCTGTCTTTCTGGTGTCTCTTGATTCAGGTAACTAATTTAAGTGTACCGTACCCTTCATTTACTTATCCATGATTTTTGTTTTCCAGGAAGGTTTTTTCTTTGCTTCCTTTATTTCTTTTGAATAATTTTACCCAGCCTTTGTCAATGTTTTGATCAAATTGTGGGATGGTACCTACGAAATGGCCCTTACCTTTGAACATTTCTGTTTCGTTGCATAAATGAAAGATGAACATTGTAGGTGCTTTTCTTTTCGTCAAGTCCATTTTCTTTTTCCTTGTGTGTTTCGGGGAACTGTGTTGCATGAAACGCGGGAGAAATTGATTTTCGGGGCGTTTAAGTTCTTCCATTGTTTTGTCCTATGCACACACACACACATACTCACTCACACAATATTATGATTTATGTGAAGTTCTGTTTTCTACAAGCATTTGGATTCTTGATGGTGGGGCGTAAAAAAGTTAGTGTTGATAAGCCTCCTGTTTTGGATACAGGAAATTAAAATTGATGTCTCTTCCATCTAATGCTTGTCCACATCGGAGTTCAACTTTCAATTCTCTTTAATTTCTGCTTGTTTCGACAGTTAGTCAGTTACCAACATACCCCGTAGATAACTTTGGTTCTTTGAAGATGTAAGGAAGACATGATATTTCCTTCTTGAGCACATACTTCAATTTCGTCCCCCTTTGCAGAGTTTTACAACCGGGATAATCGTTTTGCTGCAGTCCTCCTATTAAGCTCAACCAGTGAAGAAATTGGTGAGAGCCTCACGGTTTACCAGCCGTCCTTCAGAATCTGCCATGCTGCAATCATGTGGCATGTTTGAAGCTTCTCTTAGATGTAAAAGGAGGGAGATGAATGCTGCATTCCCTTGTAAAGGTCCAACGTCAGACAAGGAAATCAAGGTGTTTGGCAGATCAAGGAGTCCAAAGAATGGAGGCAAGGATGGCCGATTGACAACGTTGGGTGGCTTATCTGAGTGTAAGCGCTACTCATCCTTGCCCATGTTAGAGAAGCAACAATACCACCCTGCGGTGAAGTTGCTGAAAGTGTACAAAAGTTTCAGAACCAGGAGGCAGCTAGCAGATTGTGCGGTTGTTGTCGAGCAAAGATGGTCTGTGCCAATTGAAGTCTGCAATTATCTTTGTATTTATGTAAATCAAATGCTATCTTTATTGCCATTAAACCTTGTATGGTGAAGATAGGTTTTGTTTGTGTCTTTTTAACGTGAGACTGGCATTAATTCTTGCTTTGCATCATAGGTGGAAGCTGTTGGATTTTGCTGAGCTTAAGCGAAGCTCTATATCTTTCTTTGACATTGAGAAACCTGAGACTGCTCTTTCACGTTGGTCAAGAGCAAGAACGAGAGCTGCCAAGGTAAATTCTAAACTACTTGATTTGGGCTTTGACGGATGTTTTACTAGAATCTTTAGATTCTGAAAATTCTTATCTTCTATAGGTAGGAAAAGGTTTGTCCAAGGATGCCAAGGCTCGGAAGCTCGCTTTACAGCATTGGCTCGAGGCAGTATGTTCTTTCCATAAAAAAAAATAAAAAAAATAATAATAAATGATAAATAAAGAAGAAAAAAGGAAAAACAAGTAAAGGTACTCATTGAACCTATCATTGATCTCACTCTTTCCTCTGAGCAGATTGATCCCAGGCATCGATATGGCCATAACCTTCAATTTTATTATGTCAAATGGCTGCACTGCCAGAGTAAACAACCTTTCTTTTATTGGTGAGATCCCTTGAGCTAAAATCCCATTGCAGCCAAGAACATACAACTCACAATTGACATGTAAACTGCAGGCTTGATATTGGAGACGGGAGAGAAGTCAACCTTGATAGATGTTCGAGATTGAAGCTCCTACAACAATGCATAAAGTATCTTGGCCCTGTGAGTTTTACCCCCTTTTATCATTCTCTCATTTCAATAGTAAACCTCACGTTCCAACAGTCAAGGAATCAGAATATCTTCCTATAGATGGTGTTATTTCTTATTCAAGCATTCCTGTCTATAAATCCAACACTATTTCTGGGGGATAAACTACTTGTGTTGACCTATAGCTTCTGTGTGGCTGGAAACTGAAATATGATACCAGTATTTCTTAAGTTCATTTATCCTTTTCTGCATTTTCCCTTTGCTTTAGCTTGATTCAATGGAATAGATTATCCAGTTGCTTCATCTTACAAAAAGGCCATTTGTTCATGTTTCAGACTGAAAGGAAGGCTTATGAAGTTGTGGTCAACCATAGGAAATTAGTCTATAAGCAAAGTGGCAAGTTTCTTAATACAACAGAAGGACCAAAAGATGCTAAGTGGATTTTTGTTCTGAGTACATCAAAGAGCTTGTATGTTGGTCAGAAGAAGAAGGGAACATTTCAACATTCAAGCTTCCTGGCTGGTGGGGCGACGCTATCTGCTGGAAGGCTAGTTGTGGATGATGGTGTTCTGAAGGTAGAAAAGAAATTATTGAGTATTAATTCCTTTGACAAGATGCTCTTTTCTTTCCAGGAGGACTGTTTACACATTCGTATGGTTCTTTAAATTTGATAGGCAGTTTGGCCTCACAGCGGACATTATCTCCCAACAGAAGAAAACTTCCAGGAGTTCATGTCATTTCTAAAGGAACACGATGTAGACCTCGCTAATGTAAAGGTAGATAAAACGAGCTCCTCCCTTTACATCAAATTAGTATGCCCAATGGGTCGGAAGTACAAAAATTTCTTTTTGCAGGATATTCCGTGCTAGCAATAACTGCAATAGTTACAGCTGTCTATGAATTATCTAATGTCAAGGATCAAAAGTTATTGTTGACTAATGCATTTCTATGTCAGCGAAGATGAAATGCTTGTTTTATGCCTCTCATTGATACATTTGCATGTAATATGGAGACTTCAGGAAAGCCCTGCTGAAGACGACGAAGAAGTCATTAACAAAAAGAGCAATGTTGATGCAATCCGAGACCATAGATCGAATGCAGATCTACCTCCACACAATAAAGTAACGAATATTGAAAGCTTGAATCAGGAGAGCATAGATTCAAGGCCCCGAGATTCTAACTTTGCACCAAATGCTGACGACACACAGACATCATCAAATTTATCTCGTGAATTATGCTCAAAGATTACCAGGCTTAAAATACAATTAGCAGACGACGAATTTGAAATTTTCAAGACTGAAGAAGTACTGAGACATAATAGCTGCCATATTGAACCTCCTGATTCTCCTTCAGATAAGGACTACGAATCGGCCGAAGATCCATTTTTGACAGAGGAAGATTTCGCGTTTGCTAAAATCAACTTTTTCGACGAGGATGGAGAAGAAGAAGAGGAAAAGATCCCAAAAGAAAAAATCTTGAAAAGAATAGATTCACATAAAGGAACGAAGTCGTATCAATTGGCCAAGCAGTTGTCCTCTAAGTGGACAACAGGGGTAGGACCAAGGATAGGTTTCATGAGGGATTACCCTTCGGAGCTTCAATTCCGGGTCTTAGAGCAGGCAAACTTGTCACCAAGGTCAAGAAATCCTAGTTCTACTCCCCGGCTCACGTCTCGCTCTAATGCCAAAGTTTCCAAATCGACTTCATTTTGTAAGTAAGCCAGTTGCAGAAGCCATCTTGCTGCAAATCAAGTGCAATTTTCGCACACTGCAACACCTTAGACCATCTCAGATGCCAGGAAATTTTGCTCATCGTATTGCTGGACATTGAAGCAGGGAAATTTTTTTTGACTTGAATAAGTAGCAACGCGGTGAGAATCGTATTAAAGCGCAGAATCCATCACACATATAGTTTTTAAATTCTAAGGCTTTTCAACAAATCACACCACATCAACATATCTGTTCACTGTATCATTTTCATTATATTACCACCAAAATTCTCCGTTTGTTTAATTCTTTCTTTGCAATGTCATCCATTACACATTTGAACTCGTGATAACAAACGAAAGGGTCTGTTCACTTTTTTCTTTTTTCTTTTTTTCTAATGAAGGTTCAAGTTTGCTTTTACTTTTTAGCACACTTTACGTTTTTAGTTGGACCAGCAGCAATGGACCGCGAAAACTTGTAGGTTAGACAAGACTGGATTGAGCTCTAACTTTCTTGCAGGCAGGCCCATATGAAAGTAAAGCTCAAACACTGTCCAGGTATTGGCGAGCTTAAAGTAATCTGGGCGGTCAGAGTCAGACTATTAAGAACTTTTGTCCAAACCGACAGAAGTATTGGCAAGGATCCATTGGGTTGGGGTTACCTAGATAAAGGCAATGTTACAGCGGGCTACAATGACTATTATACTATTGAGTCATCAGGGGGCTACCTCGATGAAGACAGCACTTTCGAAAACATGGAATAGCATGGATTCCTTAGAAATGAAAGCGATGTTGAGCTCTAATTTGCTGTTATTCAACCTTGGACTGCTTATCTCCTCTATTAAAATGTACTAGATTGTTTCTCTAAATCTCAATTATTCGACTAAATAAGATTAACTCTTTAAGTACGTTATTTAGATTCTTTTTTTTGGGGGGGGTAAACGGGAAAAAAAGAAGATTTAGATAGTTTACTAGTTGAATATCCAAGAGAGAATAATCCGGACCTTAGGATGTTACTACTTTTGTTTACTAGTTTACAACTTTTATTTAATTTCCAAGTCAATTCGAACTTCTTTGTTTTTTTTTTTCAATCCCTTATTTTTGGTCTGGGAATTAATGTTAAGTTTATAGCGTTATGTCACTTCTCTTATCTTATGTTCTATATAAACTCTATGTTGGCTAAGGTGTAGAATGTTAACAATTGACATCACTGTCCGAAGTTGAAAAAGGGAGAGAGCTGAGAGTCGGGAAAAAGAGAGAGAATGAGAGAGTGACTAGTGATTATGAGAGGTTATAAGGTTAATCTTGCCTTGTTTGCTACAGCCATACCACAGGAAAAGCCAGCTTCCAAGAAAGGAGAGAGACAAAAAAATGACTAATTTTGTCTTGACTATTCTTTCCCCTTTGGTTGCTTTTGGGAACATTTCTTTTCTTTTCCTTTCCTTTCTTTTTGATTATCAATGGGAAAATTGAAGAGGAGAGTTTATTTTGTAGCCAATGAATGTAACATCGCCGGCCCCGTCCAACTTATTTGGTGTCTTCTTGACCCCAAATTCCACATCACCTTCTTCAACTACAATTCCCTTTTTGTGAGCACTAATTTACTCTAGACTTCAACTCTCTTCGGCCATAATATGAAACCCAAAGAAACAAGGTCAATCTTGTCTTGATTGTTACGATGATATCACAGGGAAAGCCAACTTCCCAAAAAAAAAAAAACAGATAGACCAAAAGGACCAATTAAGAGAGCTACCTGCCTCCGATTAAGGACAAAAAGTTGCAGGGCCAACCGTAATATTGTAGCCCCATCTTGTCCCTAGCAAAACATTCGAGTCCCCAGGGGTTTGCAAAACCCCACATATAACTAATAGCCAAATAAAACAAAGAAACGCTCGTTTGTACCCAACCAAGAAGAAGAAGCACTTGTTAGGTGTATTCATTTCATGTTAATCTCTGTATTTGTAAGAGTAATTTATGGAAAATGGCAATTGTTCCCCAAAAAAAAAAAAAAAGAAAAATCAATCAAATATTGTAGAATAGAAGTAAACGAGATACTCCTTTCCATAAACACAAGACATTCTTAAAGTAAAATAATTCGTTTTCCAATTTTCGTCCTGTTTATTATAAAATAAAAGTCAAATGCCCAAAGAAGCATCTTACCTTTTTGAAAACGTTCGATGGTCACATTTAAAGGGGTTTAAAAAAAAAAAGAAAATTTTAAAAATTGAGTTAATCCAATTAAATTTTATCATTAATTTATTAAACCCATATGAAGAGATTTTTTCAAATTATTTATAATTTTTAGTTTTAAAAACTGTGATTAGTTAAAATAAACTGAATTATTATATACATATATATACATATATTTATATATTTACTTATTTTTTATAATACTAAATAAATAAATAAATAAATAAATATCACTAAATTATTATTATATTTTAAATAATTAATTTTTTTATTTTATATTTAATAATAATCGTATTTTTATAAAATATATTAAAATTCTAATTTTTAAGTTCAAATTAAAAATTTTAAATTAGATTAGTATCTTATAAAAACAAGAAAATTTCAAATTTTTTCAAATTTGATATGCACTTTTTTTAGTCAGAAAATATACCACGAACTTTGAATTGGTGTTTGAATCTAGTACGCTGTCAAAGATAGATGATGGAATCTTTTAACTAGCCAAGGTTGCACACCGGCGTACATTAGATACCTTGTTGGCATGTCATGTGTGCACAAAATTAAAAAAATAAATAAAAAAATAAAAGTTAAGAGACCTGAATTTGTATTTGACCCTAAGCAATTTATGGTCGTTCTTTCTATCTCATTCCGACCGTATTTCCCGAAAGAACGTACGTCGTCCTCATGCTTAACAATTTCATGCTCGCGATCGCCGGTAGTGATCTTGGCTACAGCGACCTGATTGGCAACCGAAATACGCCATAGGTGGTAAATGATCGATGGATGGGTGGCAAAGAGCAAGATGGGTGGCCAACGAATTGATCACTTTTATCCTTTGAAGCAAGCAAAAATTTTGAAAGTTGGATGAAATGAAAGTGGCTCTTTGATTTTAATTTTTAATTTTTATATTAATATTTTTGTCGAAACACCAGTTAATAATTATTTTTTTATTAATGACTCATTAAATTTAAATTTAAATTCAAAATTTATGATATATTTGTTAAAAGAAATTCACGTTAAAATTAAAAAATTTTTTAAGAATTTCTTACTTCTTTCGGTCTTGACCCTTTTAAATTTTCATACAAAATCAAATTTCAACTAACTAATCTATTCAAATAACGAACTAAATCCTATTTTCGATTAACTGAAAATTCCGTTCAATTTGATCTTTAATAATAGACACTTTCAGTTGGATTTTCGGGGCCGTTGTTCGGTCAGACGAATCCTGAGTACCCTGAATCACATCATTTCCGCTGTCTATTTATTTTCGTCAAGTAAACCTCAACTACATTTGTCGTTAAATACATGTAATATTTCGTGCTAGATCGGACCACAGACTAAAATAATATGTCAATAAGATTAGCAATATATTAGATTTAGACTCAAAATTTATAATATATTGACCCATTATTTAGAACATTTAATCTATTTCTTTTATATATATATATATATATATATATATATATAAACCGTATGACCAAAATGAGTAAAAAATAAATAAATAAACTTTGTTATATGCTTGTAAAAAAGACAAGGCTAAATTTACAAAAATTCTGAAAGTTCATAATTTTTTTTTATTGATTAGCCAGGTCTGTGTGTTACGTGATACAAAAACATAAAAACGGTCCGAAAAGAGAGGAAAAATAGATTACATCATAAGATACAAACGTTACAGCACTCTTTTCCGACCTTTCGCCCATTGTGAATTGTTCTCTGATGCACATCACCTCTCTGTGAATCCTTGGAAACCATAGAAAGTTCTCTTAAATAAAGGGAAATATGATGTACTCAGCGTAGAATAGATTCCATATAAACCGGTAGAACGCTGAAATTGCTTCCTGAAAAACAAGCCAATGATGCTGTCAAGAAAGAAGGAAAAAAAAATGCATATTCTGAAAGGAGAGTCCGGTTTTTCGTGATATGCTTCGTTGCTGTGCAATAGTAATGTTTCAGTGACACCCTTAATAGTAATGTTTCAGTGGCACCCTTGAAAGTATATGTTGAATCCTGACAACATTGTCTATGAAATGACCTGACAAGGCAAGACTGAACAACTAACTTTTCATTTCATTGACTTTTGATCAACGCTCAAGACAGGTGATGAACGGTGAGTACTCTCACTAAGCAAGGCGAGAATAAAAGTACTTTATGGAGTTCTTTCATCCGAACCAAGATAATAATTGGATATTGTTTTCTCATCATTTCATGAACCTATGCATTACCTTGGTGAACTTAGCCTGTTCCATGACCCGTGCCTGAAAAACACAACAAAATTTTCTTAAATACCAAAATCATAGATTTTGCAATACCAAAAACATGGACGGCAACAAGGTCTACTTGCTAGAATACTGAAAAATTTTACATCAAGTTCTTTGCTTCCAAAGGAAATACTGGCAGCACAACTTAGCCTATTCGCTATTCATGGCAGTAAATGTGGCATTCAGGAGGATCGAGAGAGAAGGATTCCCTTAATATTGGGAGGCAACAATGGAATAGCAGCCAGCTTGGATGAGTCAAGTAATATTTCTAGTTTCCTTACAAATCAAACCACCGAAAGTGTCGCCTCTAGGATTTGCTAGTGTGGATGAAAGATGTCAGTCTCATCGGGAGAGAGAGAAACAGAGGTGCTCAGACGAAGAAAAGTGGATATATAGGGGATAGAGTTGGATATAATTTGAGGCTTGTTTTAAATCTCTGTACTTCAAGGTCTTCACCATAGCATTTTTATTATCGCTTTTGCTCATAGACTTTGGTCAATGAAAAGCCATGAAAATTCTGTATTCTGATTTCTCCCAGTGTAGTGTTCTGTACTCTATTCTGCAAATCAAAATGTGGGCATAGCTATCCTGGCATTATTCCCTTTCTTTTAAAGCTGGTGCTCTCACATATTCATTTCCTTTTTTGAAGGTTAGAATATCAACAAGGACTAGTGTTTTCCATTATAGCATCCAATCTTCTTCTGTTTCCAAGACAGTAGGCTTGTGGGGTCAAATGCATAAATGCGAAGTTGGCTAATTCAGATCCTAGACATACAGTACACACCAAGAAAGAACAGTGATCACCAAACTGACTCCTATTATAAATGCATAAAAGTGCTAGGTAAACAGGTCCTTCATCAGAGAGCTTTGCACAAAAAGGCATCTGGGATACTAAAATAAGCACCACTACATAACAACATTTATTGAGTAACATTGGAGGCACAAGAGAGCAGTAAAGTAATTTTCTTACATTCAGTTTCATTTATTTGTGGAATTAAATGAGATATGATCCGTCCGTGTTTTTTGTTACTCTTATGTTACTCTTTAAGTGCTCCTACTTAATTTTTCTCTACTAAAATATCCACGGCCACTTTGTGACCATGGTTGCCTGCTTCTTAAAAACTGGGTAATCGTGAGAGACAAATCCTTCAAACAAAAATTGGAGTTCTCAAGTTTAGGACAAAGGGATAGATAATTTTCAGAATCATAATATGCAAATTAATAAACATACGAGAGAATGAGTATTTTATTGCAGAATGGTTAAACAAAAAACAAAAAGTGACCTAATGATGAATACCAAACAAGAAAGATACACCAGAAATTTAATCCCTTGCAAATATGTTTCTGAATTCTGAGTCGAAATATACACACCTGGAAAATCAACAACGCTGCTAGAATGATATGTGCCAGTATCATTACACTACGCCTGAATGCCTGCAAAAAGTGCAAGCATTAATTTTTGGTTCATCTTCATTGAAAAAAAAGAACTAGGGTTATAAAAATTTTCACAGAACATATAAATCAAACACTTGATAAAATCATGTACAAATCAATCAGAACAAGCCTTCAAAGGAACTTTGTTACCTGAGGCATGTAAATAGCTGCTAATATGGCACCGATATAGTTGACCAGCAAAAGTCCAGATCCAAGAAAAGCAATATTTCTAACTCCAAGATTTGTTGCCAAAGTAGATATGTTGAATCTGCATTGGATACATATCACTAAGGGACAGCTCATGCTTACTTGCTTACATCAGACAAAATAACCACTCACCCTTAACAAAAATCATCATTATATTGGATTTGGAAATTAAGAAAAAGTTTTACAGTGATAAACTTTTGGCAGCCATACTCAGAAATGCAATTTACCACCATGAATGCCTTACAATTCAGAAAACAACACCTTAGACATAATGATTTGAAGGCAAAACAAAACTAGAAATACTCAGATTGCAGGAGTAAACTAACTGAATGTAAGCATAAATCCAAAATCCATATCTCAACTCACTTGCGATCGCCCTCTACATCTGGAAGATCCTTTGTTATGGCTATGACCAGTGCAAACAATGTGACAAAGCTTGTGATGAATGCCACAGGTGAACTGCAGGTAGAGATTAATGTGCAGGCATGAGAACCTTTTCCATGAAGGGGTGCACAGCTAAAGTATCAACATCAAAGGACAGCTGAAATTCCCAAGACTTTTTCTTTGGGGAATGCAACTGTTTTTTTTTTTTTTTAATGTTTTTGTTAATTATGTGGCAGGTTCATGAAGTTGATGTATAACTAAACTACTAATAATGCAAGAGATGGCTAGCATTCCTTGGGGATGGAGCACAATACCAATCTCCTGACTGTTGTAGAACATTTGATTAACCAGTGATCTAGATCTCAAAGAAAAGAATGCATCAATATATTGTGTTATTAAGTAAAGATACACAAGAGAGCAATTGATCTACCAATTTTATTATTTTTCTGTCAAAAGCTTTCAGAATAAAAAGTAACACGTTGGTGTACAGAATCAGGCAGTTGTGCAGATTGGATGACAAATAATGTTCCTCAACCCAATTTATGTGAGCCCTGTTTCCAGCAATCTTCCCAAGGACCAGAAGTTCGCTATAAAAAGATGATAATGGTGCTTTCCAAACCTTTTGTTCTCTTTTTAAGAATTCCTATATTGACAAACAAGACAAACAAAATCAACCGCATACTAACACAGGTCCTTTTTATTGAGGGTAAATGCAGTTCCATATTTTTAAAGTAAAAAATAAAAAGAAAAGAAAAAACACTCAAAAACACCACAATGAATGGATTGTATCATGTGGGAATTTAAACCTTAAGCCACAGCCTCAAATTTGTCTCTCTCCCTCTTATTTATTTATTTAAAGTTTCAAGGATCAGCCCACCAACATGTTTAAATGATCACAAATATGACAACATTGCTTCTCCAATACAATACCACATATTAATAAGCCTTCAAGGTAATTTACCTCCATTCAAAAGAAAGCCCAAGGGCAGCTCTAGTGGCATAATATACACCAAAATTGAGAAGAAAACCCCGTACCTGCAAAGCTATGACTGGTTACAGTTTGATCATGCATCCTATATAACAAAAAATCAATAATGTTTCTACCAGTACAATAGTACTGTAAAATCCTGTGATTGTTCAAATTTAAGATGGTTATATTGTAATGGCATCTGAAAATAGCGCACGGCACAATATATGAACAAATATATCACCAAGTTAACAATATATGAACGAATTCACTTCAGATGAAAGCTGCACGGCACAAAACAATTACGCATGTTGATTTTTCATGGCTTCAGAAATGAGATATTCTTGGTGAACAAAGAAATACTCTTATTTCTTAGCTCTTACCTGATTTTATTTGCAAATGCTAGCTAATCATAAAATATATATATTCATTCCATATTATTAATTTACTGATTATGGCTCGGAACATTTTAAGATAACATCAGTGTCTTTCCAAATGGTATGCAAATGAAAATCCTCCAACTTGATCTCATGTCATCGACAAATATTAGTAGCAATGAAGAAAAAGTTCTGTGGTCTGAAAAACTATTTAAAAAAAAAAAAAACAAAGAAGCCATACCGTAGCAATAATAAGGAATGCTACAACAGGAAATCTCTTCAATCTAAGTGGAGGAACAGAATAGATTGTCCCCAGGAAAAGACCAAGGCAGTAGAGAGAAGAAATGAAGGGACCAAAATTTTGTCCAACAATCACAATGCCTGTCACTGCAAAAAATATAACCAACAGCCATGCAGATTGAACTGAAAGATCCCCTGCAGCTATAGGCAAATAAGGTTTGTTAACCCTGCAAAATAAAGAGAAAGAAACCAACTGATTCAAATAATTGATTCGTTACATTTGGCAAATGGTGAAAACATGGTACATAGAGTTTAGACACAGGTGACCCAACTGAAGAATTGCACACTAAGTCGATGCAGAGAGACAAACATACAAATGGCAAAAGCCATACAACATTCATGAGAAAAGAAAGTTGAAGCAAGAAACATATTTGTGGCTCCAGTGTGGTATGCCATTTCAAAAAACTCCCTAATCTATATTTGCAGATTTTCTAAGTCTGAAGATTCTTCAGCTCAACATTTGCCAATTTCCTTAATAAGAGGCCAACTTGTGTCATCTTCAGACCATGTAGACTTTGCATTTTACCTGTTATCTTCCTTGGCTGTTAACAATTAGAAGTTAAAGCATGTTTTCTAGCCTACTTATGCCATAATTTATAGAACACAGTGGTGCTTCTTACTTGTCTATTCCAATATCATAGATTTGATTGATGCCAACAATATAACCGTTCCCACATATTAAAGCAAAAAGACCAGAGAGTGCCTTTAATAGCAGCGACCACTTTATTAAATTTGAGTTCTCAATCAGCGCTCTAGTCACCAAAGCACTGTCAAGAGAACAAACAACAGATTTAGATCAAGCATACTGCAATTTGTAGCAATAAGCAGCAGTCACCAATGTTCACACAGTAAATACAGGAAATTATTGCTTACATGGACCCTAGGGCTGTTCCCCGTATAGTATGGGGCCTTAGAAATCTCCAGCAGGCATCTTTGAAATCTGAAATTCTGTTTAAAGTTGGATCAGATCCAGCAGCTTCAACTCTGGTACAGGCCTGTATGTGGCAGTTTGTCTAACCAGGTCAACTTCCAAAACATTTCAATTGCCAAGCATGCACTGCCAAAATGACTTCAATAAACTGATTCACAAGGAATAGGGAATCTGGAACAAACAAGGTGCCTATCCTCCATTTAGAATCTGGTTGAGCCAGACAATTCTTAGCTTGAAGCCAGTCAGCTTAACCCTTTGCCAGTATCTAAAGATATAGCTTGGCTTTTGTCTTTTCCATTGTAGTATTGTTCCATTGACACATTCATTGATGTGGTCAATTTACCTCATTAATTATCAAACAAATAGGCTGTTATATAAGGTCATATGGCAGTTTGAGACTAAGAGTTGTGTCTACCAATCAATTGTTTAACATTATTGAAACCAAACTACTGCTGACCATCCACTCGAGAGAAAAAAAATAAAAAAAGCCATTGCTGACTGTCAATGTTCTAAGCAAAGCTGCTGCAATTGCCAAATAAGTAATGCATATGCTACTAGGTAGAATTACCCTTATAGATAAAGTTCCAAATGAAAAGCCAAGGATTACATGTGAACACATTTTCAATTTGTATGTTCCATATCTCCACCTCTCTACTGATTGCCCAACAAAAATGAGGCAGGAATTAACAACACCAATCACTTTGGGCAAAATTCCTCACAGGGAATTTCTTGGTTGCATTCTTCCATTTGATATGCATGACCCATGTGTGTCAGCTAGCTTGGCCCTTAAAATCAATCGCAGATCCACAAGACTTAGATATTGCCAGGATGTGGAATTGGAGGCTTATGGGAAGGTTGTGTTTCTCATCGCTCACCCCACTGGGCTTCCTACCAAGTTCAATATAATGAACTGCATTTCAGTAGCCAGCTTCCTTAATAATCGAAATCTGATTTGTGTATTCCTCAATGTTTAGGGGAGTTTAGGACAAAGTTAATCAAAAAAACAAAAAAAAAAAAGCAAACAGCTTGGACATTTACAGTAATCAGAAAACTTTACAATCATTCAATAACTTCGTTCTTTGCCCCCCAAATGAACTTAATGGCACAAGCAGAAGAGATATCAGAAACTAGGATGCAGAATCAAAGCATACCCAGATGGGATAACGCCTGTACTCTCTGCTTAATGCGAGTTTTGACTCCGGCTGACTCTTGTGAGTTCGAAGTCCAGTAAAAGGCAGAAGCTTTCGGCACTGAAGATGAAAGCCAAATGGTGGTCTTTTCGTGGGCTTAATGGGTATTTCTGTATGCTGATGAGAAGGAGAGTTGCAACGAGAGGTTACGGCTGAAATTCTTACAGAAAATGGAGGAGACAGCGAGAGCTCCATTCACGTACGGGGCACAGAGGATTTGTTGTGTCGGTATGTAATTAACGGTAAGCAGTTGGGTTTTGTCGTACTCTATCATCAAACAGATTGCGAGGACCAAGATTCATAATACAGGCGCACCCCAGAAAATGGGTGCAGAATTTTGTTTTTTTCCCCTCTAATTAGTGTCAATTGAAACTCAAACATATACATTTACGACGAAGCCTACCCCATCCCAAAGCTGAATATTTACTGGGGTGGTGGCCTATCGTCCTCGATTTGTGTTTTATTTTCCTAATGAAGCGGCCTAAGCCCATCTTCGTCTTTGAATTAATTGGTAACTTTAATTTAAAATTTATTAATTTCGAAGACAATTTTAATATTAAAATATTCTGTCATTGATATGCATACATTTTTTTTCCTCTCTTTCCATTTTGATTGGCGGTGGTGAAGTCAAAATATATATATATACATATTGTTTTTAAATTAAGAGGTTTATTGATAATAAATTATACAATAAAAATACTTTTTTCAAAATATTAAACTTTAGAACCTTAAATATGGAGGTTCAAATAAAATTTGCCTAGACAATCTAAAGAGCGTATTAGTAATTTAACCGATGAGACGGGCAGAGGCGTTTGCAGGCACTCTTTCAATGGACTAAGCAACCAAATCATTCTTCGTAATCAATTTGTGTGTGAGCAGCACGGATTCCCACAATGTCAAAGATTGGGAACCGGAACCGTACAGTGATTTCCGTACGAGAAATGGATTGACCGGGGAGTGGGGAGTGGGTACATTCCACAAAATCTCAAAACATTTCTCTGAAACGGGCAAAGCCCATACAGGCTTTGTTGGCCACGAAAAGCATGTGTACAATTGGCTTTTGCAGATGCTTAATTAGAACAGATAATATTCACCCCTTTGCACTCCCGTACAGAATATCACTACAAATGTGCAGAACATCACTCACAGTGCTTGATATCTAATATGGGAGTGGGAAAATAGAAGAGGAAGCCTGAAGAGAAAAGAGGGAAAAGAAAATGGTGGAGAGAAGTGTAAGAGGAATGGATATGAAGATCAAAGTCCTCAAGTTTGCATATATGCATAGGAGGGGGAGGGGAGACAATCAAGGTCAATATCATAGGTAATCAATCGGAAGCTCCCAGTCATCCCCAATATCTTTTGTTTTGGGATGAGATTTTTTGCTGCCGGGACGTTTTTTATTCCTTCTGCCACTATTAGATCTACCGGAACTTTTACTATCAGAAAATTCACCAAGTCCATCCATGGACGTCTGCACACAATGAGTGTCCCAGAAGCCCTGGTATAAGCATGTAAAAAATTTAGCTGCTCACACTATCACCATAAATCTAATATTTACCATAAAAAAAGGTATTGCTTTTCTTAAATAACAGATTTTGAGTTGTGCAGCAAAATAAGAAACCAAGAATTTAAGTTGCCTCTGGATGCCATGCCTAGTCTAAATCACAGAGCTCGAATAGTTTAAACTAACAGTTGAGTAGTTTTCTGTGCTAAAACCATAAAACATGAATCATCAATGTGTTGATGATATGCAAAGTGCCCAGCAAAAAGAATAAAAAAAAAAACACGGGGATGCAGTAACCACAATTGTTGGCCCACAGTTTTTAGCCTCTATGCATGCAGCCCAGTGCATGGCCTCAGTTGTCTGACTCCATGTGTGCATGATGGAGAAGAAGAGGAGTGGGGGTAGCAGTGATGATTATTTATTGATATATATGAGATGCACAAGAACCCAATTTCAACTGTTATTTTTCACCACCGAGAAGAAAATAAACTATCAACACAAGCCCCTAAATATTCAACTCGACGAAGTGCTCATGAGCACTGAATTTCTGTGCAAGACTATATCTTTCTTGGCATACATAGAAAGTACAGACTCAATCGCAAGGCAATATCAATGGCTTTGCTATACACAAAAAGAGATACCTTTGTTATCCTATGTATCCGTGAGGCTGCAGCTTCATGCACAACAACTGTGTCTGGTAGAACTTCAAGAACATCCTCTACAAGTAAAGCGTATGAGCTCACCTGAATTCAAAAGTGAAAGAAAGCAGTTGAGCTCATAAAGAATAAGAAGTATTTATTCCACAGCGTGAAATTATAGTAGATAATCTACAACTGTTTCTAACTGAGCCAGAATGGACTACATGTTCACCACTAGATGTTATGGCAAACACAAAATACATCAGAAAAAGAAGGTTAGTCACCAACCAAACTAGATGGAATGATGGAAATCCCAAATGCATCAAACTCAAGTGATTCCACAGCACCTGAATTTATGTTGAAAGAATACCCCCGCACCTAAAAATCAGTAAGATGCATATAACAAGGTGATTGCAAAGATATAACAGCTATGCTGAGAGAACTGATGAGTGTAGGACTGGCTCACCTTCCCAATTTCTTGCTGTCCTGGTGTTATAACTCGGTATCCTACCTAATAAACATCACAAATTAGGTTCTCACAGATTTAAAAAAAAAAAATCATAACATTTTTAAACAAACAAGCATTATATGCTGTAACAAACATTAAAGGGAAGTATAGTGGCTGTTCAAAAATCCACTCCTTCCATTGGTTGCCCACCACAAAAGGTCTTTTAAGAGGGGACAGACCAAAACTCAGTAAGGACAGAAAAAAATTTAAAAGAAAATTAGCATAAGAAAATCCTAGGAATGAAAAAGAGAAATAAACGCACACATGAAACTTGACTAATCCAGCGAACAATGATGCATACCAGTGTTTCAAGGCAGCCCTTTTTCAATTCTTTCTCCAGTACAGTCTCTTCTTCAACAAGTATAACATCACCAACCTGCAAAGAAAAATGCCCAAGTGACCAAAGATGAGTATGACATCAATAACCAGAAAAAATTAACTGCAAAGATTTTGAATACAGCTACTGAATGTTTTAACAGCTTCCACTCCTACTCTGGGTAAGAAGATGAAGAAAATAGCTAGAAAGGACCATCTTGTTGCTAATGAATCAAGCAATATTGACACTTGGTCAAATGCAATTCAGTGAAGGAGCACAAACTATGAACTAGAATGAGACTGTAGGACGATGCTGCAAGGGTGGCACACTCTATCCATGGTTAAGGGATTTAGAGTCAAGACATGTGTTTCACCATGCATCCCTGGCTTTGCATGAACTTATTTTTCAATTTGATATATGATATAAAAATTCAATGATAACTAACAAGTAGAGACCATATATGTGCAGCTTTTAAATTTTAAATTTTTGCATGAATAAATAAATTAAATTGGTAACGACATACAAATGAAGATATTATCATCATCTAAATTCTCTAATGTTAGTAAATAGCTTTAACTTCTATTACATATTGAGAGAGCCGTAACTGTTGTAAGAGAGAGTGCAAAGAAGAGAGTACATAAAAATTGTTGTTACCAAGCCAAAGTCCAAATGAAAAATTCTTTAGGCTATTGTCACTACAAGTATCAGTTATGCAATAATTCCCCATTATTATTATTATCACTTACTAGAAAATCTTTAGTAATGCCCTTGATGAAGAAAGAATTGGGACTTTAGTATTACCCCAATGCAAGGAGTTTCCACCTAAGCTAAAAAGACACATAGAGTGTAATGGAGGCTTCAAAACTTACTCTCAGCTTTAGAAATTATATATTTGAATTAGATAGATCATATCATATTAGATTTTAGATAAGATATCTCAGCCAGGTGCTCATGAATTAACATTTACCTGGCTAACATCCTCTAGAAGAAACCTCTCTGGTTCTCCAGCAAGCAAGTTTGGCCTCACCTCAATGACCAAGACCACCCACTAAATACAAACAAAAATACAAAAATAGAAAGAAAGAAAGAAAAAACTCTTAGTTTCACCGACGATTGCAAAATCATCATCATATTATGATAGCAAGTAAACCAAAACAAGCCTGTAAGTACAACAGTCCATTTTGAAGTTCACAGCTCAGCTTTGGGATTGAATCACTAAGTTATGGAAGTAGTAAGCAGTAAGTGTATATGCACATCCGACCTTCCATTTTCAACCTAAACCCAAAATTGGAATCGAAAATCAAACACCCTTGTTCTTTCATAAACAAAGAACACGTACAAAATAAAACTTCCTAGAAAGCCATGAACTTTAACATCAAGGAAACAGGCCTAAGAGCAAAGCTTACAGAGGCAGTGTCCACCCAAATCTGGGACACAAAGCCCAAGCTACGAGCCGATTGAATGCTGATCACTTGCTTTGCCAACAAATTCGATCTCCTGACCAATAGCCTTCCTCTCCTCCCTCCGGCCGCTGCCACCCCATTTTCCACCGGCGGCTCCCCATCTCCGGGGCGAACCAAGTCCTGCTCCTCTACTCCCTCGCCACTCTCTCTAATCTTTTGACTGCCCTTCATTTCAAGAATATCCAAAATGCCACCAGACTCCATTTTTTGTCCATTGCCCGTCGTGGGTTCCCTTCCAACTCTCGAATCCAACTCAAGTTGCCGTTCTTCTCCTTTCTCCTTGAACCCCAACTCATCAGGGAACTTGTACCCCTCCGAGCCTAAAACGAAGCGATTGTTCTTAACTGACTTTGCTTTTATCAGGTTTAGCCTGTCAGTTCTGGGACATGAAGCTTCAACTCTTGAAGTAAACTTTTCCGAGGTAGATGTAATGAAACTGAAGTTTCGAGCTTTGGTTGCAGAAAAGGCTAGAGACGTCATACAGGGCACGCAGTCGCCCATGGTGGGGAACAGTGAGGTAATGAATAACAAACAAAAAAAAAAAAAGACAATAATCAGATAATCTTCATGTTAATTAAGTAATATTTCTTTAAAAAAAAAGTAATTTTATATTATTTCATTATATTTTTTTATTTATAATAGAAATAATTTGCCTATTTTTGCGATTACGTTTGCATAATTTTATTTTGCTGTGAAATAAAGTTTTCGAAAAAGTGAATTTAAACTCGAACAAAAATATTTGGAACACGGTGGTCCCAATGGGACATTGTATCCACGTGTCAAAAGAATGCAACAAGCACTCCCATGGTCGCTTGCACATCGAATCCCCCCCCACCAAGAAAAGGAAAACCCCTGGAAATGAGCCGCGCAACCCTAATTCGAGCCAGAAATAAATAGCGAAGGCATTGAGGCTATCTCGTTCTCATAAAAAAACGCTTCCTCGCTCTGCCGTCTGCTCCGCCCAAATCGGCTACGGTTCAGCTCCTACATCTGCAGGTGGAGCATCGATCTCTTACTCTGTAAAATCAGAAGAATATTCTCTCACTGTATATGTACATGCTGCGTGTTTTTGTGTGTGTGTGTATAGGTAAGCAATGGCAGCTACCGCTTTGGCAGCGTCTACGGATCCTACTCAGCCGGCCAACGAAGTGAAGCTGTTCAATCGCTGGTCCTTTGACGAAGTTCAGGTCTCGAATTTTCTCCGCCCCACTTCGGTTTTCGGATGTCTTGTTTTCTTTTCTTCTTTTGTTTTGTCTTTTTTTTTTTTTACCAAATGTCGCTGTTAAGAATGTAGTTTTAGCGTTTGTGGTTTGTATTAGATCTGTTGTTATGTGTGTTGAAGGACCAGTGCTCGTTGTCCTCCTCCGTTACCGCATTTAGCCTTATGTTTGGAATCATGAACTATCTTAGTTAGTACTGTTACAATTAGAGTTAGGATTAGTTTTCTGGTGATCCCAGAGTAGGGAATTGTCTGAAACTTCTGGCCTGGTTTTATAATGTTTTAGTTTATTCTTTTGCCTAATAGAAATAGTGTCTAGATGGAGGATCGATGTGAGGTTGTGAACTTACTCTTTTTGGGTACGAAACATTTACTGAGAATAATTTGTTTTTACTTCCAATGGTGTGAAGATTTGGCAAACATTTTCAGGTGAATTGGCTATATTACTGATCTTTGCCACAATTGATTGTGTATCTTTACTTTGTTAATTGTAAGTGCATTTGAATAGCAAAGGTTCTTCTATGAAAACTTCATACTCTTTAATGTTACCTAGATATTTCCTTTTCTTCAGTTGTCTGAAGAAAATTTCTTTTAGTGGGTGGACAATGTTTTATGATAGTCATACTATTTGGAGTTTCTACATTGTGCATTGACTTCTTGTTTTCCCTGGAATAGGTCAGTGACATTTCTCTGTCCGACTATGTTGGGGTCCAAGCTTCGAAACACGCCACCTATGTCCCACACACAGCTGGGAGATACTCAGTCAAGCGCTTCAGGAAGGCTCAGTGCCCAATTGTGGAGAGACTTACAAACTCTCTGATGATGCATGGTAGAAACAATGGAAAGAAGTTGATGGCAGTTAAAATTGTGAAGCACGCAATGGAGATTATTAATCTTCTTACAGATCAAAACCCCATCCAAGTTATTGTTGATGCTGTGATCAACAGGTATGCAAATTGAAAATCTGTTATTGTGCTGTTCACTTATATGGAGGCTTATGTGAGCCTTCATGTCCTCCTGCAAATACCTTTTTCAATTGAATAGGCCACCTATAATTTTGTTCTGACCATTTCCACTCATTGCAGTGGACCTCGTGAGGATGCTACTCGTATAGGTTCTGCTGGTGTTGTCAGGCGTCAGGCAGTTGATATCTCTCCTTTGAGACGTGTTAACCAGGCTATCTATCTCCTGACAACTGGTGCTCGCGAGTCTGCTTTCAGGAACATTAAGACCATTGCAGAATGTTTGGCTGATGAGCTTATTAATGCAGCAAAAGGCTCTTCTAACAGGTTTCTTGTTTCCCATCATCTCTTCATCCTTTTGAGTAAGTGCTTTTCTGTGTGCTTATGATGCATTTTTTTTTAACTACAGCTATGCCATCAAGAAGAAGGATGAGATTGAAAGAGTTGCCAAGGCCAATCGTTGAGGAATTGATAACTGGGATCAGAAGAGAAAATTTCCAGTCGCCCAATATCTTTCTAGTTTTGTCTGTTTTGGACTTTTGAACATGATTATGATGTTTGGTTGACAGTAATCTGCAGCAAAGATTTGCCTTTTTGTTTGGATTGTCACTGTAATCTCTAGATAATTAATGGCTCATAAAGCTTCTATTTTGCTGCTTATGTTATTAACGGAAGAAGGGGGCCTCTTAAATTTTGATGCTTGTGATCTGGGTGTTAAGAGAAGAACGGGCATTGGCAGTATGGTTTTGGGTGAAATCTTATAATAGGTTTGTCTCTAGTTCCTTGAGTTCAGGAATAGTCGAGTTTGTAGACTTCGTAGTTCTGTTCATTGAATCAACTTGGTATGCCTTTTTCCTTCGTAGGCTAGCGAGCTAACACTTCCGTGCGTGCGCTCTGCGACTGCTAGATTTCTGGTAAATGAGTTGTGTTCTGGCCGCGCTGTCCACAAAGCAGGCTTGTTTGCCTTTACTTTGTTTTCACGTCTCCGGTGTAGATGCTCTTCAAATGCAAGTGATGCCAACTGTTGTTCATGGTCGCAAAGATGGGTTTGATCTTTACCATTTCGTCGACCTTCTGTCAAGTGGATACATTTCTGCGAAGAACACGAAAAGGGAAGGGAAAATGTTGAAGGAGAAAAAAAAAATGAAAGGGAAAACTAAAGGGGTTCTTAATTTTAATTTTTTTGTGTTTAAGTGAATGGATCAATTTATTTAACAAAATAGGAAACTGGCAGGCAGGCTAATTCTCACAAACCAATATAGAGACCATAAAATTATTACGGTAAAACAGTCTACTAAATTCGATAATTCGGGTCTTATATGCAATCTCTCTCTTGCTTGTTGGGCCCGATGTTGCAAACTGACACGGGGTTCAGGGCCCATTTTGAGAGGCCCAACATCTTCTTCGCCACATTATCGGCGGTGCGGTCCCCACATTGTAAACCTAAACAATTCTGAAATCTTTGTATTATCCATAGCTGAAGCTGTCCCGTGTTCTTGGCTCCGCAAATGGAGTTTCTCAAGTTAAAGACTCTTCTCCACCCGACTCGTCGTTTCAATCCCAGAAACGCATATGGCGCATGGCTTGGTGCGAATCACTACTCAACAGCCGCCGCAGCAACGCCGACGCCAAAACTGGCTCAAATGTTTAGGCGACCCGATAGGCACTCGGCACAGGAGCTTTACCGTCGGATCTCGGCGGTCGGAGATCCAAAGGCATCGATTATCCCGATTCTCGACCAGTGGATCGCCGGAGGAAAATTTGTGTACAAAGATCAGCTTCAAGGAATGATCAAGGAACTCAGGCGCTATAGGCAGTACTCTCACGCTCTTGAGGTATCAAAATGCTATATAAACATCTCCCACTTTTGATTTCCGTTTTGCTTAATATCTTTCACTGTTTTAGAGTATTAGATGATTGCTTTGCTTTCACTGCCCTGTCATTTGTACTTTTTCGTTTATTTTTATTTTTATTTTTATTTAAGTCTTTCAATAGGCATTAAACTCAACCATGACAATCAACCACAAATGTACATTTAACGTTGATGCTAGTTAATGGAGACCGTGTCTACAACATGTCAAGTTGGCCGTGCACATAACCAAACTCTTTCTTTTATATTTGAGTAATTTGTTACTTCTAGCTCTGCACTCATGTTATCTGGGCCGATGATTAATTCTAAGTGGCATAGGACTTTGAGAAGCACTTCCAATTTCAGTGAATGCTTCAATTTGTGAGATCAAGATAATTAGGAATTCTCATTGTGATGGAGGTTCTTAGATATGGTGAATAATTTTAATGGAGTTTCCATTAAAAAAATAAGAAGGATGGATATTGGGTTTTTATTCTTTTTTTTTTTTCCTTTTTTTTTTAGCGTTTAGGAGCATTATGATTTTATTAATGGCATTGTTCTTACCAGATTTCAATGTGGATGACTGACATAAGGAAATTGGAACTTAAACGAGGTGACGTTGCCATCCGGCTGGCCTTGATGTTAAAAGTTCACGGGATCGAATATGTGGAAAACTATTTCAGTGTCATTCCAGATCAGTTAAAGGGACTGGAAACATATTGTTCACTTCTCTACTGCTATTCCATCATAAAATCTGTGGAAAAAGCAGAGGCTCTTTTTCAGAAGATGAGGGATTTGGGGTTTGCTAATACATCTTGGGTTTATAATATGATACTCAATTTGTATCATAGGACTGGAAATGCCGAGAAATTAGAAACTCTGGTCCAAGAAATGAATAAACAATGCATCTCATATGACAAATTTACATATTCTATATTGATTAGTGCATATGCTTCTGTTTCTGATGTAGAAGGAATTGAGAAGACTTTGACCAAGATGGAACTTGAACCTAACTTTGTTTTGGACTGGGGTGTTTATGTCGCTGCAGCAAGTGGGTGCAGGAAGGTTGGGCTTGTGGACAGGGCTTCACAATTGATCAAGAAATCTGAGAAATTGATTAACCACAAAAGAACTTCATCAGCATATGAGTTCCTTATCAGCCAATATGCTGCAATGGGGAAGAAAGACGAAGTGTTGAGGATTTGGGAAGTGTACAAGAAGAATAAAACTGCTTACAAATCGGGTTATTGCAATGTCATAAGCGCTCTACTGAAGTTTGATGACTTTGAAAGTGCAGAAAAGATGGCTGAGGAGTGGGAATTTTGGAGACTGAAGCGTGATATGCGTATTCCAAACTTGTTGGTTAATGCTTATTGCCAAAAGGGTCTTGTGGAGAAGGCTGAAGCACTTATCAATAGAGTTGTATCAAAGGGGATAGAACCTAATGCATGGACATGGAGTTTTCTGGCAAGAGGATATTATCAGAAGGATCAAATTCCAGATGCTGTGGAAAATATGAAGAGAGCAATGTTGGGATCTGGACCTGGTTGGAAATCCAACACCGGCTTGGCTAACTGTCTGCTGTACTTGAGAGTGGGAGGTCTGGAAAAGGCAGAGAAATTTTTAAAACTTCTCCGGGACAATGATCTTATTTCGATAGATGTTCAATGTCAGATGTTGGATCGTGTTAAGGATGGAACTCCAATCTCTGATGTGTGCATGTCATTGGATGACAACTCTTTGGTTATAAAATGCAACACACCTGCTTCCTCGGGGCCAGAGGAGGATATTAGCGACTGGGAATATAGCAGAGAAAAATTATCGGGCATATGTACGCAAGACTACGTCTAAGCTCAGAAATGTTACCAGGGAACCATTTCTCCTTTCTGTAGTCTTCTCACGAGATACAACTCTATCCAATGAAATAGGAATCAGCTTGAAGAAGCTTGAAGAGAGTATTGCTTTCCTACTCCTCGGCGGTAGCCATCAAGCAATCAGAAGGAATCCACATGGCCTGCAGTTATTTATCCAGGCTTAACAAAACATCATTTTTGTTGAGATTATAAACAGTTTATCTCGGTCCATTTAACAGTTCTGAGGGTCATTTTAGCTAGGCGGATGGCTAGAAAGCTCGAAAACGTCTCGGTGATAGGACGGTGAATTGCCTCGCTGGTTAGTTCACTTATGCTCGAGGAATCTTGGGCAATGTTTATGAGGACTAAGCTCCAATCCTCCCATTGTAAGAACAACATGGTTGAGCCCAATTTGCATGACAAATATCAGTACATTGGTTGCACAAGATGATACTCATTTTGTGCCCAAAAGATTTTTAAAAGAGAAGGACCGTTTTGTTTTTGTGTGTGATCGTGTGAACGAAGAATTTCATTAATCGAAAGTGATTATGTAAGAGACAAGTGTACACCAGTTTATTGACTTAACCTATAAATATAACACAAATTTTTAATTTTTTTAATTAAAAATTTTATTAGATATTATGAATTATATAAAAAAAAATGATTTTCTCAGTCTCCATAAAATTTTTATCCCTCTTTCAATATGAAAATTTTTCTAATATTAAAATTCCAGTCTTCGAATTTAAAAGGTTTATTTCTGGATAGCTTATGTTACAAGAAAATGTTTTACCTATAAGTAACTCGTAACTCGTATAGGTTAGTAAAAGATAGCTGACAAACCTGCCGCACCAGAACCAGTGGCGTAGAAACTGTACCGAAAGGGCTGTTGAACGTGCACAACCGTGACCATGGCTGTTTCCTCGCTCGGTTCATTAGTTGAGGCGGTTCCATAGTTAATCAGGTAATCCAGCACCCATCGAAGCGCATAGAAGCTCACATCACCCTCGTCAATTCCCACAAACACCCTCATCTTCTTTCTCTGCGACATTGGCCGCTACATTGCTGTCCCTGCGCCTTCAGCCGTCGCCTCCATATCATTGAGTTTTGCTCCCCAACTCTGTCAACGACTCTCTCTAATGCTATCAATTATTGATTTATAGGCAAGTGCAAGGAGATATGCACTTGAAAAGTTGAGGTGTTACGTGGACTTACATGTTATCAAAGTCGAGACACATGGTGTTCATGCAAAGACAAAGATCCAAATGTATCACGCAATTGAAGACAAGAGGGAAGACCCCATCATCTTTGTTGGAGGATTTGCACTCTTTTTGTCTGTTTTCTTTTGCCTTTTTTTTGTCCTAAACGCTTGTGTTCATGTCCGGTTTCCTTTCTGCCATGTGCAATGGCAGACAAGGAATACATGAATGAATGGGGAAGGGATGATGATGCTCTATTTGTAACTCAACTTATAATATTTCAATAGATGACAATAAGTAGCAAAAGCAAAAAGGATCATAGTTCGCTCGGCTGGGTAAGTGGTAAGAATGAGATTATAAAATTTTACTAAAAATAAATAAAATTTTAAAACAATGCAATAAGAAATGACTTAAGTATTACTATAATTCTACTAATTTCTTAATTTAAATTGATATCAACAGCGTATCAAGCCAAAGTCCCACCAAAAAGCTTTGATGTTGCTCCTCAATCTCCTGCATGAAGTGGCTTCAACTTGTTGCCGGTAAAATAAAAAAAGCCAATTTTTCGGTTGATTTATAAATTTTCTTTTGTTAATTACGATTTTATAATAAAATTGTGTTAAACACTGAAAAGATTAAGAAATATATATCGTTTTAAAAGATATTTTTACACAAAATAAACTGAACTTAAATGTTGTATTCATATGATATTGCATTTACTGTCTTGACGTTAGTTGGGACGCCTTGAGTATCTTGGACTTAATAAGTTATTAAGAATTGATATTATAATTTATTTATTTACTCTTTTTGCAATTAATTTAAAATTAGTGATTTAATGAACAGTTACATTGGCTTGCCTCGGAATTTACTGTGCCAGATTGGAGTAATTGTAGGATCCATGTCTAAATCCACTGGCCTTGGACTCTCTTGAAAGATATAAGATTTTTTTTTTTTCATAAAAAAATAACAATTTTCTCCTAATAAAATCTTGCTATTTTCGCCTTGATAAGACAGGCAATTACAGCTAATTACAGCTTGGTACTATATACAAGTGATTGTGGGTGGATGCCACGTCGGCTAAAGAAAGCGAGTTGAGACAACAGAAGGTTCATGTGTCACCGCCGAGGCCTTCCTCATCTTCCATTTGATTAAATTCCCAAAATGTCTTTTGAATTTTCAATTTTGAAAATTGTATAATTGGGAATTTTGGCAATTAAATAACAATCCTAACGCCCTCTGTTTTTTATTTTATTTGCCCTTTCAAAAGGAGTTTCTAAATTAACAAAAGACTCTTTGATGTCTTTCATGCTTCTATAGGTACATCCTCGACCCGTAAAGCGGTTGTTTCAACTTCTTTTAGTTTTTTTTTTTTTTTTCAATCTTTATGCTTTGTTTGTAAAATTTTCCTAATTATGTTGAGGAATTCTGGAGACAATTGTAACTGGGTTTTTAGTTAGTTTAATTTTTGACATGTTTATTATTATTTTTTTAACTCCTTAAAAGAAAATTTCGGATTTAGGTCTGTTAGACAATGCTTTTTTGTTTTTTTTTTGTTTTTGTATTTTTTGGAGCTAATTAATTTCAGGTTTTTGGGGTGGAATTTCAGAATTTTGAGGTGGGTTTTGATTGGAATTTTGAGAAAATGAAGTTTGGAGAGATTTTCACGGAGTACCTGCGTGGAGACCAGGAGTGGTTTTTGGACAAGTGCTCTCATGTGGAGTACAAGAGGCTTAAAAAAGTCTTAAAGAGCTGTAGGACTTGTCAAGGATTAGATAATTCTTGGAAAACTGAACAAGAACTTGATGATAACACTATATCCACATCTTCAGCATTATGTCAATCTCAATCTTGTTCATGTAAGAAGTCCCCTTTTCGGTGAATTTCACGGCTTTATTTTTTAGTCATGCTGTCGCATGGCAATTGATATTGAACCTGCTAATAATTTGAGATTTGAATACTTATTGGAATTACATTAACCAATTATGTTGATTATGTAGTGTGTGATCAAGTATTCTTTTCTGAGCTGATGAAGGAAGCTTTGGAGATTGCTGGATGTTTCGCTTCCAGGGTTAGACGTCTTCTACATCTTCGCGTTGCCAGGGGAATGCATAGATGTTTTTTGCACTTGGGTCATTGTTTCAAAGATGATTACCGAGCCATGCTTCAGGAAGGGCAGATATTGATGGACTATGTAACAATGAATGCAATTGCTATTCAGAAAATCCTGAAGAAATATGACAAAGTATGCATTATGTTAGTCCTCTTTCATTGTTTTTGCATTGCTGTTCTGGGTATCATAATGCGTTGCATTGAAGGGCAATTTAAAGAGTTTATAATCTTCACCTTTAGGTGCATTGCTCTGTCAATGGGAGGAATTTTAAATCCAAGTTGCGAGCCGAACACAAAGAATTGTTGCAATCGCCATGGTTGATAGAGTTGGGAGCTTTCTGTCTAAATTTTAATGGATTAGATGCTGGAAAGTTCAGTGAGTCCTGTAGTCAATTTTCCTGTGATATAAACGATGCAGAGGCTGTTATGACACTGATGCTTCCAAATTCTACAAAGCTAGAATATAGCCTCACTTGTGCTATTTGCTTGGTAAGGCATGGCTTCTAGTGCATCGCTCGTAAATAAATGGGCAAATGGGAAAAATACTGCATATCCATCTCACCCTGTTCTGGTTTCTTTTAACAGGAAGCAGTGTTTAATCCATATGCTTTGAGCTGCGGTCATCTCTTTTGCAAGGTATGTGCTTGCTCAGCTGCATCCACACCAATATTTGAAGGCCTTAGAGCTGCAAGTCGCAATGCAAAGTGTCCAATTTGCAGAGAGGTTTGTATATTATTAAGTAGAAATTGTGATGAATTGTATGATGAACAGTTTAACCTCCTTGCCACGCTAGATATAAAATGCATGCATGGCCATGTGTGTCTGCGCGTACCTTCTGACGTCTTGCCCGAAATACGAGAAGATTTTGTGGTATGATGTTGCCTCGTTGGTAAAAACAACGTCATCCCCATCTTGACCATAAGTGTATGGAAATGGTAAATCCTAGCTTTCAAAGCATCTAGCATGTGGTGAAACAAGAGAAGGATTTTAGAACGTACGTTTGGTGGCCGATATGCCTAAAAGAAAATGAGGAGCTATCCATCCGTACATCGCTTGGAGTATAAATTTGTGATTGTGCACTCCCCTCCTCTTCCCCCCTTTCAAAAAACATGGCATACCAATATCCTTACCGCAAAACATACTTTTCGTGTCCTCTTATGGCATCAATTAAATTAAATCATCGTTTGCTCTCTCGTACAATTCAAAAAATAGCTGGTGTCTCTCAAAGCCCTGCCGGTTCCCAATCTCTTTTTTCTTTTTTTATATGTACCCGGTGATGATAATTTGACTAGGGGAGTACCCTACTGCAAGAACCAATATCACTGCATTTCTCTGATGAATTGTGCGGTTGATATTGTCTATTGTGTCGCACAGATTGTTGAAATCATTGCGCATATGGGTTCCTTGAATCAAATCTGGGACATGAATTCCTAACATCCTATCTTTTTCCATTCAAAAAGCCGTCTCTCGGTTATAGGTAAACACAAGATTTTGATTCCATAGGAAGTAATGCTACGACAGCAATGGCACCCCAGTCTCTCGTACCAACAGATTTTTAGTTAACTAATTATTTTAATTTAGTAATGCTCTTGGGATAATAATGAAATCAACTCGGTTGGAGCACCTGCTTTCTTATCATTTATTGTTCAGGGCAATAGGATGAGTAGCCTTTGTCAGCTAATGAAGCGAGTTCTAGATGTATTGCCGTTCGTTTGATTGTTGGGTACAAACCAGCTTTTCTTCTAGTGGGTGAGCTTGTTTTCGTTCTTTGTCTTCAATGATTATATCAATCTGCGGAGGTGAGAAAAAGACATTGCTCTGTGGTTAAGTTCAGTTCACGTACTAGATTGTCATTTTTTCTAGCTGTCTTTCTTGCCCGCCTCAACAAGTTTACAAGTGGCAACGTGGCAGTAATTTTGATTGAAACAACCTTGGCTTGCAGGAGGTACTTGCATGAAATGATATCCACTTATGCTACCCTTTTGCCCCATTTATCTCTTCATCTCGCATGAGTCTATGTGGTCGTTGTTGTTCTTAAACGAACAATCTACCTGAGAAAATCTCGGCTATTTTACTTCAAGAAAGTAAAATTCGCTGCACTAAAAGACAACAAATTCTCATGCTGCTCATCTGTTTAAAAGATTCTGAGAACTAATAACAATCTTTTATCTTTTTCCTCGCTTCTGCGCAGGCTGGAGTATACTCTAATGCAGTGCACATGTTGAAACTAGATCTGTTGATGAAAAGAAGGTGAAGGAATCGAAAAACCCTTCTCTTTACCTCCTTTTCTGTGTCTCAAAGAATTCACAATTTACGAGCAGTAAAATTTTGCAGATGCAGAGAGTACTGGAAGGAGAGAATGACTGCTGAACGGGCTGCGATGATGAGGCAAACCAGGGATTATTGGGACTTCCAGACCAGATGTGCTATTGGCTATTGATTAACGAGTTCTCTTTTTAAGTCCAATATGGCTGTAGAGGTTTCATATAGACTTCAAGTCGTTCGGGCAGATCAGTTCTAGTAGGGGCTCGTGACGATGATATGGAATGAAAGTAAGGGATTTGTGCTGTATATTGATAAAATTATACAACCTTGACGGGCTGACTCTTTGTTACTGTGACTAAGCATACTGTTAAACCTCTTCTTTTGTCTAAGATATCCAGCGATGGCCACCATTTATGAAGTATTGAAATACATCTACATGCCGCACTCAAGCAGGGAAAAAAAAAAAAAGAAACAAAAGAAAAATAAAAGGCAAAGGACATGCATAAAATGAAGTTTATTAGATTGCGCTTTACACTTGTAAAATTGTGCAATTTTGACTCTTTTGTGTATTGTTAGCCACAGCTAAGCATATTGTTATTCCTCTTCTTGTCTACGATATACTGCGATGGCCACCATTGCGGTTGTTTAAAAACCCTTTTAAATCGTCAAAATTCATGCAACTCGAACCGTATCCACTAAAACAGAGAGAGAGAAAAGAAGAAAAAAAAAAAAAAAAAGAAGATGTGGTTTCTATTCTTTTCTAAATCGCAACGAGCGGATTGACGGTAGATTAGAGGTTGGAAAATCACCAAAAGTCGGCCGCCATTAAATAGTTTTATAAAATATATATACCACACGAAACACAACATCACTAATAATTTTCGTTAGAGATAGTCGTAGGATTTTGTTTAGTTATAAAATACAAATTTAAATCGCTTAAATCTTGTATAATTCATTCACAATCGATTTGTCGGATTGAATAATTTAAAAAAAAAAAAAGAGTTATAATAATTTATTTATGCGTTAAAATTTTGAAAAATTATCTTTCTTGACGATTTAGATATAAAATTTCTTTTGGAACCGTTCAATCCCATTTACAAACTATTCCAATCTTTATATATAAAACATCAGAATACATCGCGTGTCACACTAGAGATAATTTTTTTTTTTATATATATAAAAAGAACCCAAAACGAGATGTTCATTGACAATTTAAAAAAAAAAAAAAACTAGTCTCGGTTTCTATTCTTCGTTCGTGGGTTCAATCTGCAACACAAAAATTAATAAATAAATAAGAAAATGAAGAAGGCTTTCTTCTTCTTCTTCGACTCTGCAGCCAGCTGCTGGCTATCTCGCCTGCGCTCCTCCTCGAAATCAGCCTCGGCCAATCCCCTCCGCAGCTTATACAATCTCAGAGCTCAAAACCCAATACCCAACAGTTCCGCGACGAGCTTTGAGAACTTTGGTAGCGCAAGGAGGCCATTCCTGCTATGCTCGAGCTCTCTTCTTCTTCCTGTTGCTCTGGCAGCCTCTGCTGCTTCGCTTGCCTCGCAGTGCCAAGCACAGCCTGCCCTCTCCGAAGCCTCTGATTTCGATTCTCGGTCTATTCTTTCTCTCTCTCTCTCTCTGTTTTTTTTTTTCCTGTTCTTTTTACTTCATGTTTTTATTATTATTATTATTAATTTCCCCTTTCTGGCATCATATTCAATTTTTTATATTTTGCTGGGATTTTAGAGGTAAAAGAACATCGGAGTTTGTAGTAAAGGGTTCTCACAAGGAAGTCCCACAAGAGCTTGTTGATGAATTAAAACGTATCTGTCGGGTACAGATAATCTCCCTCCCTCTAATGATATTTTTTTTTTTTTTTTTTGGGGTTTTTGGATTTTCAACTTGGCAAATGCATTTTTGTGGATGTCATCAACTTATTTGCTTGTAGGGTGTTCTAAAATAATATTTGTTTGGCAGGATAACATGACGTTGGATTATGATGAAAGGTACTTCCATGGGAAACCGCAGAACAGCTTCCACAAAGCAGTGAACATCCCTGATGTTGTTGTTTTTCCAAGGTAAGAATTCTCTTGAATTAGGATTCACTACTCGATGCGTTTACTAACAAATCGAATGAGCCTCTTGCTTCCTTTCTGGTCTGGTCAAAATTTCACTTGAAGTAGAACGGTGTGCAGTGGTTGTACTATTACCTTCGGTAGATAACTAACACCAACATGGTTTAGGTTAAGCTATGAATCTGCTCCTCGAATCAAGTGCAGGTGGACATTTGCTAATATCAAAGGTTGCAAAATTATGATGAATATGGTGTTGGCATGCCATATGTTATTGTTGACCCTGGTATAGGGGCTGAGGTTTGTTCACTTTGTAGGAGGAGAAATGGAGTCGGGGTTTTGGTTGCTGGTGAGATACTGGTGGGGAGGAGTGGTCACACGTTGTTACTAGGAATGGATGCTAGTTTTGAGAGAGGGATGTAAAAGTACCAATGGAAATGATGTATAGTTCAAGTTGTAAAATCTGTAGTGAATGGATTAAGATGTCAAATAAAGCTATTAAGCAGTGATAATGTTCAAGTAGATCAATAATCTAGTCATGACTCATTAGTGTTTAGGTGTAAGAATCTTATTTCTCTGAGCATATTATTTCTTTGAAGCTTAACACTCCCTGCCGTAAAATATCGCTAAGTTAACCGCTCTTCAAGAAAATTTGCCCGTTAAACTTAACAAGAATTTTATGGTCACACAAAACTCTAGACAGACTCTAGACAGACATTTCCATCTCAATTATCCAGCCCTCATCGTACGAAGGGGTTATAAATCTCCTTTTCCCCTTCCCTGGTTCTAAGCTTGCTATACAAATTATTAAATTCCTTTGCTTCAGCCACTGCAACAACTTCTTTTCCTCATTCTTAGCTAATTTGTTCCATCCTTTAGTTCTACACTGTTGCGTCCCTGCTCTTGTTCTCCTCACATAATTAAAATAAACATCCTAGACTACTAACCTGTGTTGTGTAGTAAGTGCTTCTCCCAGTATAACCTTGCAATCCTTAAACAAAATCTTGCCCATACTTATAAAGAAAAAGTAATCAAATATGATTTCTTTTTTGAAAGTAAGTATTCACTAATTGAATGTGACTCTCTTTTCTGAAATTAGGTAATCAAATGTGATTTCTTCTGAGTCATTTATTTTTCTTGCAGGTCAGAAGAAGAGGTTTCTAAGATTGTCAAATGTTGTGACAAGCACAAGGTGTGAGCTCCTGTTTTGTATAATTATGTAAAGGGTCTGACTATGGCTTTTCCAAAGGATATGATATTGGATTTCAATTGTGCTTGCTGAGCATTAGCTTTAAATTCTGGTGCTTCTCAATCTTCCCATGTTTATGCTATGAATATTTTTCCAATAAATCTCAAAAGTAACTATAGAAGTCAATCTTTCCTCCTTTTCTTTCATTTTTCTTTTTGCCTTATTTTTTAAGTAAAGCCATTGTTGGTAAGCAATCCCAATGATCTTAAAAAAGCCTTTCACATAATCAGGTCCCTATTGTGCCATATGGGGGAGCTACCTCAATTGAGGGTCACACCTTGTCACCTCATGGTGGTGTTTCTATTGACATGTCACAGATGAAGGTATGCATTAATTTGTCCTATGAACTTTGCGGCCTTGGGTTTCATTCTTTTGATAAATCTTATACCGACAGATATTTTGCAATAATTCACAACTGCTGTAAAAGTTAAGCATGATAATTCTTCATTAAATTCAAATTGTGGCTCAAGAATATCTGAGAACCTTTTTCTTTTGAGTTACAGCTTTGTATTGCTGTCATTCGCACCTTTGCTCATAGATGCTAGAAAAAAAAATCTCACTTTTCATATTCAAATGAGCAAAAAGTTATTCCCAGTCGCTCTCAGTTCTAGCAAGTTCTTTTCATTATTCATAATAGAGCCACATGCTGGAAAATAAGCGTGCATTACAATGTTGGGGGTGTTAGGCTTATTCTTCTCTCATTGGTACACCTTATAAACTAACTATTTACCCCTCTCAAAGCCACTCAGTCAATGCAAGCATGTTCATCATGTAATCATTTGGCTGACATAATAACTGCTTTAAACACTTAGCTGTCATCTGTAATCTTCTACTTCTCCTTTCATGTTTATATTGCTTTTCTTTTTTCAAATTTCAGAGTGTTAAAGCATTACATGTTGAGGACATGGATGTGGTTGTTGAGCCTGGAATTGGCTGGATGGAGCTTAATGAGTACTTGGAGCCTTATGGTTTATTCTTTCCCCTTGATCCAGGTAAGTTCACTGAATAATGTTCTTGTTTATGGAAAATATTCTGCAAATGACTTTACTTTATGGTTCATTTGTACCTGAATTCAAGTTAGAATGCTTCAATTCCTTTTACCAAGAAAAGCAATTTTTTTTTTTTTTTTTCTGATGTTAGCTTTTTAGTTGTGAATGTCCATTGTGATCTGCTAATGTGGCAATTGGAATCTACTTTTGTTGGTTGGTTTTTGTGTTGTAAATAACTGATGCCTTGATATGCAAAAGTTCTTTGAGTCAAATTTGCACTTGACAAATTGAATTATTGATGCATGTAACAAGCAGGGCCTGGTGCAACAATTGGGGGAATGTGTGCTACACGTTGCTCTGGATCTTTAGCCGTGAGGTAGTTGCTCTGCTTTATCAGCTATCACTGCTCCATCTGTTTTGGTTACTTTCCCATTCAAAATTGTTTCTAAGCCCCAGCCATTCGAAACTGTTCAGGAAACAGTGGCTTTGTTAGTAGATTTAATGATTTTGTTTTTAGCATGTAGGTATGGAACTATGCGAGAAAATGTCATTTCTCTCAAGGTTTGCCCTGTTTTGATGTCGAGTTCAGTAACTTCAGTTCGATGAAAAGTGAAAAAAAGTTCTTATGCTCTTTATGCTCCAGGTTGTTCTTGCCAATGGAGATGTGTTAAAGACAGCTTCTCGTGCTCGAAAGAGTGCTGCAGGGTGTGTTCCAATGTTTTTAATCCATTTATTCATCCTGGGTTCCCCGTGATTTTAATCTAGGGATATAGAATTTCTGTTTGCTGAATGAGAACCCACTAATCTCAGCCATGATATATGCTTTTGCATTGGAAAGATCCCTTCATTGATTTCTTTCCTTGCTTTAGACAATCTTTTAGAGAATTAAATTTTCTCCTTAAAATGGCCAAAAAAAACCGGGTTGTGTTATCTTACTGGTTATACATGAAAAAGGTATGATTTGACTCGCCTGGTAATTGGAAGTGAAGGAACACTTGGTGTAGTAACAGAGGTCACCCTACGCCTTCAGAAAATTCCACAGCATTCAGTGGTGCGTTGATCCTTTTTTTCTTTGGTGTTTTTTCCCCTTTCTAGTTTAATGCCAATTCTCTGCCTCATGCTTTTAATTTCCTCTGTTAAGTGCTTAATCCTATCTTCCTGTATAGTTGACAAGAAGGGTCTAGCTTTGTGACTGAGGTATTTTATTTAGTTGGCAAGAAGAAAGCTTTTGTGTAATAGTAATGTGACTCTATTGTGACCTGGAGGTCACATGTTCAAGTCACAGAAAGAACTGTATAAACAGGGGCAAGCAATGTACATTTGACCTTTTTCCAAATCCCTTGGCATGGGAGCCTCATGCATTGAGATGCCTTTTTTCACTGATTTTTTTACATGCAATTTTCATAGGTTGAAGTATATGTGAACTTGTGTGTAGTAAGCTAAGACAATTTCTGCATTTCTTGATTCTCATCAGGTAAGTGGAAAGACAAAAGAGAAGAACAAAAACCCTGGAGATTCATAGACATGCATTTATGATTGCTATGACCAATTGCATTAGATAGCTTTGTCTTTTATGTCTTATTAGCAGATATTGGGTTTTTATGACTTTGCGGAATGAATAACAAAAGAAGCTTTTACAATCAAGCATTAGACCCTCCCTTTAAACCAATCCTCTGTGTTGCATATATATACATTTTTTTATTCTTAGATTTGGTGGAATTTGTAATAGATGTCAATGTTCAAATGTGGAGCTTTATGCATTTCGGTAATTGTTGTTTGTACTGCAGGTTGCAATGTGCAGATTTCCTACAATTAAAGATGCAGCAGATGTCGCCATTGCAACTATGCTATCTGGTATACCGGTAGGTCACTAATGCAAACTTTCTTCATGCTTTTAATTTGTTCATGGATTTTCAGTTCACTTGGATTAGGTTTCAAGGGTCGAACTAATGGATGAGGTCCAGGTGAGGGCTGTGAATGTTGCCAATGGGAAAGACTTGCCTGAAGTGCCTACTTTGATGTTTGAATTCGTAGGCACAGGTCCTTTTCTTGCTACTTCTTTTATTTTTGCTTTGTTTGCTTTTATATAATCCATTATTAGATGGATGACATTCAATCTTCCTGCATTATTGAACCAAATATGGCAGCTTTAATTTCTTAAGGATATTGGGGTAATATTAATTATATGGTTTTCCCCTTCAATTGAAAAATAGAGCAACTCAATTTATTGTAGATTAAAAAAAGTTATCTGGATTAAGAAAACTATAGCTAGAAGGTAGAGTAGTAATTATATGCAATCACATCCACAATGACAGTTAGTCTAACAGATCCATTTTATAGAAGAAAGGATCCAAGGCAATATCTATGTGCTCTTTTCTTTTGACTTGGGCTTAAATGAATTTGTTTCTATGGCCAAAACAAGAACTGCTTTTTCTTTGTTACTCCTGTCCAGCTGTATCTGAGTGTCCTTTAGATGAGTGCATCACATATTGCTATGAGATGTTCACTGAGAATGCATTCTTCCTTTTACCCACCAATGACTTGGTCTTGTGTTCATCTGATTATTAGAGGCATATGCACGTGAGCAAACGCTGATCGTTCAGCAGATTGCTTCTGAGCATAATGGCTCAGATTTTGTATTTGCAGAAGACCCTCAAGCAAAAAAAGAGCTGTGGAAGGTAAAGTTACTTGAATAACAAGTTCAATATTCCTTCTTATATAAGGTTTGGAATGTGCCTCTCTATTTTTTTATTTTTTATTGGTTTTCACTTCCTCCTCTGGGATTGTATATCTTTTTTGTTTGTTTCTTTTTAACATGGGTTGGCATTGTACTAGCCGTGAACATATTTGAAGCCTATTATGGTACATATTTTGTATGTATCCCCCACATCTGGCTGCTTGATTAATTTAATATCCTAGATGAGTGTGCACAGGGAAATGACGAAGGTGAGGACACTTTCACAGTTATGGCTCATTTCTCTTATTCTCTTTTTAATCTTACTCTTTGGTTGGAAATTTTGGAGTGGGATGCATGTTGGAAACAATGGGGAAGGGGGCCGTGGTCCCCCAATGTTATGGTGGTTTTGCCTCTGCTTTTCAATTTGTTGTGTTTGAATGAAGTTGAAGCCACATGGATATTTCATACCCATAAACTTGAATTGGCATGGTTGCAATAAGGGTGGTTATTAGATCCTTTAATCTTTGTAGCTTTCTTCTTTTGTGCCTATAAATTTGAATCGCTGGGTGCATGGCCTGGTTGCAGTGAAGGAGGCTTGGTCCTTTAATCTATTCCTTTTATTCTCTCTCTCTCTCTCTCTCTCTCTCTCTCTCTAAAGAATTTGTGACTTATTTCTTGGTTTGATGCAGATAAGGAAGGAAGCTCTATGGGCTTGTTTTGCGATGGAACCAAAATTTGAGGCCATGATATCGGTGAGTTGGGATCAACAAATTTGGTAATGTATATTTGGTCTCATCTTCTTATGATCTTATGAAAATTTATTGCTTCATACTTTAGAATGCATATTTTTATTTGCAATGGCATGGGCTGAAACCAATTAAGTTCACAATAGCCAATTTACTCTGTCAACCAATTAGTGGAGTGGAGTTGTGGTTGCGATGTTTGTAGTGGTTGTACATTCTCTCTCCCATTTGCCTTGTAGTATTGTGGCCAATATTTGATTCAATGCCTTCTGTGAACTTTTTTTTTCCTGGGATCTTGCATGGATTCAACTGTAATAATTTTACTCTTTGAGGGAAAAATATCTGCAATGCTTTGGGGATTGTGGCACTTTCTTGGGTTTTCAGAGAATGACAGAGCAATCAAATGCATGCTGTAGTTGAGGAATAAACCATTACAATCAATTGAAAATTATGCTCAAGGAATGAAGCATTTTTGAGCATTTCCTTCCTCTCCTGTTTCTTTTCAAGAAGTCATGATATTTACTATACACATATCTAGATTCTTATCTGAAATTGCATTATTCTCTTTGCAAAGACTCCGAAGATTCTTCAATTGAATGAGGAGTTTGGTTTTTTTCTTTTTTTTGACCTTTTTTGCTTTGGTAGAACTCTTGCTAAGATTATTCCCCTATCCCTTTTTTTTTGTTTTTTCCTTCTTTGCATGCAGGATGTATGTGTTCCTCTATCCCAGCTTGCAGACTTGATATCAAGGTCCAAACTAGAGCTTGATGCATCACGATTGGTTTGGTATTGCAGCTCTCACCATTAGATGATCAGTTCCAACTAATGTTATTTATGCCAATAGACGTTTCCTTTTGCCCAATCTGCAGCACCATTATTGCTCATGCTGGTGATGGAAATTTCCACACTCTGATTCTTTTTGACCCTGATGAAGAGGAGCAGAAGCAGGAAGCAGAAAGACTGAACCAGTTTATGGTCTATACTGCCTTGTCAATGGAGGGTATATGTTCTTTTAACCCTTTTCTTTCTCTTTTTTTGGGGGGGTTGGAAGATGAATGCTTGAAAACTTTCCATGCTATTAATCACAATGATTCACCGAATTGCATCTGATTTATGCATCTGCCATTTTTTCCAGAGTCTATTGACTGGAAATAAAAACAAAATTGTGGTTTGAATGCACAGATCTTTGACTTAGAGATGAAGGAAATACTAGATTAGAATAAAAAGTGGAAATATCAGATTGCTGAACCGTTGCTTAGATTTCTTTCATTTTTCTTTCTTCATTTGCCATAAATGAGCAGGAACATGTACTGGTGAACATGGAGTTGGCACAGGGAAAATGAAGGTAATTCATCCATTTCTTTGAGCCTGTACACAGTTTTATTGAAAATATTGATGAACATTTGTGGCGTATTGGCGAAAATTTTGCTTTGAAGACCATGGTTTATCTTAATGCCATGACATATGAGCTAAATTTGCCATGCATTTACACTCTCATGCTCTGGAACACATGAATTCTGAGAATTATATATCTATTTTGTCTTAGCATTTGCGATATGAATCGCCACATAATTTTTGTTAGAATAGCATTATACCTTCAAGACGCATCACTTCATTATCATCAATCATAGATTTGCCTAACTTGGGGTTATTGTAAGTAGTCCCAACAGTTCTGTGTGGGGTCATTTTTTATAATATCTTCATAGTAGGAGGTACTATTGCGAATAGATAGTGCTTCTACTGCCTTGTTCTGTAATTCTGTCCCATCTTAGCTAGAAAGGAATAGTTGGCTGTTGCTGTCTTCCCCAAGAGACCCAGTTTCCTGGTTTGGGCTCGCGAAAATATAGTGAATTGTCCATGGCAGTTCACTTTTATATTTAATAATTAGTCTCAATGATTCACAGTACCTAGAGAAGGAACTTGGATTGGAAGCCTTGAAGACAATGAAGAGAATCAAAGCAGCTTTAGATCCCAATAATATCATGAATCCAGGAAAGCTAATTCCTCCGCATGTTTGCTTCTAAATAAGCGCGCTTCTATTGCACGGTGGTGCCAATCATCTAGACATTGCTTTCCGTACCTTTCGAAGTGTTGGATTCTCTGCTGGCTTGGCATCATCTTTCCAATCATAATTAAGGAGTGCTTATGCTAATGGCGATTAAAATAGCTGTCAAGTTGTTAATGTCCTCTAGTTACACTGGTCTCTGGACAACTGAAGATCCTTTATTTGCACTATGTTTGTGTTGTAAGTTTTGTGTGCCGGACAATTTCCATAAACCACATAATGCTGCTGATATTCTATAACCAGATGGTTACAAGGTAAGCGCTGCAAGTATTATGATTTTTACTGGTTGTTTTGTGTTTTTTTTTTTGTTTTTTTTTTTTTGGTACAATGGAAAATGAAAAACATTAACAAAAACTATTTTTCAAAAGACTCCAATGCCATCTGCTTTCAAGAAAGAGTACAGAGATTTCCGCTTCTAAAGACAGCTAGCTTTGCAAAATGGTTTGTAAAATGGTCTGCTTCACGATAAGAATGAAAATGTTGGAGAGCTCCAACTCCTCTGAATGAGAGCATGGTAGTCCTCAAACAAAGTGGCAAGAGGATGAGCCTAGAAGTCCTGCAAACTCAACGGCAAGCGATCAGCGTGGCAATCTGTACGAACTATCTGTTTCCTTGTCTCTCGGTTCATGCACAGCTTTAGTCCTTCTAGCAAGGCACAAGTTCAAAAATTGTAGTAGCAGTAATTCTCACTCGCATGAATAATCTTTGTCGCCCATTTACACGAGTCACCCCTAACAATTCTTCCAGCAATAGACTAAGCTTGATAGCTCCCTTCAACGTTGAGATTGTATACGGATATGGGTGGTGTATGTCGAGGTACCGTCTCCCTCTCAACGACCTTTCTTTTCCCTAATATGCCATAACTGTCCCGTGTTTCTTTCGCAAAATATGTAGATTTACTGACAAAGGTATCCATTACCAAGAGAGGGCAGAATGAGGTGTCTCCTGGCCCCTAGAACTTTAAAAATAAAAATAAAAAATAAATTTCCCACTCAACACATCCAATTTATAATAAAGACAATAGAATGTGCAATAAACATACATCAATGTGCAAAGAGCATCAAATTCACTTCTTAATAAAAAAGTTGCGCGTATTATCAAATTTGTTGCTCATTGTTTTTTTTATCTTTTCGGAAAATCTTAAAATTTCAGAAAAAAAATCCCACATGCCCTTTATGTCAAATTTTTTATGGCCATTAATGTTTACCGGCTACACTATTACTATTGGCCACTCTCTCTGTTAATTGCGCCACCCACCACCTGCCATCCGTCCAGCTTGCTCCCTAGTCCCTACCCTTAACCCCTCCGCTACCTCCATTTTCTGTCATAGTTCATCAACACAGAGGCAACTTGAGAGAACCCAAAATTGAACATAGGCTCCCTTCCACACGAAGTAGAAGATCATATGCGTATCCTTCAACCCTATGGTGACGGCACCATTTATAGGTCCAAAAACATAGAGTTCCCCATGTCAGTCATGGATGATCCTTCCACTCACTTCAAAGACTGCCTCTTTGACGACAAACACTAACTTCACCTCCGCCTTTACAAACCCACGTCACTTTCAACATCAACCCCTATCAGGAACTTCCTATTTTGCTTTTTATTCACGGGGGTGGCTTTTGTGTGGGCTCCTGCGCCTGGCCAAACTGTCACGACTATTGCCTGCAGCCGGCCTCCAGGCTCAATGCCCTTGTGGTCACGCCTGACTACAGTTTGGCTCCGGAACATAGGCTTCCGGCAGCCATTGAAGACGGATTTGGTGTGTTGCAGTGGCTACAGCTTCAGGCTTTGAACGAAAATGGGGATCAGTGGTTAAAAGCAGCGGTTGACTTTGACCAGGTTTTTGTTATGGGTCACTCGTCTGGGGGTAATATTGCACATCGCATGGCGGTTCGACTCGGGGCCAGGTCGACGAGGATGGCTCTCCGGTCCGGGTTCGAGGTTACATCCTTATGGCGCCATTTTTTGGAGGGCACGCTAGGAAAAATCAGAGGAAGGGCCTAACAAAAATGCAATTCTCAGTAAATGACAAGGATCGTGGGCTTGAAAGACCGAGATGAGGACTATGCAAGGAGGCTAAAAGCGATGGGGAAGACGTGGAATTTGAAAGAATGCAACAGGGTTTCTTCACAAAGAAACCATACTAGGAAGTTGGAGAAGAAGTCATTAGAATTATTAAAACGTTCGTGTCTAAGGACTACTCTTCTTGTGCAAGCTTATGCTAGTTCAAGTTCCATGGGTTGCTGCAAAAACAAACTTCCGAATTAAGGTGCTGCAACTGTATTCCAAGCCCTAGACATAACTTTAACTGAATAAAACTATTCCCAGAATTCTACACACATCAATGAGATCCAGAGGTGATTCTTGTGTGTCCTATGGTGGCATTCTTCTTTTTTTTTTTCATGTCGTTTCTTTGATGTGTCGTGATGGTGCATGAATACTGTGCGTACCACGGCAGATTTAGAGCACCTTCGAAAGTAGGTGTTGACCAAAGCTCGCGTGAAGAGAAGAAACAAAGACCGTACGGGGGTCCTGACGTAAAGACACACGACAATCGTCTGATTAACCTTAAAAGACATTATGGAGAATAAAAATGTTGTATCGACGTGAGAACTGGATGTAAAGACTGAATATAAATTTATATTATTTAATTTTAATCGTAAATTATGATTGATATGTTTTACAATAACGGTGGATAAATTACAATTAATGTGATGTGAATTTACGTAGAATTCTTACACTCATGTAAACTAACTCGTAGAAAATATCATACTTGTGTGGCACCGTGAAGGGTTAGGCTACGGGCACAAAATCCGTAAACGGTAGGGGGGCCAGAAACCCCTTGTTTTAAGGTGTTGTGGGGGGCATTGCTTTCTGTAACTTTACCTTTCAAACAGGCGAATTCTCTGCCCACTTGGGCCGTCTTAGAGTTTCGATCATAATTAAGGATTGCTTATGATAATGGATACTAAAATAACTGTTTTAAGTTGTTAATGTCCTCTAGTTGCACTACCCTAAAGATAAAAAAAGAATTTTTAAATCCCTTATTTGTACTGTGTTTCCTGAATGTTATATGTTTTCTATGCTGGTCGATTCCCCCGAACCTTATGATTCTGATATTCTATGTGCATATGGTTACAAGGTAAGCACGAGAAGTACTATGATTTTTATTGGGTGTTAAAATATTCAGTCTCTTTTTTTTATTATTATTTTGTTTCTTTCATTGAGGATTCCAGCCTTGCAATGCATAATTAATTAGTTTTTTATGGATGAATCTTCGCTAAACTTTGTATTAGAACCATGATGTGCAGCTTAAAGTGATGTCGATTTATGTTTATGTTTTGTACCTTAGCATCTTCGGACATCTTCATAATACGTGTGCATGGAATTCAACCAATAGGCACCACAAGCTGGTTTATCTTAATTATGATCCAAATGGGAAGGGAGAGGCAAGGAGGTCGCGAAAGGACGAGCTTGTCACGTGATCTTAGTTCGTAAAATGAGAGGAAGAAAAAAAAAAAATTCCAACTCAAATGCTTTGGCTATTGAAAAAAGATTCATAAATCAATTATATATTAAATTTTAACATACTTCTTTACATGAAAGTCTAATAATAAACAAAAAATAAATTTAAATTACTTATAAAAATTCATAATTAATTGCGGTGATAGTATAAATTGAATACAAGTAATTCTAATATTATATCAATAAATCATTAAGAAAAAAAAAAAACAGCAATACCTCGCATGGGTCTCTCACACAGGCCTTTTCTTTTAAATTTAAAAAAGTCTATAATTAAATGCTAGTTATTAATGAAAAAAAAAAAATAATCAAAGTTATATTTTTTTTTTTTTTGACTTAAGAAAGGGGTAAATTTTTTAAAAATTTTTTTAGAAAAAAAAAAAAAAAAAAAGTATTTTGCATTTCATTCCACTAATTATGGGAGTTACGGAAGAAATGGTGAAATTTGATCCTAAGACCACTTTCCCAAACTCAATTTTTGATAGGCATTTAAACTAGTTCGAGTGGTTCGGCGGAGACTTCATCGTAGGCTGACAAGCTGATTGCATATTGTTTCCGAAATTGATGAACTGAATGGAGGATGCGGTGGACCGGGCGGATAGTCTGGATCCATTTGCAGGATGCAGGAACGACAAAGCAGAAGGCTTGCATTAAAGGCAAAAAGACAAGTGCCGGGTAAGGTTGGGCAGTGGGACGTGTCGCGCTGGATAAAAAATAAAAGTCTTGTTTGAGCAAGCAATTTGGAGGAATCTAGCTGCTGCATCTCCGTGAAACAGGGAGAGGCAGTCAACGTAATCAAGGAAAAAGACATAACACGTCACCAATTACGCTTCAGCATTGAGACGCTTGGAATGTGTAACAGTCATCCCTTTTTCTGTTTTTCTTTTTTCTCTTTTTTTTTTTTTTTTGGTTTTTTTAACGTGTAAGAGACATCTGTTTTATCTCTTAGGTCTCTCTGTCTCTCTCTCTTTTTTTCTTTTTTTTTTTGTGTTCAATTGAGTCTGCATTTATTTTTTGTCCCACGTTTTGGAATTTATTAATGTGTCAAATGAAAAAACAAAAAAAAAAAACCCCAAGATTCGCAATCCAAACGTTTGAATTTTTAAAAAGCTCCTAGTCTTGCTTTAATTCACGGTAAAGAAAGCTATTTCATGGCTATGCAAATGTCAAACGTTATTGCAATACCATTGACTATGCTACAATTTTGAGACCTAAAGTGCAATTTTTATGTATAATACTATTACTTAATTAACATTTATTGAAACATCTATAAGTAGAAGAAAGCAATAAATTAATTTTTTAACATACAGTTTTATTTATTTACGACAAGAAGAAAATGTGACTGGTCTAATATTTTTGCATTTCAACAAATATTATAAATTTGTTTTTCTTTTTTATGGATCCAATTTGTACGCCAATTCAGCATTGCAAAAAAATTAAAAAAAAAAAAAAGCCTCCGAACATTTTGTAAAGTAAGCGAACACATGAGATTCACTCGTTCCTTTAAACCTTTTCTGTGTAGGACCGTCTCATCTAAAACCACTATCTGTTTAGTAACGTATATGAGAAATTGGACATTGGTAGTGTCAGGTTTGCGCAGGTCCTGAGCCGAACTATTCTATATATATATATACTAAATATATAACGTACATGCAATTAAAATAAAATATATAATTTAATATTATATAATATATACCTAATAATTTTTAATTTTTTTTTCAAATTTTGTGCATATATATATATATATATATATATTCAGAATTTAAAAAAAAAAAAAAAGGGTCACACCCGCCATTACCACGGCTAGCGGCTTATATCAAGCCAAAACAGCAATGTAATAACGTGCGTAGTCACATGGTGTTACCAAACCCAAGGCTATAACTTTCATTAAAGAACATCTCTATTTCGCTGAATTTTCTAATTTAACTCACTTCTTATGTTAGTTAAATTAATTCAATGTTAAAATATGAATAAGATCAAAAAAAAAAATAAGTGAAATTTATTTAAAATAAAAATAAAATAAAATATATTAATTTGGACAATCAAAAATTATATATGTGTTATTTTTATAAAATGAATAAATAAATATAATAAACACTTTATTTTACATGTGAGACAAAAACCTATTTTAATTCCATCAGTTTTTCTTTGAATATAAAAAATAACATTAAACGTGGATGGCACTTGAACATATACGTAAGCAGAGCTTTTGACCTTCCTTCATTATTGCTGACGTCTCTACACAAAAAAGAAGCCACGGCCAGATTTACGCCACCTATAGACTTGCATAACACTTTTCTTTTCTTTTAGTGAACCAAAAACAAAATATTTGCACCCCTTTCCAACAAAAAAAAAAAAAAAAAAAACAGAGAGAGAGAGAGAGAGAGAGACAACATTAGCATTATTGTTACGAGGAAAAGAACAGGACAGAAGTAGCGTGGCCACCAATCTTCATATGGCCCAAAATCAATGAAATTCAGATAAGCCAATGGCCACGAAACAATATGTCACCATAGCATCACCAGGTTGCCATCACTTCCTTCAAGAATATCTCCAGTGAATTACACCATTAACATTGGTTACTCTCCCTCCCAATTGCGCCACCTATCACCTACCCTCTCTCTAGCTTGCTCCCTAGTCCCTACCCTTAATCTTATATATATATATATAACCCCCTCCGCTACCTCCAGTTTCTGCCATGGTTCATCAACACAGAGGCAAATTGAGAGGACCCAAAATTGAAGATGGGCTCCCTTCCTCAGGTAGTAGAAGATTGCTTGGGCATCCTTCGACTCTATAGTGATGGCACCATTTATAGGTCCAAAAACATAGACTTCCCCATGGCAGCCATGGATGACCCCTCCATTCTCTTCAAAGACTGCCTCTTTGACAAAAAACACAACCTTCACCTCCGCCTTTACAAGCCCACATCACTTCCAACATCAACCTCTATTCAAAAGTTTCCTGTTGTAGTTTTCATTCATGGGGGCGGCTTTTGTGTGGGCTCCGGCTCCTGGCCTAATTGTCACAACTGTTGCCTGCGGCTAGCCTCCAGGCTCAATGCCCTTGTGGTCGCGCCTGACTACCGTTTAGCTCCGGAACATAGTCTCCCGGCGGCCATTGAGGATGGCCGTAGTGTCATGCAGTGGCTACAGATTCAGGCTCTGAGCGAAAACGGTGATCCATGGCTAAAAGCTGCGGGTGGGGTTGACTTTGACCAAGTTTTTGTTGTGGGTGACTCGTCCGGGGGCAATATTGCGCATCACATGGCGGTTCGACTAGGGACTGGGTCGACCGGGCTGAGTCCAGTCCGGGTTCGAGGTTATATCCTGATGGCGCCATTTTTTGGAGGGCAGGCTAGGACGAATTCAGAGAAAGGGCCTAGTGAAGAAATTCTGAATTTGGACATCCTAGATAGGTAACAAGTAACACGGTAGAATTTCTGAATTTCTCGAAATTAATATTAGAGGCAAGCATAATATATATATATATATATATATATATATATATTTTTTTTTTTTTTATTTTTTTTTTTAATTTTCTCTTTTACTCTGACTAGCAGTTATCAACTAACTATTTGTAATATTCAGTAAATAAAATAAAATAAAATAAAATCATCATACTAGTTTCCTTAATATTAAAATTTGACCACAGATTTTGGAGGCTATGTCTGCCCGTGGGAGCAAATAGAGATCACCCATTCGCAAACCCATTTGGACCAGCCAGCCCGAGTCTTCAACATGTAGTCCTTGATCCCATCTTGGTGATCGTAGGCGCCAATGAATTGTTGAAAGACAGAGCTGAGGACTATGCAAGAAGGCTAAAAGAAATGGGGAAGAACGTCGAGTACGTGGAATTTGACGGAAAGCAACACGGTTTCTTCACAAACAATCCTTGCTCGGAAGTTGGAGAAGAAGTCATTAGAGTCATTCGAAAGTTCATGTCTGAGAACTACTCTTTTTAATCGTCAAAGTTTATGTCAGTTCAACATCTTTAGGTTGCTGCAAAAGCAGCTGCACCCACGTTCCCCAAGCTGTATGCATAACGTTAATTCAATACGACTTTGCTTGGAATTCTACATGGTTGGATGAGATAGGGGTGACACTGGTGTCCTACAATACCATTCTTTATTCCATATTGTTTCTATAACGTGACATCGTTGTGCGGGAACATGCATCACTACAGCAGGCGTGGATGATTTTAAATTTCTAAATATTCTAAACCTTATTGTTGCCAATTATATCATACTTTACTCATTCCTGTTTTTTAGTGTACACACACTCCTTTTTTTGTTTTATAGAATTCAATCTCACTTAAATTTTTGAATTTGGTTCTACTAATTTTTTTTTTTCTTAGATTACATGGCAGAGAGATAAGATAAAGAAAAAGCCAAAGTGACATTATTATGCCGTTAGCATGACATTGCATAAGATTTACAATAAAAATCTAGAAATTTTGAAATTTAAATTTTTTTGTCAAAATATGACAATATGCACAACAAAAATAACCAAATGCATAACGAAATTGTAAAAAGAAGCACAATAACAATGATAATATAAATAAAACAAGAGAGACTGTATAAGAAGATTTCAAAATAAAGTATGACTATAATATTAATTAAATTTAATACATCTTTATTTAAAAAAAAAAAAAACACAAAGTCATATAACTCGTACATATAGAGAAAGGGGATGGAAGAGAGTAGAATTTTAATTTCTATCTCCTCTCTTAGTATAAAATGTATAAATTAATTATTCTAAATAGACTATTATCTTTATATTTGTATATTATTAACATTATTATTGCACTTCTCAAAAACTTGTTATACATTTTATCACATTTGTTACATATACTAACATATTTTAACACGTTTTGACATATTTATTTCATTCGAGTAAAATTTATATAAATAATAAATTTATAAATTTAATATTATATTTTAATACAAAATTTTAAATTATTAATTTTATAAGTCTGATTTATTTATAAATTATTTATTCGTATCTTATTTTCAATGTGAAATTTATTAATTATATAACTTATATTTGAAATCTTAATAACCTTTAGTCAAAGCATCTTTAGATCGCAATGACGTGGACGTTGCTTTCACAAACAATCCATACTCGGCAGTGGGAGACGAAGTCATTAAAGTTATCAAAATGTTCGTGTCTTAATTAGAAGATGACTTCTTAGATGGAAGCATTTGTTAGGTTAACTTATGTGCTGGTTCGAACTCAAGCCGTACACATACAACTTTCATTGTATACAGCTTGCTTTTCACATAATTCTATGCGCTTCAATACGATCTCGAGTGCTAATTTCTGGCGTCAGAGAGTAGCGTTCTGTTTTCCAAATTCTTTCTTTGTTTTGTCATCGTGGTGTATGAGCTTGTAGTACTATATATTGTAGAAGTTCATACTGTAAAATTCTGTGATATGATCGTGGCCAATTTCTAATGCGCATCAGTGTACACACACACACACACACACACACACACACACACACACACACACACATAAATGATAGTATTTGTAATCCTTTGATACTTATCAATATTTATATATAATCTGTAGGCAATTGAAAACAAGTAGAATTACTAATTTGTATGTCTCTAATGGATATTCTAGGCGTTAACAACATAAATATTTATTTATCGGTCAATTTCAAATTTCTGAAAGAAATATAGGATTTATATGAAATGATAGAATTATTTGTGATAGGTCAAAAAATTAAATATTACAAACTTGAAATGCATGAAAATCAAAAGAAATAAAAACATTTTTTTTTTTTCAAGGGTATTATCTCTGACATTTTTCAATGAGAAGAACTGAAGAAGAAGAAGAAGAAAAAAAAAAGAGAGAGAGATATAACGTCCAAAATGGATGAAGATCTATCCAGACTTGTGACACTTTGTTTTTTCTAGCTTCACACTTTTCCTTTGCTTTGTTTATGCGCCCACTGAAACAAGGAAGCGAGCTGGTGCGGGTGATTTGGACATAATCGACCCTCCTTTTATCTGAAAATGACTCGTAAAGTATGAAAGAAAGAAAGAAAGGTCGTCTTGTTCAAAACCCTCATCAAGAAATCGCCTACCTCCTACTACTCAAAATGAAATCCTCGTTTTTTTTTTCTTTTTTTTTTTTTAAATAATTCCTTGGAAGCAATTAGCCAATTCTAGATGCAACTTTTATTACTGCTCGAATCACTGTGCTATTAGACAATAGCAAATAGCGATCCTTACACGGCACAGATGACTAAATTGTCGGGATAGTGCAATATCGCATCAGATAGCAAATGGCTATGTATTTGGACCCCAGAAGCTTTAGTCGATCATTAATTTTGGCATATCGTGGAGAAGGGCGTTGACTCATAGTCCACAAGTCTGACTTTATGTAAAATTTCGTGGCCATATACATAAAAGACGGAAGTGAAATATAAATGTACCTCTGCACGCGAATGATAAATTGCATTTGTATTGTTATTATTATTATTATTATTATTATTATTAGTATCTTATATCAAATTGGAGGAGGCATTTAAACACGTTTCTGTGGCCTCGAAATGAGGCGTGTACGTTTGTTTGTCTTTTGAGTCCCGAATTGCGAAATTAAATATGTAACACTGATTGGACTCATGAACAGTAAACAATCATGACATCCAAATACATCCCCTGTTTCATAAGTCACGCCTGCATGTTGGATACATTTATATATACAGATTATAATAAAGATAAGAAAAGATACTGGTCCGATTGGACAGGTGTGTGCTATCTTATGATGTTATGGTACAGCAGCTTTTAACTGTATCCACCTTCCATTCACTAGGTGCACCTAGGCCATTTAATTTCGACCCACCAAATCTCGGGAAAAAAATAAAAAAATAAAAAAATAAAATAGAGAGAGAGAGAGAGAGAGAATAGAACGTAGAAAAAACGCATGTGGGGTGTTTGAAGTGTGAGGCAGTGCCTTTGAAGGGCATGTGGGGTGTTTTGATCAAGGATTTAAAAGGGTGACTTTCTTCTCTTCTTTTAAACAGCGAGTTAGTCTTATTTATAGCATTCTGGAAAACGAAGATACCGAAAAAGTCATATGCAAAACTGAAAGGGTGACATTCTAATGCATAGAATCATAGAGATGTATAATGTTGGTCAATTATGTATCTTTCTTTTTCTTTTTTCTTTTTTTATTGAATGTTTATTAAGAGGTATATATATATATAGCATGTCTACAAAATATAAAGCGAACCGAAAAAATATAAGAAAACAAGTAATACAGATTTTAAGTTTTGGTACACGGGTGATAAGAGTAAAAAAATGATCATCTTGCTCAGAAGGAATATATATGAGAAAAGTTAGTGTATGATCGACAACAAATCTCTATTGAAACCATTAAAAGTTTCACAGAAAGGAGAAAGCACTCACGAAATTGTAGTTTTTTTTTTTTTTTTTTTACATTATTGAAGTTCGTATATATATTAGATTTTAGAAGAATTAGATGAAGTTGTAGTTTTCAAAGAATATATTTGTCATATAATTTTCTATCCTTGAGCCCGATTTTACCTTTTTTTTTAAAAAAAAAAACATAGTTTGAGAACAAAAGAGGACTAACTTTTTTATTTATGTAATACGGAGATGTATCAATATAATGAATAATTTAATTGGAAAAAATAAATAATTTATCTATGTATATATTAACTTTAAAATTTTTTAATTTAACTCAACTAAAAACAGAATCAAATTAATATAGTATTATATATGAGTAAAAGAAAAAAATTAAATAAAAATTTCTATCATAAATCCTGAACTTTTTGAGATTTTCAACCCTAATTTCACAATTATAAAACCCTTAGCTCAGTGTTACAAATGATCTACTCACGCAACTAAAAGGACTAAATTGTACAATATATATCTTTAGAGACAAGTGCAAGCCGGAACTCTCACTAAAAGTTGATTGCTAATTTTAATATGCTTAATGAAGAAAATTTTTGTTTAACAGTGTCCATGAGAAGTCCCTGTAAGAGTCAATGCATGCAAGTTGTAAACAAATATATATACCTAAAATTTGGAAGAATACAACAACTTTTCATTTTCTTTAAACTGATGAGTTATTTTACTTAAAAATGCTTGTTGCATTTACTGTTTTTTTATTATTTTTTTATTTTTAGTATAAGAAACTCATTATTTTTAATTACATATTTTACTTATTTTAATTAGATCTCACTTATTTTTTTAACATATAATATTAAATTGACTAGACATATTTTTTAAACGAATTGAATTAATTTTTTTTATTTTTTTAAAATAAATGTAAATTTATTTTTTTTAGTTAATAGAAAGATGAAACATATGATTACTTAAAAATGAACTAACCCATAAAATTATAAAGAATTAATGAATCGTAATTATTGTTATTAACTATTTTTATTTTATTTATTTCTTATAAATTTAGTAAATAATATTTTATCTTTTTCATTTTTTTAATAAATAATAATTAAATATTTTATTTATTTTAAAGGTAGAAGCTCAAAAAAAAAAAAAAAACTTAGAAAGGTACCTGTGTCAGAGAAATCAAATATA